>CAMZMU010000060.1:47854470-48065873 GCA_947311845.1 Poa pratensis
GCAGCTGAGGGTGAGCTCCCAGAGTTCAACTTCCTCGAAGAAGACCGAGTGTCCATGGTTTCTGCTTCTTTGAGCCAGCGTTCTCGTTCTCAGCGTCGGGTGTGGTCTGAGCTTTCTGTTTTGCAGTGGGCGTCTCAGAGGCCTCTTTGCTGTGGTTCTTGGATGCAGCTGCGGATCCGTATCTTCGGCCTGGGTTGCCTTCTCCATTTCTTTCCAGTGTAGACGAGCATCAAAGCTGGCGGTTTTGCAGGAAGTTGTTCTTGCTTAATCGGTGGAATGGAAATTTTTCTCAGCATCGGCCGGTTCAGAGGTACTCCCAGCTTTCGATGGAGCAGTTTTAGCAATGTCCTCAGTTAGCACAGGTGGTTTTCTCCAGTGGATGCTTGACACTCTCAAATGGTGTTACCGTTCCTCGGCTCCTCGGTTGTCTATGAGGATATCATCAGCATTCTGTGAAAAGAAAGAGCAACAGTATAACTAAATGCCCATAAGAAGTATTACCCAAGGAGCTAACTTTTGAAGAAGGGGACATACAAATAAAAGGGTCCCAATAACTGAGATGAATCAGATGGTTATAGGAAAGAAAACGACGCATATGACATAAGCGAAATTATCTGACAATCAACATAGTTGGTAGCTGCCAAAGAAATATAGCATAGTTGTAGGTTGTGCTTCTAACCAGAATTACACGTGACAAGATCGAAGCAGCAAAACAAAGAAGAAATATATGTTAAGGAACAAGAGTAAGGAACTTACTTCTTTGCACAAATCTCCCAAATCACCATTAGGTAAGGAACTTTCACCGCCTAGGAGTAGGTCCACTGTGATGGCTTTCTTTGGCCTGGCTCCTTCTGCAGCTTTTTCTTCACTATTCCAGTGTGGTTCTTCTTTTATACAAGCAGTTGCCTCTCAGACAATGGGGGTTTTACTGAAAGAGCTAGCCTATCTCCTGCTCCAACAAAATGTTTAGCTTCTTCTTTTTCTGTGGTTTAGCATATCGATCATCCGTAGGAGAGAATGAACGTTTTGTATCCTTTGCCTTTTCTCAGCCACTTTGACCTCCTCGGCATGATCCATGAATGCTTGCTTTGCTTGTTTGGAGCAAGCCTTGCTGAGACGCTTTGTAGACGATGAACTCGCGACTGGATACCACCAATTTTCAAGAGAATTTTCTGTAACATGAATTGCTTGGATGCCATATCATATTCCTGGCCGCAGGCAAACCAACAATATCAAGCAGACCTTTAGGATCATCCCCAACTGCATTAGAACTAAATAAATTAAAAGATAGCACTTGCAATGAAGAATTACTTAAATCCAGAGGATTGATTTTTTATTTTCTACACTGAAAACGTTAATAATCCTTAAATGGCTGTGTTGCACTTAACTGATTCGTCAGACAATAGGATGTTGACAGTTAACACTAACTCAAAGATTTATGGAATAAGGTAGATGCAGGAAACACACCAAGATATGGTCATAATAAATTATTTACTTGGCTACTTTATATACGATCAGGACAGCTATTTTGGTGAAATGAAAGCATTCACTAACACGATGCCCTGAAGATGTTTACCAAGTGGTCAACAAGGTGCCAGTAGGCCCTGTCTCTTTCAGTAGACACACACTAACAAAATGAGTTTCACAGTGTTTGCTGGTCGCAGAGCACTGAAAATTTTCAAACAGTCATGCTCGTGACAGACTCCAGCTTTAGCCTACGGATCGACTAATTTAATGCTGGCATGGACTACAAAACAAATGCAGGTTCCCTGATATAAGCAGCATTTTCTCTCCGTTAACATGGAAACTCGACTTAATGTAGAATTTTGCTAGATGGTAAATAACTAACTTCACCAAAGAGTTTGCAGATAATCACCACATCCATACCTGGACCCTGACTATCATCTTCAATTATGAGGCCACCTGTTTCAGCTAACTTGTTTCGTTTATCTGCAAAAGACAGAATAAAGTTATTATGTCCAGTAGCATCGGCGCAAAACATAGACAACCATGGGATAAAGTGATACACTATCCCTAAAAACAGAAAATAAATACATAACGAACCAAAGAAGTATGACAATATTTGGTGCTTCTTTAGGTACAATGAAGTGTCCACAGTGTCTTCATGTCTTTTCCGCTTTCTCCTTCCATGTTAATATTTTCATGGCCTCTGTAGCTCTTCCCTGATTCGGTATTGCTTATTGCCCGCTGCAATTCTTTTTTCCTGCTTTATGAGAGCAAGCTGGCTATCATACTTTGATACTTGAGACAAAAGATCCTTCATGCGCAGCTCTAACCACTCACATCTCCACAGCATTGGGCGGACGGCATTCCTCCACTCAGCAGTTACCTTCTTCTTTCTGAAAGACAATTTACAGGTGAAGAAATTACACAAAATGAAAGCACATCAGAGTAAACATTACTCTTCTATATGAAAACACAAACTGAGAGTGCAACACCCATAGAAAATGACAAGTCAGCTAGAACTTTGAAGCACAGACCAGAGTAACTCAAATTTGCTGTGCTTATTGATGATAATTCCTATGAAATGCATGCCCATAGAAGACAACCAGCGCCTTCACTTATTATTGAGCTTGATGGTTGATGTTATAAAATGTATATGTGAATTAACGTTTACCTCGAATGAATTGCATCTTGAGTTTTAAAGTAAACTCGGAGATACCTAACCAGGGTATTCCAGTTACTAATATTGTGGGTGTAGGCGTGTAGCTAGACGCTGAAGATGTTGGCGTACAATTCAGTCCACGTGTTCCGCCACACATTTGGTAACATTTTACAAACAAGGAACAACTATAGAAGCATCAAGACATAACTAGAGATCATGCACTTGAGTTGTGTCTCGAAGTATCTTTTTCGGGCTGTCCTTATTTTCTTGACAAATCACAGCCTATGCCCGAAAATAAATCACATAAAAGCTAAATTGTAGAGCGACAGTTTAACTGAAAACCACAATAAAATCACATGAAAACCCGAGGCATGAAAGGGGGTCACGTGTCTGATACTGGTAGTTCTAGCTTGCTTCTTGTTAAGGTATAGGTCCAAAAGAGAATTCGTGCCAAAGTTCAGGATTAAAAGTGGCATTTTACATAGGAGCATAGGAATACAAAATTCATTAAATATGCCGAATGGATCAACACTATAGTGCATGTGTTGCATATGCATGCACCATATGCACCTCGCTTCTATTGAATTGAGAAATTTGACAAAGAAACGCAACATATGTTGCCTACCAGTTGTCCGGTTAGTTATGTTCATGCGCAAATTGGTAGCATAGGGCATGAATTTTCACGATAGTTGCAGTTAACAGATTCTATAAGTATGCCCAAATTATCGCATCCTGCTTCTACATCAGTATAACTTCCTTCTGTGGCCATGCCAAGAGCAAAATTAGGCCCACAACCACGCCCGCTCATTGAAATGGTTGGTATGAGTATTACCACCTATTGCTTGCTCATGTAGCGCATGGTTCCATGATGTGTCCCATGTTCCATGACGACTTGCTAAAGAAGTCCAGCACTACCTCATATAATCATGGCAGGACAGTTGCAATGGGGAACAAACTTCTATGCACTAACTTATGGCGTGTAACCTCGTGGTGTTTCGAGTGTTATTATAAAGATACCATTGAATGAATATGGCACATCTTATGTGATGTGGCATTCAAGGACGATTATCCGTAGTATAGATTGAGACCAAGCTGTTCCGCAACGACGAGGAGATGTTATGCGCAGATTCCATATACAAAACGTGGGCCAAGCTCAACCATAGAGTCTAAGAGGCTTCCTGTAATTTAGGAAATCTCATTTCAGTTATATTTGGATCCAATCTATTGCTAATTTGGACAGATAAACTAGATACAGTCACCCGCTAAATGGATAAGCTATGCACTACTATTGTTTATGGAAAGCCATAATAAGGAAGCCAGTTTACTTATCTCCTTCTCTCTGTCCCTAACCTCATGCACCCTCTTGCGTACGCCAACCAGGCTGCCATGACAGCACCCAGAAGCTGACGGCAAAGTGCATAGACTCATATATGCATAGCTACAACCTCTTAAGTTTGGTAGGCTCCGCCACTAGTCAAAAATCTACTAAACCTACCTTTTCGGATGCCAGATAGGGAAACCCAAGTGCATAATATCAGTGCCTAACTGTCTAAAAGTGTATTCTGCTGGTTCTTTCTTTCTCAAACAATACAATCAGAAGATCAGGAAACAGGATTGAGTAATGATCCATCCAGTATCATTCAGTGCATACAAGGAACTGATAACAGACTCACTTGGGCAGCGCCGAGGCTTGGCCACCATCAGCATGAACTGAAAAGGGAGAATTCACTTCCAGGTCACCAAAGTCTGCCTCGTCACCAGTCTCACAAAGAGAGTCCGCAAACGAACTGGAGCACTCCGTGCTATCCCCTCCTCGCTCGTGCTCTGGACTCTTCGCAGACGGTCCGTCAGAGGAGGAAGCTTGCCACACCAATATCAGTCCTGCAGTCTCTGTGCAAGGGGCGAGAAAGGCTCGGATTAATGGTTTGGTTACTAATGTTATGCCAGCAAAACAACATCCTCTAATGTCATGCCAGGGAAAGGAGAGTATGTCATTATAATGCCAGTATGGATGAACCCTAATTCTCCAACTCCTCGTATACAAACAAATCGCGATAAGTAAATCTATTTAGAACGCGGAGCGAGATCTACACATGGTAGGGCTGGCGCGTAGATCTACCAACGCACGCGACAAGAGGCATGGGTAGGGAAGAGGGCGGACCTTGGTCGGCGTCGAGCTCATCGTCTTCGTCGTCCTCGAGCAGGTGGCGCAGCTCCTTCATCTTGGGCGCCTCCGCCGCGCCGTTCTCCGCCATCGGCGGGATCCGCGCCGCAGACGAGCCCTGGACCGGAGAAGGAACGAGGATCGGCGAGCTAGGGCTGAAATTCACACGCCGCTCCCGCCGGTGGAATGCCTTGACGACGAGGAAGAGGGCGATGGGCGAATCGGCGGGTGGTTGTTATTTTCGGGGAAGAAAATGGCCGCCCGGCGGTGCGAATCGGACGCCGACGTGGAGTTTCTCGAGGAATTTGGGAAAGTGATGAGTACGACAAGCGGCGAACGAGACGACGAGAGTGAGCTGTTTGAGACGACGATGCCTATTCTCGACGGAGAGAAATTGAACATCAAGTTGACGGAATATGTCTTCTGAAATTAAACATCTGATCTCCAATCTTACAAACAAGACTATATTTGTAGTCATTAGTCATCATCGCGCGTGAGTTTGACTAATTTATAGATAAAACTATGAATATTTATACTATAAAACTAAATATACTATGAAAATAAATTCTTGGTGTATTACGTACATTGATTTTGTATTTGGAATGTTCATATTGTTGTCTATAAGATTGCCCGAACTTATAATACGTTGAATTTTGACTAAAAATGTACATATTGTTTTTACGAACGAATCGGGTATAACTTTGTGTACATCTCAAGTGATTTCTAACTCCTGATTTGTCACCCGTGTATTAGCATGGACTGTAGGGGATAATCTCGACAGGGATTTGGTGAAACTTCAGCCTTCGTCCAATACTCCTCTTCTATCTCAATTCTTTTTAGTTTTGACATTATTCCATCTCAATTCCTAGAGAAACACTAGTAGGTCATGATAGTGGATTAATTGGACATTTACTGAAATAGTAGCATCTCGGATTTTGGGGAGGTTATTGTGGTTCAACATGGTCTAAGACTAGCCATAGTGGAGAGTATCATAGATTGGTATCATGCATATGATACTTGTATATGATACTACCCCTATAATGCATAATATCATATTAGTAGTATCATAGCCACACTTTATTTATGATTGTAGAATCTCAATACAAAATATGTGTACAAGATTTACATGCTATTAAAATTTCTTTGTTTATGTGTGATGATGCCGTAACATAGGTAGATACCACTATCATCTCTTTCCTCATTATTTGTTATGTCACATCAGATTTTTGCCAACATGGCATACATGATACTACATATGATACCCCCACTATGGCTAGTCTAATGCCCACTACCAAATGAAATATTTTGGGCTTTCTCGATTTTTTTTGGATAGGCCAGTTTATTAATCCTTTTGATACATATGTACCAAACAAGCTATAAATGGGTTTCAATCAAGTGTCTCCACCTTTTAATTAATAACTTAATCTATGCAGCATGTATTAGGTACTCCCTCTGTTTTTTAATATAAGATGTTTTATCATTTGTCCACATGCACATGTATACAAATGTATGTAGACACATTTTTAGCGTGCATGTTCACTCATTTTAGTACGTACGTATGTAGACAACATGTAGAACACCTAAAACATCTTATATTAAAAATGGAGGGACTACCTTGGTAAGCATGAAACTAACCCGTATGAAATCCATGGCATGGAAGAATGATGATAATGTGGGGTATATATCTCTGCCCTTGGACGACCCACCGAGTGCTTGAACTTGAATTTGGGCATCGTTATTTTTTATTTGACAGGGTAGTAGTCTCCTGAAGGTGGTTCTTGGAAGGGATGATGCGGCAGCAGAGCAGATGGGTGTTGAGCGCGTTGTAGAGCACGATGTTCCCGAGGGAAGGAGCTTGTGCGACGAATGAAGAACATGTGAAGCCGATTTTTTTTTCCTTTTACAGTACAGTACTCCCTCCGTTTACTTTTAGTTTGCGTTCTAGCTTTTCCAAAAATTTCCCTTTTAGTTTGCGTTGTGATGTTGTTTCCCTAATATGCCCGACATTGGGTGTGCAGCTGGCCATGCATGCTACTCCATTCCAGCGGAAGCGAGGCGTCGAGGTAAAGGTGACCAATGCGCATACATGGTTTTCACGGGCAGCTGTCCAGCATGCATTTAAAGTACCAGGGATAGATTAGTCCATGCAGCCTCTAATTTAGCTCATCGTACGCCTACCTTGGTATCTGTTCTTTGCATAGAACGCAAACTAAAAATAAACGGAGGGAGTACATTCCAGCGGGGAAAACAGAAGGAAACGGAACCCGTGGCGTGCCGCTCCTCGGATCTGCCTACGGAACCATGTGCCGAGGCCGTTGGCTCCTCCACGTGTTCCTGCGCGCGGGCCAGTGGAGACGGTTAACAGTCAAAAGCCAAAACCGGGGACCATGTGCATGCAGTTCTCCTTGGCGCAGAAGCGGAGCCATGAATTCAGCCGAGAAAGGGAGTACCGGCTTTGCCGTTTGTGGACGGTGAGCCGCTGCCCGCTGACAAACCCGGCCGGTGCTGCTAAACCTTGTGGTAAACGCAACCTCGGCATCCATCCGCCGCATCCCGTCGGCGTCGCCAACACGTGAGTACGATTGTTGGTTCGATGATGCTGTGGACGTGATAGATCAAACTACGTGGCGCCATGGCAGACAAATTATCCTGGCCGGAGCGGCGGAGCCGATGTATGGATGACGATAACGATGATGATGGTGTCGTGTCATGTCTCATGTGTGGTGTGACCCGATCGATTGTACGTACGTGCAAGCCAACGCATTCATATCCATCGATCCGTCATCCATCCATCCCGCTCTATCGTCACGTACTCACGTGGTCTGATGAGTGACGAGGCCTTGGGTTTGGACTTTTGGCCTACGATACGAACGCACCCCGGGAAAAACGAAAAACTTCCGGCTGCTTGCGACCGGCACTCGTCATCATGCATGGCCTCTATGCTCTATATCGACAATATAAGAATGCATCTTTAATAATCTAAAATAAAAGATATGTACACGAGGGGAAACATAACTTATTTTCGTCACAAGTGACAAATTGTATATATCCATCTATAAACATATGGTTTGTATGACCTGGTGCTGCGTTGCGTCGTGCAGTTATTATCCCGCGTGCCACTTGGTACCCTTTCAGTGCTTAACTACATTTTACATTACATATTAAAATTAAACATGTCCTTGATATGGAAAAAAATATATTTTGAAGCTAGTAGTTAAAAGATGACTTCATTGTTCAAATCAACCTTCCCATCTAAAATTTCATTGGTAAAATCCGCAATAATATCAAGACATTCAAGCCAACCGTCCGGACCAACTACATCTCCCCCTGCAACGATTTGACGTCCTAAACCGTCTGATCTAGTGTAATTGAAGGCCTCCCTTGCCAAGAAATCCCATGAAATATATCTTTCAAACAATCTTTCATCTCTGTTTGGAAAAATTATGTCGACATGCACACTTATAGGGTAGTTTAGTTTCCTCGCAAGTTCACTCTCGATCCTTTTGAGACCTGCATTATGAAAATGCGGTCACATCAGACACATGCATATGCAACGGTCTATATATTATAAAAGAACGCTGACGACGAAATGGTTAAAAAAACGCCCTATCCCACCCCTTTTCTGCTCCTTTCCTATTTTTTCTATCGCAATTGACTTCACTCTCTTCTTTGAACCCCTCAAAGCTCAACGCTCCTCGCATTTCCTTCGTGCCTTCGTCCACCAGCCACATCGTAGGGAGGCACAAACTCCTCCCTCGTTCATCCATGCTCCCATCCGCTCCACCGCCGTTTCCGCCCATCAGAGATCTACCCTTCCTCGACTCATCGATTTCCTCCTCGACGTTTTCAGGTGGCCGACATGGGCTCGGTCATGGGTGCGGGTGCCCTTGTTTACCGCCATTCCCGCCGGATCCCGTTGTCGTCTAAGCCACTCGGCCATGCTCCCGAACGACGCACAAGAGAGATAGATTGAGAACTTCAACAGATATACCAGCCATTACTCTAAAACTTCTCTTGCAAATAATTTTGAATACTCCTGAAATTTTAATCTGCAAAGAAAATGAGAAACCAGGTAAAAAAAGCGTTTATTTTCTTTGTACTCCCTCCGTTCGAAAAAAAGATGTCACAAAAATGAACTATAGATAAACTATTTTTGTGACATCCTTTTCCGAACGGAGGAGTAATAATCATCAAATTAACCGAATCTGCTCCCCATCCACCTCATAAACCAAGCCAAACTCCCTCCCATGGTTTCCTCTCCGCCGTGGTCCCATACCCTTTCGTCTTCCTCCCGACTCCTCCTGACCCGACCTACCCCAATCCGGGCCGGACTCTACCTACAGCTGCCGCCCACCGCCGAGCCCTGCCCCTCCCTCCTCCAGCGAGCTGCCCCCGCCGTCCTGCCACTCTTCCGGCCCCCGCCCGCACACCCCGCCGTCGCCGCTCCGACCCGTCCGCGATTCCGGGCATCGGATTCCGAGGTACGATCATTTTTTCCCCACCATGATTGGCTAAACTCCACTGGCATCCAGAAATTCGGGGTCTTCGGCTCACCATCTAGATCCGCCCCTGTAGGGCACACGAGCATTTGGTTGCCGCGGGCAGTAATTTTTTTTTTGGGGGAGTGGTTGAGCAACTCTTAGCTTGAGGGGACAGTAGGCATCTGTGGCTCTGTCTTCTCATGAATTGGATATGGTCTCCTGTGGCGTTCTTTTGGAAATCCCGAGCTATGTTAACGGTTTCACGAGATCAATTAAGAAAGTTCTTAAATTGGGAGTAGTGAGCTATTGTGGTTCGATTAGGTGTTTATGCCTGGTTGATGTTGTTGAAATGGCTGTTTGTACGATAGCAGCACGTTGGAATTTCCTGGGGGCTGTATGTCTTTGTTCATTTGTGCAAACTGTGATGTGAATTGCATCATACATGGAATGTTACTGAGCATTTGGTTTTACAGCAGACTTGCTTAGACCTAGTTAATAATGCACTAAATGATGCATGAAGTGATACACCTTTCTTTCCCCATTGGACTGTAATTTTCTCATCTCATCGCTCATTTACACTAAGCAACCATAATTATGACTTTACTTGGGGTGTGGTGTTGCGTGCATTTCAGATGTCAATTGTTTGTCTGCCTCGCTCCACATGTATTACTTTTATCCCTGCACTTTTAATCCAGAAAATTTCATGATCTCAAGGATATTGGCCCTACAGAGTATGTAGTTCTAAATCATAAAAAACCACCATTTAAGTATTTGTTTCAAGTTTGTTCTCAGTAAATAAAGCATGTTATGTTCAATCCATGTGTATGTAGGGTATCTACACCTCATTTCCTTTTTATGACGATATTCTTCTGCAAACTATTCCAAAATGATATAAAATTGAAACATATGTAACTCATGTAGCCAACTTTATTCGTGTAGTGTTCCATTGAAGTTTATGTCATTTATGTTCTTATATGCTAGCATTGGATCTGTGTTTGTTCATCCTCTAGCATCAGTTAGAATTTTGTGTCACCATTATGCCCATCAGGATTGCTGATACAAACTCTATCTACAGTTGAGAAAGGCTTATTCTTGCTAAATTATTATGTCCATTGTTTGCTTAGACATAACCAAACATAAAAAATGCATTAAGAGCGTTATGCAAGCAGATGTCATTAAGTTAATCTTATAAGAGCAACCACAACGCGACTCCTATCGGTCGACGCCAGGATCGTAATACCAGCCGTTACGAGCTAATCCCTGCCTATCTTGGGAAAACTCGTTGCGTCGCTGCTTATTGTTGCGCCGAGCGCTCCGCTTTTTTTTTTTTTTTCTGCTAGGGACGAATTTATGCCCTATCCATTCGCTAGGGAAACGTTTTCTAGCGCCTCAATTAGTGTCCCGCGCTGAGACGGTAGACGCTTTGGTGGTTTTTAAGTTTTGCGAGACTTTTTCTTATTTTCCTAAGCGCCTAGATAAGCGTTCTGCATTGTGGATGCTCTAATTGCAATATCTAGGAAATGTTCTTAGGTCCAGATGTGCCTAAATGTGAGCATGGTATTACCTTACAGTTGCACTTGTCACACTCTAAAATCACCGTTGCATGTGACCAAGGTGCTACTTTATAGTTTATACTTTATCACTCACAGATTATCAACAATTCAATGGAACATAAGCTATTTGTATTCGTCATAAAGTGATGTTTTACAATATTTTGATCAGACACATGGTTCTCTATATTTATGTCAGTGTGTATGATTGCATATTTTCATGAGTTTTGAGAATTAATATTATCGATTGTTCTAAAAAATAGTAACTTAGGTGGCAAGCAAGAGCAATGGGCTGCTGTTTGAGGACAACTTGATCTGTTACCAAGAGAAGGTTAGCTGAGAACATAGATGTGTTTGACATTCAATTGTTGTATGAAATAATCTTGGTGTGCAATGCAGAAAACTAGATTACGGAACTTTGGAATGAATAACTTGAAGAGAGAACAGAGTTTAAGACTATTATGTACTTTTCATAAGATTTTCACAGGGATTTTTCTTCTGAAATGATGCAAGTCATATGCATGGTGAATCATGCTAACACAGCTGTTATGTACAATCTTTAAGCCTTATAAGTATTATAAACCCTTCTAGTCAAAATAGACCTAGCACATCTAGCCATCAAATATATTAGATTGCCTGCGGTGGGCAACTTTTTATTCAGCTTTTAAATGTAAATTGATGCCATGTACAGGTGGTGCCCTAACGGTGCCTAACTAGAACATAAGAAGCATTAATGTTGACATTAAGATAATTTATCTTAATATTAGATACTTTCTTTTGGTTAATTTATATATCCTTTCCTTTCTTTGAGGAAAGGGGCAGCAGTACTGCCGATCCATTTAAAACCATCTATATATAAAAATGCCTGGTTTAAGGCCGTGATGCCAGTAACATAAAACCAAAACATAGTGACTTCTCCCCGCTCGGTTGCCTAGGAATGAGGCGTGTCCCACTGCAGAGCAACGAAGATCGATTCGATCCTTGGTTTGGAAGGCCACTTCGAAGCCAACAAATATTCATCCCTAAAGCACTGATTTCGCTCCTCCAAAATTCCACCAGATCCAGAGAACTCTCCTGTTTTCCTTTGTAGTTGCGCTTCACACATTGTCCGGCCACTCATTCTTCTAGTCGAAGCCGAGACCCGAAGTACTGGCTGCGAGCCCTAACCAAGGTGCAGTCTAGCACCTCATATGAGAGGAGCCATCATTGGCATTTTTCATAAACAATGGAAATGATTGAGATAGGTTTCTCTCACCAAATCTTCTCCGACAGTCTACGATTTCATCTTTTCCTTAAGAGTTGTCCTGTTCAGTCATTGCATAACATTTTCTATCAGAGCTGTCTGTCACGTTAAATCTTGACATTTTCCAATGCTCTTGCGCAACTGCATCCCTAGGTCGATAAATTCACTATTAAAGTTGACAAGTTGGACTATTGTGGCGCCAATTGGTCTCATGCTTGTGAAAACGTAGCCTATTATGCGCGACAACGATGAACCCCCACTTCCAGGGCTAAGCACCATCTGTTTTGGTCCCCACCTCCACTTAACGGTTTCTCCCCAAGCAATGTGACCTTTGATCGTTGAGTTGGTAGCTTCGTTCAAGGAAAAAAAAGATCGCTGTTGTCTCAGGACTGTCATCTCCACACTGCTGGCTGACATCATGCCATCGGTGACGCGGAGTGAAGGCTGCCATGGGGGTATTGTGGCATCACATTCTGTGCCAGTTCTCGGGTATTGTGGCTTCATCACATTCTGTGCCAGTTCTCGTCGGAGCCTTCCTCAACATCGAGCCATGCTAAAACATCCGCCTGGTTAGAGCCAACCAGTGAGGAAGTCATGTTGATCTTCAAGCAACGCGAAGTTGACAGCCTGTCGTAGGAAGTGGGCTACCAAGGGCTGCAACACTAGTCACCGCCACAACATGGGGATGAGCCGGCAAGGAGGGATAAGTTGTCATGTGCACGTGGAGCCCCAATGGCCGCAGCAGCAGCAAATTAAGACAAATGGCCGCAGCATTAATTTGGATTTATCCTTTGAAGCAGCTTCCATATTTACAGTCTAGCATCTCCATATCAGAGGTGCCATTATTACTATTTTCATGAAGAAAGAAGAACAGCAAAGTAGTCCTCATCTGTAGTCTTGTGTCACGCTCTATTGTCTTGTCTTTCTTCTAAGGTCCACGCCATTCAGCCATGCCGACCTTAGTGACCTATCCTCCTCACTACGGTAGTACCTGTGCTCAAATAATACTAATATATGGAATTGGTTACTTGTTGTCTGAGGGGTAAGATACAATTCGTAATTAACACAGCTCAAAAACTGATGCAGTCTAAGTGTGAAACTATATTTGCAAGTTTAATATATTTCCGCTTATTGATATATGAACGTGTGATATGGCACCTCTAATAAAATGCATCCACTCTTTTAGGAGAGAGAAACAAAGCAAATATTTATATTGATTGGTGACACTTTAATTGTAGTAGTTGAGGCGTGAGCTATTTTGTCTGTGCATGTTCCGTTTAAGATCTTTTGATTCTTGTTGCTCCACCTAATTTGTCCAGAATGCTTAAGCCAATCAGTATGTTGGCTGGAATGCAAATGATTTCACGCCTTCCATTCTCAATCTTTGGCATATGTCTGAGAATATTCCTGTCACCACGACTTTGAAAAAAAAATACTCTCCTTGCATTTTGCATGTTCACTTACAGAGCTTGGACTGAACGCTGACCATTTTACTTAATCTGTTTTGCAGGAAGAGTGAATGAAAACGCATAATTGTTGAGCAAACTTACTGTAATTTGCCTTAAGCAAGGGAATTGGGGTTGGCATCATGACACATAGAAATATGTCTTGGACACATCAGGTTGCTAATCTTGAATCAGAGCGAGGACATGTCCAAGTTCAACCTGATAGTTTCAGTAATGGAGGCACTGGGAGTAATTCATCCAATCCGGGTATGCAAGCTGCTTTTGGGATTCCAGGAACTACTACCAATGTTGGAGTCCGTGATTTGAGGAGTTACTACGAGAGCACTAATAATCAGCGCCAGCATGGTCAGAATATATACCCATATGTAGGTGTTGATCCCAGTTCTGTCTACCCATCTACTATGTACAATCCCAGCATGCCAACACCATCCGCGAACAGATATGTTCCTCATACTCAAAGTTTGGACTGGGCAATCCACTAGCCTCACCTTCATATCATCAAGTTGCCACAGGAACTATGGATGAGAGTAGCAGCAGTAGCAATTTTGGTGATACCACTAGAGATTTCATCAAAAGGAAAAATGCAGTAGTTGAGAGTGGCCATCATTTTGTTCATGGGTTTGCAAGCTCAAGTTCATCTGCTCATGTGCCTCAGAATCCTGCACACGGGCCTTGGAATGCTTCATTTGAATCACATGGTGCACCAAATGCTGGTTCTCCTGATGGACCGATTAGGTCAAATTCAATGTCTACTCACCCATCATTGGTACGTTATGGTAATAACTATGTATTTCCAGCTGGTCACATGGGCAGAGCAATCCTGCTTTTCAGCGTTTTCATGTCTCCTGCTCTCCTAGGGATGATGTATGCGACATACGTCATGAGACAATTTTTTGCTTGAGTGCCTTGGCGTGGTGCCGAATCCATTTCGCCGATGTTTACTACTTGGGAATAGATGCTGTTTATGGCTATGCCATCATGTATCCTTATGCAATCAATAAAAGTAATACTACTTACTGTTGGGAAACCGACGTACGCACCACGTGCGGGTCCCACCCTTTCTTGGGGGTGGGGTTTTCCTCTAGATTGGTCCTCAACCCTAGCCCCTCTTCCTCCTTATATATACCCATGTATTGTATTGAGCGAGACACACCATTGATAATAAGATCAGTCCCGCCTATATCTCTGTGTCATTTTACTTTTCGCATCTGTGATTGTGCCGCGTGTACGACTCCTTCGACTACGCTCTCGCTGCACGCCCTTGGACCGGACTCGCCGGCAAAGGTTGTGCAACACGTTATCAGCACGAACTGCTCCGCCAACTGATCTCCATCGAGCCTTCATCAAGCAGGCTCTCGTCGTCATCGCGGAGGTATAATCCAGATCCGATCGCAACAACGATTTTGCATCTATTATGTTTCCGTTCTTGCAATACGTTTTATATTACCTACGGTGTCGATTTTCTCCCGAGAGTCGAGCTGACGAATACGTCGCCGACCAATGTCGATACTCTCGGATTCATGGGGAATTTGATGACGCCACCGTAGGGAATCGGTACGGACGTGATCCTGATGATCACGGTACCGCCGCGGCGCACCGCTGTGCGACGCGCCGTCTCGATTCCAGATGAACGGACGATGAAAATTGACATCCGAACTGTTTTCTGTGTCGGCGCGTAAAGACGTCGGCGGCTGACTGTCGTAGAGCCACTCGTCGTGTGTTGCATAGGTCGCAAGCCGCCACACAACACACCGAGCCTCGCACTACGTGGCGCCGTCGTCGCGCTCTTCCGCGCGAGAAGGTCCAGATGACCATGCTCGCTGCGTTACCCTGCTGACGCACCTGCGCGTCGACAGCGCCGTCTCGCGGACGACGGCCCTGCTGGCCGTGCCGTCGAGCACACACGCCCGTGTGGCCCCGCCAACCGTCACCTGGCGTTGCTGGCCTCCGCGCTGAGGCCGTCGCCGCTGGAGCCCTGTGGCCGCGACCGCGAGCACCTCGTCATGCGTCGCGTCGACAGACCATGCGCGTCACGCCACGGTCACCATGGTTGAGCAGTCGTCGCCCCCGCTGGCTACCGATGCTCCGCCCGACCCTCGCTCATGACCCGTGGCCGTAGCATGCCTCGCCGCTGGCCCCGTTGGCTCGTGCTCGCGGGCCCCGTGCCCCGCGTCGGACGCGGCTGAGCTCATGGTGGCTACGCGCCCGTGGCCCAGCTCGCCGTTGCCGCGACGCCCGTGGTCGTGCTCCTCGCCGCCAGCCCCCGTCCTCCCAGCACCTCGCGTCGTCCCTCTGGCTGGTACGAGCGTCGTCGTCGCCCTCGCGCGTCGCCGACAGCCACCTGCACGCCGTCCGCGCCTGGCCCGCTGGCCCGTGCGCGAGCGCCTCTGCACAGCCCTGCTGGCCGCCGGCGTAGCCGCCGTGCCGCCGCCGCCACCAACCCAGCGCGCTAGGAATACCTAGCGCGTCGTCCCCTGGGATGTTTCGTGGTGGCCGGCCCACGAGGGTCGAGGCAGTTGGGCCACATACGGCCCAAGTTCGTCCTCTAAAAAAAAGAAAAAAAAAGAGGGAGCAGAGGTACGGGATGGTTTTGGTTATGGGCCACAGCCCATTGTGGCCTATTTTCGGCCTGCTGCCGATCGGGCCGGACCGAATACGGCTACGCGCATAGATTTTATAATTTAGCACCTGAACTTTTTCAGAATTAGGTATAACTTTATTCCTGTTGAATAAATTTACCTGTAAGTTCCTGGACAAGTCTGGTTTTGCTGAATTTATATTTTTGTGCATAAAATAGTTTCGGAAGGTCAATTTTAGGGCCAATTTTTTTTACGTTAGTGATGCGCTTAACATGTTTCCGTCATTATAATGCTTTGATTATATGTTTCATTGCTAGAATTAATTGTTTAATTACTTTTAATTGCTCTGAAATCATTGTTAACATGTTTTTAAATATTGGAACGTCATGTTAATGAACAATTGTATCTTCATCGCATTTATGCAATGGATTACCTGCTGTAATCGGGATTACCTGCTGTAATCTATTGAATAAACTGCAGATGGCCGGAATCGTCAACCGTGAGTTCACTGAGCTAGCCCAAAATGGGCTCAACTATCTGACGTGGGCATCGACGTTGAGATCTTCCTCACGTTCAGGCTTTGCATTTTCTGTGTCACCACCTCTGCAGTACTCTGAAAAATGAGTACATGGCTAAGCGGAGTGCTTTGGACCTCTGGAATGCTCTTAAACAGCGTTTCGAGCGACTAAAGTACACTGTTCACCCGCGGACAGAGGCGGAGTGGAAGCGTCTGAGGTTTCAGAACTTCAAGACGGTGGGAGACTATAATTCGGCTTTGCACCGGATTTGCACCTCTCTTCGGATGTGTGGTGTCACTATCACCGACACCCAGAAGATTGAGAAAACTCTCTCTACTTTCCACCCCGATGTTGTACAGTCCTCGCGGAATTACCGCCAGGGAAGTACACGCAGTATGCAGAGCTTGTGGACATACTCCAGGTGGAGGAGGCACAGGATGAGCTCTTGCGAAAGAACTCTCTCGCGCAGCCACTTGGAGCGAGTTCCCGTCAGGAGGCCCATGCTAGCGCCTACAAGGCCCATGTGCCTCTCAAGAAGAAGAGAGGCAGAAGGGCAAGAAGGCGCTCACCCCCTCGCTAGGCTCAGCAGCATCAGCCAGGCAAGGGGGAGCAGAGGCCCTAGGAATGCTACCGTGCGGCTCTACAGAACACTTCTCACGCCAGTGCCGTGCACCTAAGGACGTTGTGGAAACGTACAAGGCTAGTAAGAAGGTGCATGAATCGCACCTCGCCTCAGTACAGGGGGAGGCACCTCCGGCACCCATGGTGGCGCCCGAGATCCTCCCGCCGCCTCCACCTCTGCCTATGGCTGCACCTGCAGCTGCGCCCATGGAGATAGCCCCTACGGTCTCAACGGACGTCGGCGTCTCTATGGAGGTCGATCACTTGGTGCTCCCTTTTGCACCTCGTGTAGGCACTGATGATGATCCGAGGAGCAGTTCGCTCAGTTGGACATTGAGTGTGAAGTGAACAGCGCGTTCTCTATGCCTGTCTAAGCTTCCACTGTTTAACTTATCATGATTCCTTAGGCTATATGAGATACATTTGGTTTGTAAGCTCTATAAGAGCAAGCCATATTCATTATTTCGACGCTTGAATGACATTTGATTATCGTTCATTAATTCCTCTATTTAAATATGATGGCATGTTATGTTCTCAGATATATGCATTTGTTTTGTAATGTCGCTACTTCCTCGCTTCATTATTTTAATTACATGCAAATGTCTTAGAACACGTGTGGCACCCCAATGGAGTAAACATGTCTCGTGGAAAACGATACACAAATACCATCTTCAGGGAGATTATGTGCTGTGAGTCTGATAAAATTCTCGAGGTAGTGTTATGAAAATCGCCGGCTGCGATCCTTTATAGTTGGCTCCGGACGAGCCACTATGATACTACCCATGGGAACAACTTTGATTTAACGATGCATTGTTGTACCCCGAGTCATTCGCACCCCCTTAAGTTTCAATGGTTTTCACGCTAATAGTCTCCAGCTGAGACCGGTGTTATGAACGGTATGGAATGCCTACTAATCACCGGGCGCGATGAAAATGGTAAACATGTTCTTGGAAAATTTTCCTCCATTGGACAAATGGCTATGCTACATGGTAATTGTAGCACTGCCTGTGTACACTACCTTCCGATGCTCTGAACTATTTTGCCTATGGCATGATAGATTAGGCCACTCAGTCTAAGTATGATGAGGAATATACAACTCAAACGGTCATAATGTTAAAGTGAACAACTTCCCAAATCCTGATGATTTCGTATGCTCCGCATACGCTACGGGGAAGTTAATCATTAGACCGCCCCCCCTTAATGGTGAAGGATGAAATCCATCATAAGAGTTGTACTTCGCCAACCAGATGTTGGGGCAAGCTGTGTTACACGCTGCTAAACTCATTAACTTTAGACCGTTGGCCTACAACATCCATTCTCATGTGCAGCTTGTGCAGGGGTCAGCACCGATATTTTCCCACCTTTATAGGTTCGGTTGCCAGGTGTATGTACCGATACCACCACCCCAGCGATCAGCAAAGGGCCCGCTCCGTAAGTCGGGGATATACGTTGGTTATGCGACTGTGTCCATAATCAGGTATTTGGACCCCATGACAAGTGAATGTCATACGGCCCGCTTCGCTGATTGCATTGACAAGGATCTCTTTCCGACTTTAGGGGGGGATAATCAACCCCTTGATGATAAAAGTCGAGAAATCACGTGCCAAGTCACAGAGATCCACGCTCATGACCCACGCACTGCCGAGACAAATAAAGAAGTCCAAAAGAAATTTGATTTGCATGCATTAGCGAATCAACTGCCTGATCACTTTAGTGACTTGTAAACTGTGACAAAGTCGCATATGCCTGCGCGCAATGCACTGGAAAGGGTTGAGATACCGAAGTTAACTATGGTACGCCCGCTCCCGTCCAAAGGCCTAAAAGGACGGGAAATCCGGTTTCTCAACTCCTAAGTACTCGGGGACGCCTGAGGAAGAAGGATAAGAGAGATTTATCACAGACAGTCACCAAACCCTTAGTAAGAAAAGGGGAGCCAATTGAGACCTGGCACAAGTACGGAAAGTCCTGTGCACGGGATTCGGACTTGAACGTCCTATTGAGGGAACATCCAGCGGAGATGTGAGTACACACATCGGCGCGAAAAAGCTAAAGGACCTCGCTCCTGTAATGGGAAATACGGTGGAGCAAGAGGTAGCGCCAGATGCGCCCATGACGAAATGGCCATAAATTATATAAATAAGGGAGAGTCAAGGAACCGAGCAATGGCAATTGTCGACATTAACTTTGCTATAGAATTGCCTCAATCATAGATCCTGACCCTAGGCCTAACAATCCCGCTGATTGTAAAATAAGGTCGGATTGGAAAGATTGGCAGGAGGCAGTTACCTCACACTTGAGGTGGATCGGTACAGAGCAAGGCTCGCCGCTCAAGGGTTCACTCAACGACATATGTCGATATTGAGGAAACTTACTCCCCAGTCATGGTTGGTATAACCTTTAGATACTTGATCTCGATGGCAGTAAATCTGGACTTAACAATGAAATTGTTGGATGTTGTCAATGCTTACCTATATGGTAACCTTGATTTGACTTTTACATGATGGTACCGAAAGGTATCCCCATTCCGAACCAAGAGAGCAAATCGGGTCTATACAGTGTTCTTCTTTGGAAGTCATTGTACGGACTTAAGAGTCTGGTAGGCTGTGGTATAATCGCTTAAGCGATCTCCTTCATCAGAAGGGCTACACGAGCAACGAAGATGGATTCTGTATAATCTCGGTGTACGTGGACGATTTGAATATAATTGGTACACCTAGAGATATTGAGGAAGCAAGTTCCTACCTGATGTCGGAATTCGAGATGAAGGATTTGGGTAAAACCAAGTTCTGTCTGTGTCTGTAACTTGAACATTCCCCTGCTGGATTCTAGTGCACCAGTACACCCAGAAGGTGTTAGAGGGATTTGGATTTCATAAGGCATATCCTTCGAAGACCCCAATGATTGGGAGGTCTTTACAGCAAGATAAGGACCCGCTCAGGCCTAAGGAAGAGGGGGAGGAAATTCTGGGACCGGAATTCCCCTACTTGAGTATCCTTGGAGCACTCATGTACCTCGCGAATTGTACATGGCAGGACATCGCGTTCGCTGTCAATTTGCTTGCTAGGTACAGTTCTGAGCCTACCTAGATATTGGAGGAATCAAGACCTATCATTGGTTGGCTATGCTGATGCAGGGTACCTGTCGGACCCGCACACTTCCAAGTTATAGATTGGATATGTTTTCCTTTGTGGTGGAACTGATGTTCCCTGGAAATCGTCTGAGCAAAGTCTTCTATCGACTTGGACGAACCACTCTGAAATCATATCACTATAAGAAGCATCACAAGAGTGTGCATGGCTTCGACGGATGATTCTCCACATTCCGCAGACGTGTGGGCTGAACACCGTACAAACCCCCACCATTATCTATGAAGATAATGTAGCTTGTGTTGCACAAGTGCAGTCAGGGCATGTGAAGAGTAGTCTCATCAACCCCAAGTTTTTCTATGCGCATGAGCTGTAGAAGACGAACGAGGTAAGGATCTTGCATACTAAGTCGTGTGACAATCTCGCTGATATGTTCACTAAATCATTACCGGCATCATCTTTTGTGAGGTGTGTTCGTGGAATCGGTATGATAAGACTTAGAGATATGCCAGACTCCGGGGGAGATTCTTCACACCCCCATCTGAAAATCTTGATCCGGATGATCAAGTACTCAACCTGATGTTGAGTGGATTGTACTCTTTTTCCCTTATGTGAGTTTTCCCGATGTTTCTCACATTGAGGTTTTTGATGAGGCAATTCGTGCAACATGAGGAGACGTATGCTACGTGCTCTTTCTCCATATTTTTCCCACTGGGTTTTTCAGAGTTTTTGAGACATAGACAATACGGGATGTCGGACCAAGGGGGAGTGTTGGGAAACCGACGTACGCACCACGTGCGGGTCCCACCCTTTCTTGGGGTGGGGTTTTCCCTCTAGATTGGTCCTCAACCCTATCCCCTCTCCCTCCTATATATACCCATGTATTGTATTGAGCGAGACACACCATTGATAATAAAGATCAGTCCCGCCTATATCTCTGTGTCATTTTACTTTTCACATCTGTGATTGTGCCGCGTGTACGACTCCTTCGACTACGCTCTCGCTGCACGCCCTTGGACCGGACTCGCCGGCAAAGGTTGTGCAACCCTTACATTGTTTTGAAATGTCTTCATGCGACTCCTACGTCTGCTGCTTCCCTGCAATCCGAGCTCTCTTTTCTACTGGTTGAAGTATTATATATGAATTGTGCACGTTCTGCACTAATAGCGATTTTCATAGCATAACAATATTTAAATGACGAATAAAGCACATTCTTAATACCAATGTAATACACTTGTTGCTAACATGGGGCTCACCACAAATTCAGCTTCTTGTATAGCACCAGGTAGTGGATATGATTTTTAGATAAAACAGTGGATATGATTGTACAGATAAAATACGTCCCAAGCATGACAAGCTGAATGTCAAACCCAATCAAACAAGCAGAGCAAGCGCACAAGGTTCATCACAAGATTGCCAAAATAAAAGATAGCAACATGAGCACCAATAAATCTACCCTTCCAAAACAAAAGAGACCATCATGCCGAACATTCACATAGATGCATTTTATGATCTTCCATAGGCACAGCAACCAAACCACAGCCACAATACTAGTCGAAAACCGGCACAGTTGACAGCTCTCGTAGTAACCACCATAACAAGTTCAGACGATTGCCGTTACATGGAAACTAATAGAGTAAGCAAGTTAAATAACAGTAACACATTTCGCAGCTTGCATGGGACCAACAAAGACAATATCAAACCGCCATACATACCAAAGTCAGATGGATAACCTGTGAGCAGCTTGCAAAATAACCACTGAAGTACTGAACAACATCTATAGCATGGTCAGAATACCTGGGAGCAGCTTGCTTAGCAACAAGCAACGAACAGGACAGCACCTTGACTTCAGTCCTGTGAGCAGCTAGCAAAATAACCACTGAACAACTACATCTATAGCATGATCAGATAACCTGGGAGCAGCTGGCTTCGCAACAAACAACCAACAGGACAGCACCTTGACTTTCAGTTCTGAGGGAAGAGCCATGCTGCCAGACGCGTCTCGTGGCACCGCTTCCAGGAAATCATTGGGTGAGGGTAAGAGATGTCGCCGGGTCCCATGTCATAGGCGCAGCAAGATGTGTTCTCCTCGTCGTAGAAGTAGTCCGCGCGATACTCATCATCCAAGAAGAAGATGCGGTTTCCCAACATCCCGTATTGAGACACGGACACAGCCCTGGAGCACCTTCGCCCTAGGAATAGAACCTGGTCATCCCCCACAGTCGACACCTTGATCCACCGCGAATGCTCAAAGTCAGCCTGGAATACCTCAAACGCGCTCTGTCCAGCAACAATTTTTCCGGACGTTCCATGCCTAGGAGTAGGAATCCGGCACCAAATCTTCCTGCGTACCATCAGCAAAGCGCCACGCGATTCAACCAGATAGAGTTTCTTGATGGGCATGGAGTGGGGCTTAGAGGTGTCTTCAAACACACTATAGTACAACCTGCAACCCTTGAAGCAGCGATCACCCGTGTCTTTGATGACCCTTCCAATGCGAGATACCTGTGGATCGCCGGTGCGTTGGTCGCTGCTGCTGATGTTCATCACAAGGAGGTTCTCGTCATCGTCAAGGACGTAGAGCTTGCCCTGGTAGAATGCCATGTCTTGATAATCCTTACAACGATCGGTTGCACGTACCGACCACGACAAGGCCCCTGGCTGGCACACTAGAATCTGGCTGGTGTACCCAACACCGACCAGTGCAGTGGCAAGGCCTGGAGAGCACAGGATTAGCTTGATCATGTGCAGCTTATCTTAGTCCTTGATATGCATCCATGTGCAGTAAGGATCGGGGTGTTTCCCCTGTCCCTCGCCTGACCATTTAGCGACTGTATTTGGTGGCCGGAGCCGGACGCTCGACAGAGAAGGGAGCGTCACGGTGGCCCTGGAGAAGGGGTTGACCAAGAAGCACCCGTCGCCGCGCGGGAAGACGAGCCAGCTTCCCCAGGCGCTCTTGTACCCGGCGAAGCCACAGCCCGGGAAGCGGAAGGACTCGCTGTAGGGCAGGCTGTAGAAGGTGCCGTCTGGGAGCGCGAGCAGGGGCAATGCCTGGGGCTGGAGCTGCCTCGCGGCGGCGCGCCACTGTGGGCACACCGCGGCGAAGCGGGCGCGGTCGGCATACGCGGAGAGCAGGCGGAGCACCAGGCCGGCCAGGTCCAGCGGGAGGGATGACCAAGACGGCTGCGGTGGCTGCTGCGTCTCCAGTGCCATCGGTCCTGCAAAGAGCAATGCATCAGGCAACAGCATCAGCGAACGCTACGTTGCTTCCAACATCCAACCACCCAAACGCGCCAAGAACCACGGCACAGCAGCATTTCGTCCGCGCCGGGGCAATTCGTCGAACACCTTGCGCGCGTGGCCAGAGGACATGGAGCGGGGACGAAAACCCAAACTCACAGAGCTAGCAAGGGAGGAAGGTCCGTGAGGATCAGGGAAGAGGCTGGTACCAGACAGAACAGTGCCGTCCGTCTCGGTGCTTCGGAGGGCGTCCGCGCCGTCAAGGAGACCGCCGGCTACTGCTGCTGCTGTGCGGGAGTGGACTGTGGCTGCCCGAACGAGACTGTCTGAACAAGTGAGTGCCGAAATGGTGCAGTCCAGGCCCAGCCAAGCCTGAACCAAGTGAGAAGATATTTTTTGTGAAGGGGTTTTCTGCAAGAATGGTCTGTGTCAAGTGGACCAAATGAAGATACTACGTGCGCACGCCAAGTTTCGCGAAAAAACAATACTTTTTGTTGCACATGGAAAAAAGATAAAAAATATATATGTCTTGCAAGTTTCAGCACCAAAATTACCTTTTCTACACACGATGTAAAAAACGTCAATTTTCAATTCTCTGTGAAACGACTTTATAAACACATAAAATGTACATGATCCCAGGTGCCAAAACGGCTGTCTGGTCTTTGTCTTCGCTACAAGATATAGATAGCAATCAATGTGCAATAGGAGACCAGATTGATTCACCACAACCAATGAATTAGGGGGCACAAAAATTTCGTAGTCAAAATTAATTCTTTCGTTTCCAACCTGCAACAGAAGCGCCAACTAAGGGGTCCAACAAAAGCTAGGTGAACACTTGTGAAAATACTAAAACTGAACAAACAATGCAGCAGATAGACCCCAGATGCAAAGCATATTTGCATCACAAGCTTACAGCTATACATAGTATCATATGTTCAGTCGGGTGACCCAAACTAAGAGGGCTAGGGATATCTACACTAAATCACTTCACATGCAGCCATATAGCTCACAACTTCAGCGAGACAGAAGGGATAGATCAATAGACAAGACACATTTCTTATAATTACATTACACTACCCAGGATCCGAATACCCGGTCTGCTTCAGTAAACCTTGGGCTTCCTGGCCCTCTGGCTCCTCCTGCTGTTCACCTCCACCAAGATGGCCTTCTCGATCCTCATATTGGTGGGGGGAATGTTTCCACCCATCTCCTTCCTCGCTGCAGGTGCTGCGGACGAGTTTCCGGCTGCCTGCTTCTTTCCGCCTAGGGGTGAGTTTCCCGTTCTTGGCTTCTTTGCTGCTGCGGAAGAGTTTCCACCTGCCCCCTTATTTCCGTTCCCGGTTTTGGGAGTCTTCACGGCTAAGGACAGGTTCCCGGTTTTCGGCGCCTTCACGGCTGAGGACGGGTTCCCGGTTTTCGGCGTCTTTGCAGCTGAGGGTGAGCTCCCAGAGTTCAACTTCCTCGAAGAAGACCGAGTGTCCATGGTTTTCTGCTTCTTTGAGCCAGCGTTCTCGTTCTCAGCGTCGGGTGTGGTCTGAGCTTTCTGTTTTGCAGTGGGCGTCTCAGAGGCCTCTTTGCTGTGGTTCTTGGATGCAGCTGCGGATCCCGTATCTTCCGGCCTGGGTTGCCTTCTCCATTTCTTTCCAGTGTAGACGAGCATCAAAGCTGGCGGTTTTGCAGGAAGTTGTTCTTGCTTAATCGGTGGAATGGAAATTTTCTCAGCATCGGCCGGTTCAGAGGTACTCCCAGCTTTCGATGGAGCAGTTTTAGCAATGTCCTCAGTTAGCACAGGTGGTTTCTCCAGTGGATGCTTGACACTCTCAAATGGCTGGTACCGTTCCTCGGCTCCTCGGTTGTCTATGAGGATATCATCAGCATTCTGTGAAAAGAAGAGCAACAGTATAAACTAAATGCCCATAAGAAAGTATTACCCAAGGAGCTAACTTTTGAAGAAAGGGGACAAACAAATAAAAGGGTCCCAATAACTGAGATGAATCAGATGGTTATAGGAAAGAAAACGACGCATATGACATAAGCGAAATTATCTGACAATCAACATAGTTGGTAGCTGCCAAAGAAATATAGCATAGTTGTAGGTTGTGCTATCTAACCAGAATTACACGTGAACAAGATCGAAGCAGCAAAACAAAGAAGAAATATATGTTAAGGAACAAAGAGTAAGGAACTTACTTCTTTGCACAAATCTCCCAAATCACCATTAGGTAAGGAACTTTCACCGCCTAGGAGTAGGTCCACTGTGATGGCTTTCTTATGTGCCTGGCTCCTCTCTGCAGCTTTTTCTTCACTATTCCAGTGTGGTTCTTCTTTTATACAAGCAGTTGCCCTCTCAGACAATGTGGGTTTTACTGAAAGAGCTAGCCTATCCTCCTGCTCCAACAAAATGTTTAGCTTCTTCTTTTTCTGTGGTTTAGCATATCGATCATCCGTAGGAGAGAATGAACGTTTTTGTATCCTTTGCCTTTTCTCAGCCACATTGACCTCCTCGGCATGATCCATGAATGCTTGCTTTGCTTGTTTGGAGCAAGCCTTGCTGAGACGCTCTTGTAGACGATGAACTCGAGACTGGATACCACCAATTTTCAAGAGAATTTTCTGTAACATGAATTGCTTGGATGCCATATCATATTCCTTGGCCGCAGGCAAACCAACAATATCAAGCAGACCTTTAGGATCATCCCCAACTGCATTAGAACTAAATCAATTAAATAGATAGCACTTGCAATGAAAGAATTACTTAAAATCCAGAGGATTGATTTTTTATTTTCTACACTGAAAACGTAATAATCCTTAAATGGCTGTGTTGCACTTAACTGATTCGTCAGACAATAGGATGTTGACAGTTAACACTAACTCAAAGATTTATGGATAAGGTAGATGCAGGAAACACACACCAAGATATGGTCATATAAATTATTTACTTGGCTACTTTATATACGATCAGGACAGCTATTTTGGTGAAATGAAAGCATTCACTAACACGATGCCCTGAAGATGTTTACCAAGTAGGTCAACAAGGTGCCAGTAGGCCCTGTCTTCTTTCAGTGAACACACACCTAACAAAATGAGTTTCACAGATGTTTGCTGGTCGCAGAGCACTGAAAATTTTCAAACAGTCATAGCTCGTGACAGACTCCAGCTTTAGCCTACGGATCGACTAATTAACTGCTGGCATGTGACTACAAAACAAATGCAGGTTCCCTGATATAAGCAAGCATTTTCTCTCCGTTAACATGGAAACTCGACTTAATGTAGAATTTTGCTAGATGGTAAATAACTAACTTCACCAAAGAGTTTGCATATAATCACCACATCCATACCTGGACCCTGACTATCATCTTCAATTATGAGGCCACCTGTTTCAGCTAACTTGTTTCGTTTATCTGCAAAAGACAAGAATAAAGTTATTATGTCCAGTAGCATCCAGGCGCAAAACATAGACAACCATGGGATAAAGTGATACACTATCCCTAAAAACAGAAAATAAATACATAACGAACCAAAGAAGTATGACAATATTTGGTGCTTCTTTAGGTACAATGAAGTGTCCACAGTGTCTTCATGTCTTTTCCGCTTTCTCCTCTCCATGTTAATATTTTCATGGCCTCTGTAGCTCTTCCCTGATTCGGTATTGCTTATTGCCCGCTGCAATTCTTTTTCCTGCTTTATGAGAGCAAGCTGGCTATCATACTTCGATACTTGAGACAAAAGATCCTTCATGCGCAGCTCTAACCACTCACATCTCCACAGCATTGGGCGGACGGCATTCCTCCACTCAGCAGTTACCTTCTTCTTTCTGAAAGACAATTTACAGGTGAAGAAATTACACAAAATGAAAGCACATCAGAGTAAACATTACTCTTCTATATGAAAACACAAACTGAGAGTGCAACACCCATAGAAAATGATAAGTCAGCTAGAACTTTGAAGCACAGACCAGAGTAACTCAAATTTGCTGTGCTTATTGATGATAATTCCTATGAGAATGCAATGCCCATAGAAGACAACCAGCGCCTTCACTTATTATTGAGCTTGATGGTTGATGTTATAAAATGTATATGTGAATTAACGTTTACCTCGAATGAATTGCATCTTGAGTTTTAAAGTAAACTCGGAGATACCTAACCAGGGGTATTCCAGTTACTAATACTGTGGGTGTAGGCGTGTAGCTAGACGCTGAAGATGTTGGCGTACAATTCAGTCCACGTGTTCCGCCACACATTTGGTAACATTTTACAAACAAGGAACAACTATAGAAGCATCAAGACATAACTAGAGATCATGCACTTGAGTTGTGTCTCGAAGTATCTTTTTCGGGCTGTCCTTATTTTCTTGACAAATCACAGCCTATGCCCGAAAAAATCACATAAAAGCTAAATTGTAGAGCGACAGTTTAACTGAAAACCACAATAAAATTACATGAAACCCAAGGCATGAAAGGGGGTCACGTGTCTGATACTGGTAGTTCTAGCTTGCTTCTTGTTAAGGTATAGGTCCAAAAGAGAATTCGTGCCAAAGTTCAGGATTAAAAGTGGCATTTTACATAGGAGCATAGGAATACAAAATTCATTAAATATGCCGAATAGATCAACACTATAGTGCATGTGTTGCATATGCATGCACCATATGCACCTCGCTTCTATTGAATTGAGAAATTTGACAAAGAAACGCAACATATGTTGCCTACCAGTTGTCCGGTTAGTTATGTTCATGCAAATTGGTAGCATAGGGCATGAATTTTCACGATAGTTGCAGTTAACAGATTCTATAAGTATGCCCAAATTATCGCATCCTGCTTCTACATCAGTATAACTTCCTTCTGTGGCCATGCCAAGAGCAAAATTAGGCCCACAACCACGCCCGCTCATTGAAATGGTTGGTATGAGTATTACCACCTATTGCTTGCTCATGTTAGCGCATGGTTCCATGATGTGTCCCATGTTCCATGACGACTTGCTAAAGAAGTCCAGCACTACCTCATATTAATCATGGCAGGACAGTTGCAATGGGGAACAAACTTCTATGCACTAACTTATGGCGTGTAACCTCGTGGTGTTTCGAGTGTTATTATAAAGATACCATTGAATGAATATGGCACATCTTATGTGATGTGGGCATTCAAGGACGATTATCCGTAGTATAGATTGAGACCAAGCTGTTCCGCAACGACGAGGAGATGTTATGCGCAGATTCCATATACAAAACGTGGGCCAAGCTCAACCATAGAGTCTAAGAGGCTTCCTGTAATTTAGGAAATCTCATTTCAGTTATATTTGGATCCAATCTATTGCTAATTTGGACAGATAAACTAGATACAGTCACCCGCTAAATGGATAAGCTATGCACTACTATTGTTTATGGAAAGCCATAATAAGGAAGCCAGTTTACTTATCTCCTTCTCTCTGTCCCTAACCTCATGCACCCTCTTGCGTACGCCAACCAGGCTGCCATGACAGCACCCAGAAGCTGACGGCAAAGTGCATAGACTCATATATGCATAGCTACAACCTCTTAAGTTTGGTAGGCTCCGCCACTAGTCAAAAATCTACTACAACCTACCTTTTCGGATGCCAGATAGGGAAACCCAAGTGCATAATATCAGTGCCTAACTGTCTAAAAGTGTATTCTGCTGGTTTCTTTCTTTCTCAAACAATACAATCAGAAGATCAGGAAACAGGATTGAGTAATGATCCATCCAGTATCATTCAGTGCATACAAGGAACTGATAACAGACTCACTTGGGCAGCGCCGAGGCTTGGCCACCATCAGCATGAACTGAAAAGGGAGAATTCACTTCCAGGTCACCAAAGTCTGCCTCGTCACCAGTCTCACAAAGAGAGTCCGCAAACGAACTGGAGCACTCCGTGCTATCCCCTCCTCGCTCGTGCTCTGGACTCTTCGCAGACGGTCCGTCAGAGGAGGAAGCTTGCCACACCAAATCAGTACCTGCAGTCTCTGTGCAAGGGGCGAGAAAGGCTCGGATTAATGGTTTGGTTACTAATGTTATGCCAGCAAAACAACAATCCTCTAATGTCATGCCAGGGAAAGGAGAGTATGTCATTAATAAAGCCAGTATGGATGAACCCTAATTCTCCAACTCCTCGTATACAAACAAATCGCGATAAGTAAATCTATTTAGAACGCGGAGCGAGATCTACACATGGTAGGGCTGGCGCGTAGATCTACCAACGCACGCGACAAGAGGCATGGGTAGGGAAGAGGGCGGACCTTGGTCGGCGTCGAGCTCATCGTCTTCGTCGTCCTCGAGCAGGTGGCGCAGCTCCTTCATCTTGGGCGCCTCCGCCGCGCCGTTCTCCGCCATCGGCGGGATCCGCGCCGCAGACGAGCCCTGGACCGGAGAAGGAAACGAGGATCGGCGAGCTAGGGCTGAAATTCACACGCCGCTCCCGCCGGTGGAATGCCTTGACGACGAGGAAGAGGGCGATGGGCGAATCGGCGGTGGTGGTTGTTATTTTCGGGGGAAGAAAATGGAGCCGCCGGCGGTGCCGAATCGGACGCCGACGTGGAGTTTCTCGAGGAATTTGGGAAAGTGATGAGTACGACAAGCGGCGAACGAGACGACGAGAGTGAGCTGTTTGAAGACGACGATGCCTATTCTCGACCGGAGAGAAATTGAACATCAAGTTGACGGAATATGTCTTCTGAAATTAAACATCTGATCTCCAATCTTACAAACAAGACCTATATTTGTAGTCATTAGTCATCATCGCGCGTGAGTTTGACTAATTTATAGATAAAACTATGAATATTTATACTATAAACTAAATATACTATGAAAATAAATTCTTGGTGTATATACGTACATTGATTTTGTATTTGGAATGTTCATATTGTTGTCTATAAGATTGCCCGAACTTATAATACGTTGAATTTTGACTAAAAATGTACATATTGTTTTTACGAACGAATCGGGTATAACTTTGTGTACATCTCAAGTGATTTCTAACTCCTGATTTGTCACCCGTGTATTAGCATGGACTGTAGGGGATAATCTCGACAGGGATTTGGTGAAACTTCAGCCTTCGTCCAATACTCCTCTTCTATCTCAATTCCTTTTTAGTTTTGACATTATTCCATCTCAATTCCTAGAGAAACACTAGTAGGTCATGATAGTGGATTAATTGGACATTTACTGAAATAGTAGCATCTCGGATTTTGGGGAGGTTATTGTGGTTCAACATGGTCTAAGACTAGCCATAGTGGAGAGTATCATAGATTGGTATCATGCATATGATACTTGTATATGATACTACCCCTATAATGCATAATATCATATAGTAGTATCATAGCCACACTTTATTTATTGATTTGTAGAATCTCAATACAAATATGTGTACAAGATTTACATGCTATTAAAATTTCTTTGTTTATGTGTGATGATGCCGTAACATAGGTAGATACCACTATCATCTCTTTCCTCATTATTTGTTATGTCACATCAGATTTTTGCCAACATGGCATACATGATACTACATATGATACCCCCACTATGGCTAGTCTAATGCCCACCTACCAAATGAAATATATTTGGGCTTTCTCGATTTTTTTTGGATAGGCCAGTATTAATCCCTTTTGATACATATGTACCAAACAAGCTATAAATGGGTTTCAATCAAGTGTCTCCACCTTTTAATTAATAACTTAATCTATGCAGCATGTAGCCATGTACTCCCTCTGTTTTTTAATATAAGATGTTCTATCATTTGTCCACATGCACATGTATACAAATGTATGTAGACACATTTTAGCGTGCATGTTCACTCATTTTAGTACGTACGTATGTAGACAACATGTAGAACACCTAAAACATCTTATATTAAAAAATGGAGGGACTACCTTGGTAAGCATGAAACTAACCCGTATGAAATCCATGGCATGGAAGAATGATGATAATGTGGGGTATATATCTCTGCCCTTGGACGACCCACCGAGTGCTTGAACTTGAATTTGGGCATCGTTATTTTTTATTTGACAGGGTAGTAGTCTCCTGAAGGTGGTTCTTGGAACTCGGATGATGCGGCAGCAGAGCAGATGGCGTGTTGAGCGCGTTGTAGAGCACGATGTTCCCGAGGGAAGGAGCTTGTGCGACCGAATGAAGAACATGTGAAGCCGATTTTTTTTTCCTTTTACAGTACAGTACTCCCTCCGTTTACTTTTAGTTTGCGTTCTAGCTTTTCCAAAAATTTCCCTTTTAGTTTGCGTTGTGATGTTGTTTCCCTAATATGCCCCGACATTGGGTGTGCAGCTGGCCATGCATGCTACTCCATTCCAGCGGAAGCGAGGCGTCGAGGTAAAGGTGACCAATGCGCATACATGGTTTTCACGGGCAGCTGTCCAGCATGCATTTAAAGTACCAGGGATAGATTAGTCCATGCAGCCTCTAATTTAGCTCATCGTACGCCTACCTTGGTATCTGTTCTTTGCATAGAACGCAAACTAAAAATAAACGGAGGGAGTACATTCCAGCGGGAAAACAGAAGGAAACGGAACCCGTGGCGTGCCGCTCCTCGGATCTGCCTACGGAACCATGTGCCGAGGCCGTTGGCTCCTCCACGTGTTCCTGCGCGCGGGCCAGTGGAGACGGTTAACAGTCAAAAGCCAAAACCGGGGACCATGTGCATGCAGTTCTCCTTGGCGCAGAAGCGGAGCCATGAATTCAGCCGAGAAAGGGAGTACCGGCTTTGCCGTTTGTGGACGGTGAGCCGCTGCCCGCTGACAAACCCGGCCGGTGCTGCTAAACCTTGTGGTAAACGCAACCTCGGCATCCATCCGCCGCATATCCCGTCGGCGTCGCCAACACGTGAGTACGATTGTTGGTTCGATGATGCTGTGGACGTGATAGATCAAACTACGTGGCGCCATGGCAGACAAATTATCCTGGCCGGAGCGGCGGAGCCGATGTATGGATGACGATAACGATGATGATGGTGTCGTGTCATGTCTCATGTGTGGTGTGACCCGATCGATATTGTACGTACGTGCAAGCCAACGCATTCATATCCATCGATCCGTCATCCATCCATCCCGCTCTATCGTCACGTACTCACGTGGTCTGATGAGTGACGAGGCCTTGGGTTTGGACTTTTGGCCTACGATACGAACGCACCCCGGAAAAACGAAAAACTTCCGGCTGCTTGCGACCGGCACTCGTCATCATGCATGGCCTCTATGGCTCTATATCGACAATATAAGAATGCATCTTTAATAATCTAAAATAAAAGATATGTACACGAGGGGAAACATAACTTATTTTCGTCACAAGTGACAAATTGTATATATCCATCTATAAACATATGGTTTGTATGACCTGGTGCTGCGCTTGCGTCGTGCAGTTATTATCCCGCGTGCCACTTGGTACCCTTTCAGTGCTTAACTACATTTTACATTACATATTAAAAATTAAACATGTCCTTGATATGGAAAAAATATATTTTGAAGCTAGTAGTTAAAAGATGACTTCATTGTTCAAATCAACCTTCCCATCTAAAATTTCATTGGTAAAATCCGCAATAATATCAAGACATTCAAGCCAACCGTCCGGACCAACTACATCTCCCCCTGCAACGATTTGACGTCCTAAACCGTCTGATCTAGTGTAATTGAAGGCCTCCCTTGCCAAGAAATCCCATGAAATATATCTTTCAAACAAATCTTTCATCTCTGTTTGGAAAAATTATGTCGACATGCACACTTATAGGGTAGTTTAGTTTCCTCGCAAGTTCACTCTCGATCCTTTTGAGACCTGCATTATGAAAATGCGGTCACATCAGACACATGCATATGCAACGGTCTATATATTATAAAAAGAACGCTGACGACGAAATGGTTAAAAAAACGCCCTATCCCACCCCTTTTCTGCTCCTTTCCTATTTTTTCTATCGCAATTGACTTCACTCTCTTCTTTGAACCCCTCAAAGCTCAACGCTCCTCGCATTTCCTTCGTGCCTTCGTCCACCAGCCACATCGTAGGGAGGCACAAACTCCTCCCTCGTTCATCCATGCTCCCATCCGCTCCACCGCCGTTTCCGCCCATCAGAGATCTACCCTTCCTCGACTCATCGATTTCCTCCTCGACGTTTCAGGTGGCCGACATGGGCTCGGTCATGGGTGCGGGTGCCCTTGTTTACCGCCATTCCCGCCGGATCCCGTTGTCGTCTAAGCCACTCGGCCATGCTCCCGAACGACGCACAAGAGAGATAGATTGAGAACTTCAACAGATATACCAGCCATTACTCTAAAACTTCTCTTGCAAATAATTTTGAATACTCCTGAAATTTTAATCTGCAAAGAAAATGAGAAACCAGGTAAAAAAAGCGTTTATTTTCTTTGTACTCCCTCCGTTCGAAAAAAGATGTCACAAAAATGAACTATAGATAAACTATTTTTGTGACATCCTTTTCCGAACGGAGGGAGTAATAATCATCATAATTAACCGAATCTGCTCCCCATCCACCTCATAAACCAAGCCAAGCTCCCTCCCATGGTTTCCTCTCCGCCGTGGTCCCATACCCTTTCGTCTTCCTCCCCCGACTCCTCCTGACCCGACCTACCCCAATCCGGGCCGGACTCTACCTACAGCTGCCGCCCACCGCCGAGCCCTGCCCCTCCCTCCTCCAGCGAGCTGCCCCCGCCGTCCTGCCACTCTTCCGGCCCCCGCCCGCACACCCCGCCGTCGCCGCTCCGACCCCGTCCGCGATTCCGGGCATCGGATTCCGAGGTACGATCATTTTTTCCCCACCCATGATTGGCTAAACTCCACTGGCATCCAGAAATTCGGGGTCTTCCGGCTCACCATCTAGATCCGCCCCTGTAGGGCACGAGCATTTGGTTGCCGCGGGCAGTAATTTTTTTTTTTGGGGGAGTGGTTGAGCAACTCTTAGCTTGAGGGGGACAGTAGGCATCTGTGGCTCTGTCTTCTCATGAATTGGATATGGTCTCCTGTGGCGTTCTTTTGGAAATCCCGAGCTATGTTAACGGTTTCACGAGATCAATTAAGAAAGTTCTTAAATTGGGAGTAGTGAGCTATTGTGGTTCGATTAGGTGTTTATGCCTGGTTGATGTTGTTGAAATGGCTGTTTGTACGATAGCAGCACCGTTGGAATTTCCTGGGGGCTGTATGTCTTTGTTCATTTGTGCAAACTGTGATGTGAATTGCATCATACATGGAATGTTCTTTACTGAGCATTTGGTTTTACAGCAGACTTGCTTAGACCTAGTTAATAATGCACTAAAATGATGCATGAAAGTGATACACCTTTTCTTTCCCCATTGGACTGTAATTTTCTCATCTCATCGCTCATTTACACTAAGCAACCATAATTATGACTTTACTTGGGGTGTGGTGTTGCGTGCATTTCAGATGTCAATTGTTGTCTGCCTCGCCTCCACTGTATTACTTTTATCCCTGCACTTTTAATCCCAGAAAATTTCATGATCTCAAGGATATTGGCCCTACAGAGTATGTAGTTCTAAATCATAAAAAACCACCATTTAAGTATTTGTTTCAAGTTTGTTCTCAGTAAATAAAGCATGTTATGTTCAATCCATGTGTATGTAGGGTATCTACACCTCATTTCCATTTTTATGACGATATTCTTCTGCAAACTATTCCAAAATGATATAAAATTGAAACATATGTAACTCATGTAGCCCAACTTTATTCGTGTAGTGTTCCATTGAAGTTTATGTCATTTATGTTCTTATATGCTAGCATTGGATCTGTGTTTGTTCATCCTCTAGCATCAGTTAGAATTTTGTGTCACCATTATGCCCATCAGGATTGCTGATACAAACTCCTATCTACAGTTGAGAAAGGCTTATTCTTGCTAAATTATTATGTCCATTGTTTGCTTAGACATAACCAAACATAAAAAATGCATTAAGAGCGTTATGCAAGCAGATGTCATTAAGTTAATCTTATAAGAGCAACCACAACGCGACTCCTATCGGTCGACGCCAGGATCGTAATACCAGCCGTTACGAGCTAATCCCTGCCTATCTTGGGAAAACTCGTTGCGTCGCTGCTTATTGTTGCGCCGAGCGCTCCGCTTTTTTTTTTTTTTCTGCTAGGGACGAATTTATGCCCTATCCATTCGCTAGGGAAACGTTTTCTAGCGCCTCAATTAGTGTCCCGCGCTGAGACGGTAGACGCTTTGGTGGTTTTTAAGTTTTGCGAGACTTTTCTTATTTTCCTAAGCGCCTAGATAAGCGTTCTGCATTGTGGATGCTCTAATTGCAATATCTAGGAAATGTTCTTAGGTCCAGATGTGCCTAAATGTGAGCATGGTATTACCTTACAGTTGCACTTGTCACACTCTAAAATCACCGTTGCATGTGACCAAGGTGCTACTTTATAGTTTATACTTTATCACTCACAGATTATCAACAATTCAATGGAACATAAGCTATTTGTATTCGTCATAAAGTGATGTTTTACAATATTTTGATCAGACACATGGTTCTCTATATTTATGTCAGTGTGTATGATTGCATATTTTCATGAGTTTTGAGAATTAATATTATCGATTGTTCTAAAAAATAGTAACTTAGGTGGCAAGCAAGAGCAAGGGCTGCTGTTTGAGGACAACTTGATCTGTTACCAAGAGAAGGTTAGCTGAGAACATAGATGTGTTTGACATTCAATTGTTGTATGAAATAATCTTGGTGTGCAATGCAGAAAACTAGATTACGGAACTTTGGAATGAATAACTTGAAGAGAGAACAGAGTTTAAGACTATTATGTACTTTTCATAAGATTTTCACAGGGAATTTTTCTTCTGAAATGATGCAAGTCATATGCATGGTGAATCATGCTAACACAGCTGTTTATGTACAATCTTTAAGCCTTATAAGTATTATAAACCCTTCTAGTCAAAATAGACCTAGCACATCTAGCCATCAAATATATTAGATTGCCTGCGGTGGGCAACTTTTTATTCAGCTTTTAAATGTAAATTGATGCCATCTACAGGTGGTGCCCTAACGGTGCCCTAACTAGAACATACAGAAGCATTAATGTTGACATTAAGATAATTTATCTTAATATTAGATACTTTCTTTTGGTTAATTTATATATCCTTTCCTTTCTATTCGAGGAAAGGGGCAGCAGTACTGCCGATCCATTTAAAACCATCTATATATAAAAATGCCTGGTTTAAGGCCGTGATGCCAGTAACATAAAACCAAAACATAGTGACTTCTCCCCGCTCGGTTGCCTAGGAATGAGGCGTGTCCCACTGCAGAGCAACGAAGATCGATTCGATCCTTGGTTAGGAAGGCCACTTCCGAAGCCAACAAATATTCATCCCTAAAGACACACTGATTTCGCTCCTCCAAAATTCCACCAGATCCAGAGAACTCTCCTGTTTTCCTTTGTAGTTGCGCTTCACACATTGTCCGGCCACTCATTCTTCTAGTCAAAGCCGAGACCCGAAGTACTGGCTGCGAGCCCTAACCAAGGTGCAGTCTAGCACCTCATATGAGAGGAGCCATCATTGGCATTTTTCATAAACAATGGAAATGATTGAGATAGGTTTCTCTCACCAAAATCTTCTCCGACAGTCTACGATTTCATCTTTTCCTTAAGAGTTGTCCTGTTCAGTCATTGCATAACATTTTCTATCAGAGCTGTCTATCACGTTAAATCTTGACACATTTTCCAATGCTCTTGCGCAACTGCATCCCTAGGTCGATAAATTCACTATTAAATTTGACAAGTTGGTGACTATTGTGGCGCCAATTGGTCTCATGCTTGTGAAAACGTAGCCTATTATGCGCGACAACGATGAACCCCCACTTCCAGGGCTAGCACCACGTCTGTTTTGGTCCCCACCTCCACTATTAACGGTTTCTCCCCAAGCAATGTGACCTTTGATCGTTGAGTTGGTAGCTTCGTTCAAGGAAAAAAAAGATCGCTGTTGTCTCAGGACTGTCATCTCCACACTGCTGGCTGACATCATGCCATCGGTGACGCGGAGTGAAGTGGCTGCCATGGGGGTATTGTGGGTTCATCACATTCTGTGCCAGTTCTCGGGTATTGTGGCTTCATCACATTCTGTGCCAGTTCTCGTCGGAGCCTTCCTCAACATCGAGCCATGCTAAAACATCCGCCTGGTTAGAGCCAACCAGTGAGGAAGTCATGTTGATCTTCAAGCAACGCGAAGTTGACAGCCTGTCGTAGAAGTGGGCTACCAAGGGCTGCAACACTAGTCACCGCCACAATATGGGGATGAGCCGGCAAGGAGGGATAAGTTGTCATGTGCACGTGGAGCCCCAATGGCCGCAGCAGCAGCAAATTAAGACAAATGGCCGCAGCATTAATTTGGATTTATCCTTTGAAGCAGCTTCCATATTTACAGTCTAGCATCTCCATATCAGAGGTGCCATTATTCTATTTTCATGAAGAAAGAAGAACAGCAAAGTAGTCCTTCATCTGTAGTCTTGTGTCACGCTCTATTGTCTTGTCTTTCTTCTAAGGTCCACGCCATTCAGCCATGCCGACCTTAGTGACCTATCCTCCTCACTACGGTAGTACCTGTGCTCAAATAATACTAATATATGGAATTGGTTACTTGTTGTCTGAGGGGTAAGATACAATTCGTAATTAACACAGCTCAAAAACTGATGCAGTCTAAGTGTGAAACTATATTTGCAAGTTTAATATATTTCCGCTTATTGATATATGAACGTGTGATATGGCACCTCTAATAAAATGCATCCACTCTTTTAGGAGAGAGAAACAAAGCAAATATTTATATTGATTGGTGACACTTTAATTGTAGTAGTTGAGGCGTGAGCTATTTTGTCTGTGCATGTTCCGTTTAAGATCTTTTGATTCTTGTTGCTCCACCTAATTTGTCCAGAATGCTTAAGCCAATCAGTATGTTGGCTGGAATGCAAATGATTTCACGCCTTCCATTCTCAATCTTTGGCATATGTCTGAGAATATTCCTGTCACCACGACTTTGAAAAAAAAATACTCTCCTTGCATTTTGCATGTTCACTTACAGAGCTTGGACTGAACGCTGACCATTTTACTTAATCTGTTTTGCAGGAAGAGTGAATGAAAACGCATAATTGTTGAGCAAACTTACTGTAATTTGCCTTAAGCAAGGGAATTGGGGTTGGCATCATGACACATAGAAATATGTCTTGGACACATCAGGTTGCTAATCTTGAATCAGAGCGAGGACATGTCCAAGTTCAACCTGATAGTTTCAGTAATGGAGGCACTGGGAGTAATTCATCCAATCCGGGTATGCAAGCTGCTTTTGGGATTCCAGGAACTAATACCAATGTTGGAGTCCGTGATTTGAGGAGTTACTACGAGAGCACTAATAATCAGCGCCAGCATGGTCAGAATATATACCCATATGTAGGTGTTGATCCCAGTTCTGTCTACCCATCTACTATGTACAATCCCAGCATGCCAACACCATCCGCGAACAGATATGTTCCTCATACTCAAAGTTTGGACTGGGTAATCCACTAGCCTCACCTTCATATCATCAAGTTGCCACAGGAACTATGGATGAGAGTAGCAGCAGTAGCAATTTTGGTGATACCACTAGAGATTTCATCAAAAGGAAAAATGCAGTAGTTGAGAGTGGCCATCATTTTGTTCATGGGTTTGCAAGCTCAAGTTCATCTGCTCATGTGCCTCAGAATCCTGCACACGGGCCTTGGAATGCTTCATTTGAATCACATGGTGCACCAAATGCTGGTTCTCCTGATGGACCGATTAGGTCAAATTCAATGTCTACTCACCCATCATTGGTACGTTATGGTAATAACTATGTATTTCCAGCTGGTCACATGGGCCAGAGCAATACATGGATTACACAGCCTGCAAATGGTATTGCTGATGGAGGCACGCACTGGGAATTCAACAATGCATTGCGCAATCCTCCAGGTAAGTAAAAATCTTCTGATTAGTACACGTGGAAGTTGTTTTGCTAAGTGATGATGAGGCATATTTTGTGTGGTTGTCTGTGGTTTTGATTCCATAAGTAGTGGCTTACTATTTTTGGTAACTTCAGTATCTAGATGAACTGTATTTTTTCTATAAGCTGTGGGCTGGCTATAGAATAGAAATCTGTGAGTATGAGATGTAGAGAGGTAACTGGACTGTCTTGCCTTTAACAGGTCAGTTTGTTCATTCAGGAACAATAGGCATGCCTAATGGTAGTCTTCAAGATTATCAAGCTGGCCATTCTGCCATTTGTCATGGGCTTATACCTCATTTCAGCCAAATTCCTGTGCATAGCATGCAAGCTCCTGCTCTGCTTAATCATATTCAAATGCAAGGACCTCAGCGACATAGCAATGTAGTGCATGGTGTAAATCCTTCTGGAATCGGGCTCACCTTGGATCCAAGGCTGGCTTTCTTATCCAATTCTGGACATGCTACTGGACCTCCAATTCATGGATTTCTTTCAAATCAGGTTAACAGTGGCAGTTTAAGAATGCTGCCATATGAGGTGACTTCACATTTCCATGCATTTTCCTCCTTAAATGGTGGCATGCATGTAGCTTTAATTGCACAGTTAATGTTAAAAAATACACCTTCATTGGATATTTTGTTTTCATCTACGTGGTGTTTCTTGGAAAAAATGGACGATATTATAACTGTTTGCATGTACCATTTGGACTTGAATCCTTGATTCTGCAAGAATATGCATGCTTCATACTCATGCTGGACACACTTTTAGTTTCGAACAGAGCAATGCTATGACTACAATTGATGTAAGCATTTAGCTGTCGAATATCAGAGAAATGTATTCAAATTGCCATTATTTCCCTTGTTGAAGTTCTGGACATTTTTTACTTGAAATACTTCAGAATATGTTTTTGTCTTCAAGTTCTAGAAAATCAAATTACCTAAACATTTTTAGCTAGCCCTTTATTTTTTTTTTTGCTGCAATCCGTTTTGCATGAATAGCATATCTAAATTTTGGCCAAGACAGATAAAACAATCGTCTTTTGTTGCTGTGAGATTTGACTAACATGTTTGCTGTCTCTAGTTGGAAGTCAGTATCTACATACATTAAAACTGGCATCTGTGCCTCGCTACCTTTTGAATATGTGTTTCTTAAGTAATCAATGTGTCCCTACAGAATGCTGCATTGATGGATCTTTCAAGATTTTATGAAGCAAGGCATGTTCTTGATGAACATATAGATATGGGGCTAGATATAGACAGCATGACTTATGAGGTATGGAGCAGAATGCCAACTCACTAGGATTGTTAGTTCTTACCAGACACTTTCACGGGTTTACATGTAATTGATATGACGTGGTCTCGTGCAGGAGCTTGTAGCATTGGAAGAACAGATCGGATATGTCAGTACTGGCTTGACAGAAAGCTACATCAAAGAAAACTTGAGGTTAAATTTGTATGTTCCAGGGGCAGCTTGCATGTCTGATCAGTCCACTGTGGAGAATGATGCTTGCATAATATGCCAGGTATTTTCTCTTTCATATTTATCTCATGTATTATCCGCCACGGACTCTTAAATTTCTACCTTTTGTAAATAATGAACCCGTCATTCGTTACATGATGAATATGCCCCTTTGTCACGTCTGACAGCTAGATAACCGGATAATATAGTTTTGCTGCCAATATCCATTTCGTGTTTCTAAAATGTGCTTGCTCTGTGCCTTGCAGGAGGAGTACGAGGCGAGAGAACTTGTAGGAACCCTCGACTGCCGTCACAAGTACCACGCCGCGTGCATCAAGCAGTGGCTGATGGTGAAAAACCTGTGCCCCATCTGCAAGACGACAGCTCTGTCAGCAGATAGAAGCAGCGGGCGTGGCCAGTAACATTATTGGTTAATTTACCGCGACAGGAACTCTGTTTGATTTTGTACATAGACATGTCGGATGATGTTGGCGTTACTTGTAATTTCGCGTTGGCTTTTGTTGTGGACATAGCCCCGAGATACCGAAAAAACTGTACAGTCAGAATCGGTTCATTCTGTAGACTGCTTTAGACCCCCATGGTCCCTGGACAGCTCTCACCATGGGAATTGCTAGAATTGCTCCTTTATCTATTTGTACATTGTAATTAAACTTAATCCCTTTTGCGAAAACATAATTGAGAAAACTCAACTAGTTCTTCCTTATATTCTCGGTCTGGAGAAATACGCTAGTTCTTCCTGGTCCTGCAGTGGTCATTTTCTTCAGTATGGTCTAACCACTGTAGGAGGTGATGCTGAAGCAGCAGACACCACACTGCAGTTTCTGAATTCGTTCGTTCCAGTTTGATCTTCTCGTGGACTGTACATCATCACGTCTCACAGTTGATGGTCTCACAGTTGATGATGCGTGTAAAGCCGTAAACCAAAATCACAGTAGCATTTTACGTTGCACCTGAGTACCTGACGATAACGAAACATAAGACGCAACTTTTTCTTTTCACCAATTGACGGAAATGGAGCCCAGGATGCGGCAGCCAAAGCGCAAAACCCGACGGATCCGCTTGGCACCCGACCCAGCCAATTACATCACAGCATTCCCCACCCCACGGATCGAGCCGCGTGCTCAGCCCCAGGCAAACATCCTACCCGTCCATTCTCCACCAAATCCCACACGCTCCAAACTTCATCTCCCACCTCCCGCGCCTTCTGCCCCAAAATTTCCCATTCCCCGCCCACCTCTCTCCCTATTTAACAACCCACCGCCGCCCCAAATTCATTCCACACTAAATCTCAAATCCCACGCCGGCGATCCAAACCCTAGCCTCCTCCTCCCGCTTCCCCACCTGACGCCATGGCCCGCACGAAGCAGACGGCGCGCAAGTCCACCGGCGGCAAGGCCCCGCGGAAGCAGCTGGCGACCAAGGCGGCGCGCAAGTCTGCCCCGGCCACCGGCGGCGTGAAGAAGCCCCACCGCTTCCGCCCCGGCACCGTCGCGCTGCGCGAGATCCGCAAGTACCAGAAGAGCACGGAGCTGCTCATCCGCAAGCTCCCCTTCCAGCGCCTCGTCAGGGAGATCGCGCAGGACTTCAAGACCGACCTCCGCTTCCAGAGCTCCGCCGTGTCGGCCCTGCAGGAGGCCGCCGAGGCGTACCTGGTGGGGCTGTTCGAGGACACCAACCTCTGCGCCATCCACGCCAAGCGCGTCACCATCATGCCCAAGGACATCCAGCTCGCACGCCGCATCCGTGGTGAGAGGGCCTAGAGTGATTCGTAGTGTCAGATCTGGAGGTGTAGAGATGCTAGCTTCCTCTTATCCTGTGCGTGTGTTGGAATCTAGATGGCGTGGTAGGATTCTTCTTTAGTTCTGTGGTGCCTGTGCTATGTTCTGGTTGCGTCTGATGTTACCGTCTTGTTATCATCAGCAATGAAGAAAATGTTGGCTATCAGATCTGAATGTTGTGATCTGCACCTTTAATTTTTTTGTCAGCATGATGTTGCTCCGGATTTGGTCGAATGTTTGTTTAGTTTATCCTGATATATAGTTACAACAATGTATAAGGAGCAGTGTTTGGTCGAATGTTTGGTTCAGTCAGCTCAATGCCTCGGATTGCATAACCTGTTCATGTTCCAATCGTGCCTACACAAATGATTCTGATTATGTTAGTATGCTCTGGTTACTCTTTGCTGTTTGTCGGCATGAATTACTGGATTCATTAGATCTGTTACTGCACCTGATTTCTGAACCCTTGCTCTGCTGTTGGCCACATAGTGTGTTTTGCTGTTTTGAACCATGTGATTTTGTATCCATCACGCTGTTCTCAATGCGTTAGTCACTGATTGCTGGCGAGCAACTTCTTTACTTGCTTGTTGCATTGCTGTAGATATAATCCTTCATTTTGCAGAGTAGTATTCAGTAAATGTATGAACTGTCTGTCATGATTCTGCATTTCTGCATGCCTTTCCATCTAATATGTCCCCAGTTCCTCTACTGAACAAATAAAAGTAGATCAAAACTTTTTTTCAGAATTGGAAACTGTAGTGTAATTTGAATATTTAATCAGTTGTTATTCTGTTAAGCTAGGTTGGGATGATAATCCTCAAGCCTGATGATTAGTACCAATCGGTCATTGGATCAGTCATAGGTCATTGTGTATCCGCTAAAATCCCCAAACCGTTGCATAATCTGTGTGTATACTTCTGAATCTGAAAATATCTCATCAGCCTACAGAAATGAATCTGTGTATGTTAGTATGCTCTGGGAATTTCTTTCTGTTTGACGATAGCACAATATTACTTCTACGTTACTGGATTCATGAAATATGTTACTGCACCTCATTTCTGAACACTGCTCTGCTGTTGTATCTATCACATACATCCTTGCAGGATGTATTGTGCTGTTCTGAACCAGGACTTTTTGTGTCTTTTGCACCCGTTCAAATTGCCTTGTTCACTGATGCTACAGAGCAGCTTCTTTCCTTGCTTGTTGCATTGCTGTGGAGAACATTCTTGTCTTGCAGATTGTGTACTAGTCTAGCAGGATATGTATTTAGTATTTAGCAATTTATATGAATAGCCTGTCATGATTCATACAAATTAGCCTGATTTGGAGGTTACTCATTTCTGTTTATTGATGGCACAATATTACTTGTACATTTTTTGCTCAAATTTACTGGATTTAGGAAATCTAATATACCTCATTCTGAACCCTGCTCTTCTGTATTTATCACATACAGCTTATATGATGTCTTATGCTGTTCTGAACCATGAGATTTTTTATTTTGGCAGCTGAATAATGAGATTTTGTATCTGTCACACACCTGTTTAAAACGCATTCTTTCTTTGCTTGTTGCATTACTGTAGAGATCATCCTTGTCTTGCAGATTGTGCAGTTGGAGTCGTATTTACCGGTATGTAGCAAATGTATGAACTGACTTGGAGTGGCATTTACTAGTATTTAGCAAATGCCTGAACTAAACTGTCATGATTCTGCAAAGCAACACTTTGCATTTCCCCGTGCTTTTGTCATCCAATCTAAACAAAATAAAAGTAGATCAAAACTTCTTTTTCTCGATTGGAATCTGGAGTGTAATTCGAACATTTAATCAATTGTCAAGCTAGCCAGTGATTAATCCTCAAGCCTGGCCAGCCCGTCAAATATTTTCCTAACTATATTGCCAGCACATGTGTGTCATTCTCTGAAGTGTCGCATGAATTGCTGCTATCCGTTACTACTTCACTGCTTCCCTGTAGTTGTCATTTATTTGTGACTAATTTCTCAGTAAATGGCGGTAATTTAGATCAAGTATCATGTGTGGACAAACTGATAGATGTGTTTACTTTGCATGTGATGATTGCAGTAGACACTGGACTCATTGTATTCTTCTTCAAAGGGGCATGATATATAGTGTCTATGTTATCATCAGCAATGGAAAAAAGGTGTCTCTCAGATTTTCTTTCTTTCTACCTTTAATTGTTTGCCAGCGTGATCTTGCTCCCAATTTGGAAGGATATTGAATTAGTTTGTCCTGATATCTTTTTCTAATTTGATAACTACTGAATTTTTGAATTGTCAGGTGAAAGCGCCAAACCATTTCAACCCCACTGGAAATAATATATAAATCGACATCATATTTACATGGATAATGTATCTGTTCTGTACATGGTTTATATCTCTGTGCTCTTGTATGCCTGCTATGCAGTTATTCTGTTTACTCTGACCAGGTGATATCCTCCATACCGACATTTTGGTCGAGCCCCAGGGCATTCCACACTGCTGGCGAGGCGTCGACGATGTTGTTGGCGCATGGCGGCTCGTAGTTGTGCTCGTCGTCACAGCCATACACGGAGTCGCACTCGTCCACAACCTTAGCGTACACGGACTTGCTGTTGGCGGTGATCTTGATGCGGTGGCCGCAGCGGCCCATGTTCTCGAACCAGCCAGTGGAGAGCGCGACGACAAGCTCCTTGTTTCTGAATTCAGTCGTTCCAGTTTGATTTTGAGACACAACCAGTGTTTTCTTGAACTCGCCAAAATAAGCCAATATGAAATGCTTTCTGAAAGCAGTCAGCTAGAATAGCGGCACGGATTCCAAATTTCAATCTCTCCATTGCATGCCTGAGTGACTTTCAAAGAATCTGATTCCACGGTAACAAGGAGCACCCAATCTTCTCCACTAGTTCCAACCCCACGATAACAACAAAATATCGCCACTAATTTTGTCCACCAATTGATGGAAATGAACCCAGGATGCGGCAGCCAAAGCACGAAAAACCCCATGTATCCGCTCGGCACTATCTCAGCCAATCACATCACAGATTTTCCCACCCCACAGATCGAGGCCGTGCTCAGCTGCAGGCAACACATCCTAACCGTCCATTCTCCACCAACCAATCCAACGATCCAAGCTTCATCTCCCACCTCCCGCGCCTTCTCCCCAAAATTTCCCCATCCTCCCGCCCACCTCTCCAGTCCCCTATTTATTACGCACCGCCGCCCCCATTCGACTCCACCAAATCTCAAATCCCAGGATTAGAATTCGAAGGCTGCCGTCTCTCGTTTCCCCTCCTTGCTACAGTAAATCGAGGCGAAAAAGAGGCGACCAAAGTTTTCGCCGGCGAATCCGCCGTTTCCCTTCGTCTCCGGCGCCGTTCCGGCGTCGCGAGACGGGGGGAAACTCCGGATCTCGTCCGTGCGAGTAGCTAGGTATAGGTTTTTAGGTTTCTTTGCCGTCGTCATTGAGCTGGAGAAGATGGCGGCGACCGTGAAGAATAAGTCCTCCCCCTCTTTTCTCCGGTCCGGCGGCGCTGTCGCCGGGGAGGCTGTGGAGGTTTGTGTCTCCTTGCAGGCGGCCGACATGGCGACGTCGGCTTGCGTGCGTGATGGAGTTCCCGTCCTTCGGGCCTGTCGCCATCGTTTCGTCATCTTCCCCAGTGGCGAGATGAGGCCCGTGAGGTGCTGTGATGGGGACGAGCTCGGTTCTTATGGAAGCTCGCCGGCGACGGCCCCGAAGACGGCGGCATCTCCTTCGGCGCGTAGGGCTCTCGTGGCCCCTTTCTTGGAGGACTTCCGGCTGCTTGCCGTACCAAAGCTTCTCCGGAGCGATCATGGCGGTGGCGTGCCTTCAGTGCGTGCTGTCGACAGAGATGGCCGTCTCTTCCCAGGACTTATTTGTAATTTTATGTTTCTCAGAGGGGTTTGTACTGGTGTGATTTCTTAATAGATCTGGGCTTTTGTGTCAAAAAAAAAAATCACAAATCCCAAATCCCACACCGGCGATCCAAACCATAGCCTCCTCCTCTCACCTCCCGCCTCCCCCATGGCCCGCACGAAGCAGACGGCGCGCAAGTCCACCGGCGGCAAGGCCCCGCGGAAGCAGCTTGCGACCAAGGCGGCGCGCAAGTCTGCCCCGGGCACCGGCGGCGTGAAGAAGCCCCACCGCTTCCGCCCCGGCACCGTCATGCTCCGCGAGATCCGCAAGTACCAGAAGAGCACTGAGCTGCTCATCCGCAAGCTCCCCTTCCAGCGCCTCGTCACGTCAGGGAGATCGCGAAGGACTTCAAGACCGACCCCCACTTCCAGAGCTCCGCCGTGTCGGCCCTGCAGGAGGCCGCCGAGGCGTACCTGGTGGGGCTGTTCGAGGACACCAACCTCTGCGCCATCCACGCCAAGCGCGTCACCATCATGCACAAGGACATCCAGCTCGCCCGCCGCATCCGTGGGGAGAGGGCCTAGGTTTCTTTGGCTCGCTGGTGGTAGTCTGGTTGTAGCGGTGTGTGTGGTGTTGATATGAACTGTCATCTGGCCTCTTCTGGGTCCTATGTGTAGCCTGATGCTGAAATGAAATGGAAGTGATGTTATCTTGAATCTGTTGTATGTCTGTCTGCTGCATACTTCTTATATTTTTGTGTTGCTGTCATGGGAGTGAACGATGCACGATTCATTTTTGTGAGATTCAGGGTTGGATTTCCTTTTCACATCGTCATCGGCCATCCATCACTGTGAGAATTGGTGTTGAATTTCCCTTGTACACCTTTTTTGGCCATGGATTTGATGTTCATTCGCTGTCCGGAACGGGTTAGATTTGTTTGTTGTTCGATGTGGACTAGCTGGAGGCCACAGATGTTGGTTCTGTGCACACTCTTCAGATTTTGGTAACCATCGCTGCCAGTTTTATGTTGTTACCATGGCCTAATTTCTGATGTTTTCAGTTGTCAACTCAAGCGTTATCTTCCGTAGCCACACGTTTAACAGATGCAGTCAGGTGATATGTATAGCATCTGTGATATCAGGTAAATTTAGAATAAAAAATAAAACTGAGACCTCTGGGAAGGAGCTTCCAGGCAGGAAGAGAATGAGAGGAAAGGGACTCCTGCTCTGCTCAAGCCGTGCCGGGCAAATGTCACCAAGATGATGGCCTCTTCAGTATGGTCTAAAGTAGTTTTCCTGGTTCCGCAGTGGTCATTTTCTTACAGTATGGTCTAACTGTAGAAGGTGATGCTGAAGCAGCACAGCACACACGACAGTTTCTGAATTCATTCGCTCCAGTTTGATCTTGTAATACAACCAGTGCTCTCTTGGCCTCATACATCGTTAGGACTCACAATTTATCTGTTGTAATTAAAACTTGATCCCTTTTGTGAAAACAGAATTGAGAACTCAAACTAGTTCTTGCCTATATTCTTGGTCTAGAGAACTAAACTAGTTTCCCTGGTCCAGCAATAATAATTTTCTACAGTTTCTGAATTCATTCGCTCCAGTTTCATCTTAAAATACAAGCAGTGATCTTGCCACGTCTCACAGTTGATGATGCACGTAAACAAAAGTTACAAAACCACACTAGCATTTTACGTCACACCGAACTATAACGATACATAATGTCGCAACTTACTACCCCCATCAATTAATTGCGGGAATGGAACTATATAAATCAGCGCATTCAGCAATAGTAGGCAGCAATACACAGATATCAAGAGGTAAAGAACATCCAAGGAAAGGCCTATGTGAAAATCGTGATAATAACCTCACACTTTCAAATCCCTAAACTATACCAGCGAGAGCTTGTAGTCCTGAACGAATCAATGTATCAAAATATGGCAAAATGAACACCAAGACACTCGACAAAACGGCACAAATACAGACCGAGGACTACTGACTGCAATAACAAAGTGCCCTCCTACTGTATATGTGCTACCGTCCTGAGCCTAAGACGAACAGCAGCTGGACTTCTTCACCGCGGAGACATCGTCCTTGGAGCCAACATTGATGGTCTTCCCCTTGGGGGGCGCGGCAGGGTCGTCGCCGATGTCGAGGGCCTTCTTGCTCACCACACGGTAGATATTGGAGAGCACCTCGGTGAAGGCGTCCTCGACGTTCATCGCCTCCAGGGCAGACGTCTCCATGAAGAAGGTGCCCTCCTTCTCGGCGAACGCCTTGGCGTCGTCAGTGGAGACGGCCCTGAGGTGGCGCAGGTCCGCCTTGTTCCCCACGAGCATGATGACAATGTTGGCGTCCGTGTGGTCCTTGAGCTCCCTCAGCCACCTCTCCACGTTCTCAAAGGTGACGTGGCGCGTGACGTCGTAAACGACCAGGGCGCCCACCGCCCCGCGGTAGTACGCGCTTGTGATAGCTCGGTATCTGCAGACAGATTGCAAGGCTAATCGATGATCAGTCTCTGTGCACGAAATAGTTGAACAGAGAATGTGCATGTAAAGTTGCTATCATTAAACATGGGGAATTATAAGACGCTACAAAGCAATCTGCCTGTTCAGCACAGGACTCTGGTTAATGATTGCAACAAGTTTCCTCTTCAAGTTACATGTTCCCCCAACCCCAACCCCATGGTCCAGTTAAATTGCAGCGCATAACACCATAGTAATCCTATATCAAGCAACAGTTCCTAGTCTTACACGATCTTAATTGCAACAGGACATTGCTAGAAATGTGATACTCCTGAAGCATGCATGTAGTAGGTACAATAATGGACATACATGAATCGAAATAATGCCAAATCTAGCACTAGGTATTCTCTTATGCTTGGAAGATACCAGCATTTAAGGATCACCAAAATAGCTCCTGCCTGAGATCCACATGTCATACATGAATGATGAATCGCTATAACAAACATGGGGATTTTCCAGAAGTTGAATGGAATCGATGAAGCTCGGCGGCATACACAGACGGACGGACGGACGGGCGGATCTGAGGGGCGGGGTACTTGCCTTTCCTGTCCGGCGGTGTCCCAGATCTGGGCCTTGACGACCTTGTCGTCGACGTGGATGCTGCGGGTGGCGAACTCGACGCCGATGGTGGACTTGGACTCGAGGCTGAACTCGCTGCGGGTGAAGCGGGTGAGCAGGTTCGATTTCCCCACCCCCGAGTCCCCGATCAGCACCACCTTGAACAGGTAGTCGTAGTCGTCCTCCGCCCTGTACGCCATTGCTCCCCTCCCGGACCCCGGCCGCCTCCTCCTCCTCGTCGGCGGCGCGCGCGCGGCGTCCTCGGCTTCTGCTCCCTCGTTGGCGGCTCGGTCCGTCTAGATCGTATCGTCGCCGCGCCGGTGGGATGGTTGTTGTTGGGTTCCTTCCTTCCTTCGGGCTTAGTCGGCCGCACGCCGCGCCAGCGACCTCGCGACGTGGGGAAATGTTTGGGCCGCGTTTGTAAATGGGCCGTACCGAATGGCCCATTTGTACATGGTTGGGCCTGGGCTATACGCATCTACAGCTGCGCTCAGTTCGCGTTCGGACAGCCACACTCCACTCCACTCCCGGACGGCAGCAGAACTGCAGCAGCGGCGGCCTACTCGTCGGCGCAACGCGGACGGCGAATCGGACCCCCGGCCGGCAACCATACGGCGCTGGTATCTCTGGTACCAGCCTCTTTCGTTATCCTCATGAACCTTCCTCGCTCGCTAGGTCCGAGGGGTTTGGATTTGAGGGTTTCCCTCCGGCTCGCTCCCCGCCGTGTTCCGTGGCCATGCGGCGCAGCGCGTACGCCTGCTCCGGCGACGGGCCAGCGCTGCCATCTCTCACCCCGCCTCTCGCTTCTCCCTCACGCACCTTTCGCCTTTCTCCCACATAGCCCCCGCCGTGCCCGCTGGCCTTGCGCGCCAGGTGTTCGACGCAATGCCTCGGCGCGGGGAAATTGCTGCTTTGCCATATGGTTCTTGGAGCGTTTGGGTGGTTTTGGATGTTGGAAGTAAGGTAGCGTTCGCTGATGATGATTTGTTCATTATCTGCAGGACCGATGGCAGCAAGGACAGAGACGAACTCGACGTGGTCGGCCCTCCCGCTGGACCTGGCCGGCCTGGTGCTCCGCCTGCTCCCCGCGTACGCCGACAGGGCCCGCTTCGCCGCGGTGTGCCCGCAGTGGCGCGCCGCCGCGAGGCAGCCACAGCTCCAGTCCCTGCCATTGCCGCTGCTCGCTCTCCCTGACGGCACCTTCTACAGCCTGCCCTATGCCGAGTCCTTCCGCTTCCCAGGTTGCGGCTTTGTTGGGTACAAGAGTGCCTACGGCAGCTTTCTCGTCTTCCTGCGTGACGACGGGTGCTTCCTGGTCGACCCCTTCTCCAGGGCCACCGTGACGCTCCCTGCACTCTCGAGCGTCCGGCTTCATCCTCCAGCTGATGAAGTCGCTACACCTCCCGATCATTGGGTCACATGGAAGCATCTGAAGGACTCGGATAAGCTGCACATAACCAAGCTAATCCTGTGTTCACCAAACCTTGTTGCTGCACTGCTCACTACTATTTCACATGCCAGCCAGATTCTAATTTGCAGACCAGGGGCCTTCTCGTGGTCAGTACGCGGGTACGATCGATGTAACGAGTACGAAGACATTGCATTTTACCAGGGCAAGCTCTACGGCGTTGATGATCGCTTGGACCTCTTTGTTGAGAATATCAGTGAGGACGAGAGCACTGGGGATCCACAGGTTTCTAAGATTGGAAGGGTCATCAAGGGAAAGGTTGATGTTTGCTGGTACTTTTTTGAAGATAACACTAGGCTTCACAGGAAGGTGTATCTGGTTGAATCGCGTGGCGCATTGCTGATGGTACACAGGAAGATTTGGTCACGGGTTCCTGATCCTGCAGTGGACAATACATATATTGCTGGACCGAGCGAGTTTGAGGTATTCGAGGCTGACTTTCAGCATTCACGCTGGATCAAGGTGTCTACCGTGGGGGATGACCAGGTTCTGTTTCTAGGGCGAAGGTGCTCAAGGGCCGTGTCCGTGTGTCAGTACGGGTTGTCGGGCAATCGCATCTTTTTCTTGGATGATGATGACAAGTATCGTTTTGAGTGTTCGTACTCCGACAACGAGAACACATCTTGCAGTGCCTATGACATGAGACTAGGCGGCGTCTCTTCCCCTCATCCGATGATTTCCTGGAAGCGCCACCCTGAGATGTGTCTGGCAGCATGGCTCTTCCCTCAGGACTGAAGTCAAGATGTTATACTGTTATTTCTATGCAAGCTGCTGCTGCTCCAAGGTTATCTGACCATGCTATAAATTATTGTTGTTTTGCAAGCTGCTCAGTATATCTATCTGAATTTGGTATGCATGACGTTTGATTTGGTGTTCGGAGGTTGATGGTCCTGTGCAAGCCATGATATATGTCGGTATTTAAATTGCTTACTCTGTTTGTTGACATGTATCAGTAATTGTCTGAACTCATTATGGTGTTTACTATAAGTCGGTTAACTGGATCGGTTTTCAACCAGTACTTTGGTTTTTATTTGTGCCTGTGAGGCTTTGAAATATCCTAAAATGCACCTATCGGAATCTATGGCATGGTGGTCTGGTCTCCCTTTTGTTCTCTGCGATGATCTGCCATGGTGTGGTCTCTGACACTTCACCCTGTAGTAACTAAGTCTGGAGTTGTAAATTTGTTTTCTGACGAACCTGGTGCCAAAGTTGTGCTGCTAGTGTGGTTTGATTGAATTTGGAAAGTGCTTCTGCATCCCAGTAGTTTATTTGTGCAATCAGGGTTAATTTTCTTATTCCCCTTCAGGCCTTCACTGCTCACAGAGTTATTCCTTAGGTAAAGCACAAAGCTAATTTGAAATGCTATTTATGAACCTAGCAATGCAAATATGTATATTCCTGGAGACGGCAAGAGTAGGAAGTTGGTCATAGGAGGAACTAGGAACCAAATTTATATAGGAGGGTGAATGGAGCTCGGGCTCAATTCGTGCCATCTATTTGGAAAATTGAAAAGCAACATTTTAAAGGTTCAAGAAAATCTGAGAAAAAATATCCCTAGATACAAACATTGTTGTATTCTACCAACATGTAAAATCTCAACTCGAAACATGTAGAGAAGGTTTCTGGGAGCGAAACTCGAATGGTAGACAGGAGTATGTACAGTAGAGTGAGCTGTAAGGAGTGCGGCGCTTTGTAGCCTGAGGTACATGTAGTTTTTTTTTGAAAATCTCAAAAACGATATTTTAACAACAAAATCTGAAAAAATTCTACAGGTAGACAAAGATGTATTATATCAATGTGTAAACTTTCAGGTGGAAATACACTGTATTCTAGCCTGAGTAAAAATGACAAAAGTGAATATCTTAAGTAGTGAACAATACACAATCTGAAGCTCCCAAAATTTCCAGATTTGTCTTTTTGCGTGGCTCGAAATAGAAACTGATTTGAATTGAGATTTCACGCATTGGAAAAATACATCATTATCTTATATATAACTTTTTCAAACTTTTTTGAAAGTTCAAAATTGTTTTTTTTTTAAAGAACGGGCTACATGTATCCCAGCCTATACAAGGACTTTTCGGGGTTGTAGGTGTTTTGTACTGCAGGTGAGAGCATTTGTTGCATGTCTCCTCAGCTTAATTCCTGCCATACAAATAGGGTCGTAATTTATTTTTCTAGATATATGTGCATACAAATAATAAATTATTATTTTATGAAAGGAAATGTTTAATTGCTTCCGACCTCTGCATATAAAACTAGGAGCTGAATCTGATTAGTTAAGTGGTTTCCAATGCCTCCTCACAAAAAAAATTGGTTTCCAATGCCAATCTGGTCATGTTTCCCCGGAAACTTGTGAAAACACATTCTACCTCCGATCCATATTAGTCTAGATATATTCGGTTCAGCGACAATTAAAATAGATTGGAGGTTTGCAAAACCAACTGACAAATCCGTAAGAAATGAATGAACAAGGTGTTTAGGTTTACAAGGTACTGCCTTGTGCATTACACCGGGTATAACTAAAATTCAAATGGTTCCTCACATATCATGTTGAGCATGTAATGTTAGAATTCTTTTGCACACCAATTCGTTGTCAAGTTCTGCGCAAAGGCATAATATTACTATTTCATGACATATATTTTGAGCAAAAGCATGCTCACGGATTTTAGCTACATCATAAAAATATCATCGTATATCTCATACATATCATGCATCCGAGTATTCCTCCCCTGGTCTTCCCTACATGTGTGTTCCACGTCATCTGTATAGTGAGCTTATTCTAAGTTGCCCCTTGTTACATAATAAACAAATATATGGAAGATATGACTAAAGGAGCATCATATTTCATGAACACGTGAGTTTAGTCAACGTGGATTTCAAAACTTGATGCAATGAACATTATATTCGGACAATGCATCGACATATGTGTATGTTGAGTAACTGTCGCGGTTTCGAGAAATGGATGAAGACAAATTGAGCAACTATGGAGAATAATCAACATGGATGAGATCAACCTCTTACCACTTTTAATCTCATATAACACATTTTTTTCCTGTGTTTTATACGCCGGCCATTTCTTTTCTGAATATGTTTCGTCTGCCATCCCCACAGTGATGAAGAAGTACATCAGCTCAAACAACAATATCCATGTACGTTTATGAAACAAAACATGTTTTTCGCTAAACGCAATGGCCAAAATGTCTCACTAACTCGGTAACTCCGATGGCCAAAAAAAAAGGTGAAGCATTATGTGTACATACATGTGTAGTTTAGGTGTTCATTACTTCAAATCTTGAACGATGTGCTTTATTTTATTTTTGCAATGAACAAATTTGAGTGTCCAATATACTATGGACTAATTCTCTGTATAAGAAATTATTTGCAGATATATTGCCAAAAAATGAAATATAACTCGTCTGATCCACAATATAAGATCCACAAAAAAGAAAAAGAAATACTCATTTGGGCCGCTCTTTGGGACGTGGGGGAATGTTTGGGCCTCTCATTGGGAGAAAAGCCCATTTTTACATGGCTGGGCCTGGGTTATACGCATCGACAGCCGCGGTCGGTTCTGCTCGCGTTCGGACAGCCACACTCCACTCCACTCCCACTCTCCCAGACGGCCGCCGCTACTCGCCGGCGCAACGAACCCGCGGCCGGCAGCCAGACCGCGCTGGTATCTCTGGTACCAGCCTCTTACGTTTTCCTCACGAACCTTCCTCCTTCCTCACTCGCTCGCCCGGTACGAGGGGTTTGGGTTTGAGGGTTTCCCTCTCCGCTCCCCGCCGTGTCCCGTGGTCATGCGGCGCAGCGCGTACGCCTGCTCCGGTGACGGGCCAGCGCTGGCATATCTCAAGCCGCCTTTCTTCTCCCCGCGCAGCTTCTGCCTTTCTCTCACTCAGCCCACATCGTGCCCGTGGCCATGCGCGCTAGGTGTTCGACGCAATGCCTCGGCGCGGGGGAGACGCTGCTGTGCCGCGCGTTTGGATGTTGGAAGTAAGGTATCGTCCGCTGATGCTTTGTTGATGATTTGCAGGACCTATGGCAGCGAAGACAGAGACCCACTCGGCGTGGTCGGCCCTCCCGCTGGACCTGGCCGGCCTGGTGCTCCGCCTGCTCCCTGCATACGCCGACCGTGCCCGCTTCGCCGCCGTGTGCCCGCAGTGGCGCGCCGCCGTGAGGCAGCCGCAGCTCCACCCCCCACCGTTGCCACTGCTCGCTCTCCCCGACGGCACCTTCTACAGCCTGCCGTACAGCGAGCCTTTCAGCTTCCCGGGCTGTGGCTTCGCTGGGTACAAGAGCGCCTGCGGCAGCTATCTCGTCTTCCTGCGCGACGACGGGTGCTTCCTGGCCGACCCCTTCTCCAGGGCCACTGTGACGCTCCCTGCTCTCTCTCGCGTCCGGCAGATGGATCCTCCGGATGTCGACGCTAGACCTGCCGATCATTGGGTCACATGGATGCATCTGAAGGACTCGGATAAGCTGCACATAACCAAGCTAATCCTGTGCTCATCAAACCTTGTTGCTGCACTGGTCGCTACTATTGCAAATGCCAGCCAGATTTTAGTTTGCAAACCAGGGGGCTTCTTGTGGTCAGTGCGCCCGTACGATGTGTGTAAGGGGTACGAGGACATTGCGTTTTACCAGGGAAAGCTCTACGCCGTTGATGATCGCTTGGACCTCTTTGTTGTGAATATCAGTGAGGACGATATCACTGGGGATCCACAGGTTTGTAAGATTGGAAGGGTCATCAAGGTAAAGGGTGATCGTAGCTGGTACTTTTTTGAAGAAAACACTTGGCTTAACAGGAAGGTGTATCTGGTTGAATCGCATGGCGCATTGCTGATGGTACACAGGAAGATTTGGTCCCGGGTTCCTGATCCTGAAGTGGACAATACATTTATTGCTGGACCGAGCGAGTTTGAGGTATTCGAGGCTGACTTTGAGCATTCACGCTGGATCAAGGTGTCTACCGTGGGGGATGACCTGGTTCTGTTTCTAGGGCGAAGGTGCTCAAGGGCCGTTTCCGTGTCTCAGTACGGCTTGTCGGGCAATTGCATCTTCTTCTTGGATGATGATGACGAGTATCGTTTGGAGTATGCGTATGACGACGAGAACACATCGTGCAGTGCCTATGACATGAGACTAGGCGACGTCTCTTCCCCTCATCCGATGATTTCCTGGAAGCGCTGCCCTGAGACGCTTCTGGCAACATGGCTCTTCCCTCAGGACTGAAGTTGGGATGTTATACTGTTATTGCTATGCAAGCTGATGCTGCTCCCAGGGTATCTGACCAAGCTATAAATTATTGTTGTTTTGCAAGCTGCTGTGGTATGCATGACGTTTGATTTGGTGTTTGGAGGTCGGTGGTTGCGTGCAAGCCATGAAATGTGTTGTTATTTAAATTGCTTACTCTGTTAGTCGACATGTACCAGCATTTGTCTGAACTTATTATGGTGGTTACTATCAGTCCGTTAACTGCATCGGTTTTCAACCAGTACTGTGGTTGTTATTGTGCCTATGAGGCTATGAAAGATCTTAAAATGCATCTGTCGGAATTTTGGCATGGTGGTCTCCCTTTTGTTCTATGCGATGATCTGCCATGGTGTGGTCTATGACACTGCTCCCTTTAGTAACTAACTCTAGAGTTGTAGATTTGTTTTGTGATGAACCTCGTGCCAAAGTTGTACTGCTAGTGCGGTTTGATTGAATTTGGAAAGTGCTTCTGCTCCCCAGTAGTTTATTTGTGCAATCAAGGTTAATTTTCTTGTTCCCCTTCACTATTCTTTAGGTAAAGCACAAAGCTAATTTGAAATGCTATTTATGAACGCAATGCAAATATCGATATTCCCGGAGACGGCAAGAGTATGAAGTTGGTCCTAGGAGTAGGAGGAAGTAGGAACCAAATTTATATAGGAGGGAGCGAGGCGAGAGCGGACGAATGAAGCTTGGGTTCAAGGGCGCCCTTTATTTTAAATATTTAAAAACAACATTTTAAAGGTTCAAAAAAATCTGAGGAAAAAATCCTAGATGCAAACATTGTTGTATTCTACCAACATGTAAAATCTCAACTCGAAACATGTAGACAAGGTTTCCGAGATCGAGGCTCGAATGGTAGACAGGAGTATGTACAGTACACTGAGTAGAGTGGGCTGTAGGTGGTTTTGTACTGCAGGTGAGAGCATTTCGTGCATGTCTTCTCTGCTGAATTCCTGTGATACAAACAGGGCCGTCGTTTATTTTTCTAGATATATGTGCATACAAATAATAAATTATTATTTTTAAAGGAAAGGTTTCATTGGTTCCGACCTCTACATATAAAACTAGGAGCTGAATCTGATTAGCTAAGTGAGTAAGTGGTTTCCAATGCCTCCCCGCAAAAATAAGGTTTCCAATGCCTATCTGGTCATGTTTCCCCGGAAGCTTGTGAATACATGTTCTATATATGCACAACCAGCCGGCAAATCCGCAAGAATGGAATGAACAAGGTTTTTAGATTCTACCAAAAAAACCAAAATACTTAACTTTATTAATGTGCATTTTTCGTGCCAGCGATCTCACGACGTGGGGAAGTTTGAGCCGCGTTTCGAGGGGTGAGAGATGGGCCGTCGCGAATGGCATCTACCCCTGCACTTCGGACAGCCACACGCCCACACTCCACTGTCCACTCCACTCCACTCCCGGACAGCAGCAGCAGGAGGGAGCGGCGGCCTACTCGCCGTCGCGGCGCGGACGGCTAGTCGACCACCACTCCGGCACCGGAAGGCTGCTGGTTTCTCTGGTACCAGCCTCTTCACCTATCCTCACGAACCTTCCTCCTTCCTCGCTCGCTCGAAGGGGTTTGGGTTTCCCTCCCCGCTCCCGCCGTGTCCTGCTCCGGCAACGAGATGGCGCTGCTATCTGGACGTTTGCAGGCCACGCACGTCGTACCTTTCTCCAACTGACCCTTCCGCCTTTCTCCACGCGCACCTTCTGCCTCTATCTGTGTCCCCGTAGTGCCAGCTGGGCATGCACGCTAGGTGTTCGACAAATTGCCCCGGCGCCGCGAAAACGTTGCCGTGCCGTGATTCTTCTTGGAGAGTTTTGGTGGCTGCGATGTTGGAGCTAAGTTACCGCTCGCTGGTGTTTGTTAACTCATGGCTGGCTCTTCTTTTGCAGGGCCGACCGCCGATGGAAGCCGAGAAGAAACCACACGCGCAGCCGTCGCCCTCGTGGTCGGTGCTCCCGCTGGACCTGGCAAGCCTGGTGCTCCGCCTGCTCCCCGCGTACTCCGACCGAGCCCGCTTCGCTGCCGTGTGCCCACAGTGGCGCGCCGCCGCGAGGCAGCTCCATCCCCCGGCATTGCCGCTGCTCGCTCTCCCCGACGGCAACTTCTACAGCCTGCCCTATGCCGAGTCCTTCCACTTCCCAGGCTGCGGCTTCGCTGGGTACAAGAGCGTATGCGGCAACTGGCTCGTCTTCCCGCGTGATGATGGGTGCTTCCTCGTCGACCCCTTCTACAGGGCCACCGTGACGCTCCCTGCTCTCTCGCGCGTCCGGCTCCGGCCTCCAAATGCAGGTTCTAAATGGTCATTCGGGGATGGGTCAAGAACCACTGTACCCTTCGTCACATGGATGCATATGAAGGAGTCAGATACCCCGCACGTAAAGAAGCTAATCCTGTGCTCGTCGAACCTTGTTGCTGCACTGGTCGGCGTTGGACCTGTCAGCCAGATTCTGATATGCCAACCAGGAGCCTTATCGTGGTCAGTACGCGCGCACGATGAGTGCAAGGGGTACGAAGACATGGCATTTACCAGGGCAAGCTCTATGCCATCGCCGAAGACGAGAAGCTCCTTGTTGTGAATATCAGTGAGGACAACAACACCGGCGATCCACAGGTTTCTAAGATTGGAACGGTCATCAAGGACAAGGCCTATTCTATCTCGTTCCAAAGTTTGTTTGATGAGAACTCTATGGCCCACAAGATGCTATATCTGATTGAATCCCGTGGAGCGTTGCTGATGATACGCAGGAAGGTTTGGTTGTCTGTTCCTGGACCTGGATTGGGCGATCAAAATTTTGCTGGACCAAGCGAGTTTGAGGTATTCGAGGCTGACTTTGAGCATTCAGGGTGGATCGAGGTGTCGACCGTGGGGGATGACCAGGTTTTGTTTCTGGGGCGAAGGTGCTCCAGGGCTGTGTCTGTGTCTCAGTACGGGCTGTTGGGAAACCGCATCTTCTTCTTGGATGACGACGAAGAATTTCTTGTGAACTACGTCTACTGCGAGGAGAACACATCTTGCAGTGCCTATGACATGAGACTAGGCAACGTCCCTTCCCCATCCAATGATTTCCTGGAAGCGCCACCGTAAGACGCGCCTGGCAGCATGGCTCTTCCCTCAGGACTGAAGTTGGCATGTTATACTGTTATTGCTTTGCAAGCTGCTCCTGCTCCCAGGTTATTCTGACCATGCTATAACTGATGTTGTTTTGCAAGCTTCTCAGTCTATCTATCTGACTGAGGTATGTATGACGTTTGATATGGTGTTCAGGGTTCGGTGGCCCGGTGCAAGCCGTGAAATGCGCTAGTATTCAACTTCCTTACTCTGTTAGTTGACATGTACAAGTAATTGTCTGAACTTATTATGGTGGTTACTATGCAGTCTGTTAACTGCGTCGGTTTTTAGCTACTGTGCTCGGTGAAAGATCTTGGAGGTCATCTGTCTGAATCTTTGGCATGGTGGTCTCTTTTGTTTCTGAGATGATTTGGCACTGGGTGTCTCTAGAGTGGTAGATTTGTTTTGTGCTAAGCTTATATCTTGTTATGACATGTAACTTGTGATGAACCTTGTGCAGTTAGTGCTGCTGGTCAGTGCTTCAGAGCAGTTTATTTGTGCAATAACAGTTGATTTCTTGTTCCCCTTCGCTGGACAAAGGCGAATAAATTGACGTTGCCGTACGTGATGAGCTAACTTGACCAGCCATGGTTTTCTCACGGATTTGAAAAGTACGAAGTTATTAACTTAAGGAAAGCGCAGAGTTAAATTGAAATGCTATGAATGAACAATGCAAATATAGATATTCCTGGGTAAGACATGGGTATGTACCAGTAGAATGGGCTGTAGGTGGTTTTGTACTGCAGGTGAGAGCATTTGGTGCATGTCTCCTCTGCTTAATTCCTGCGATGCAAATAGGGCATTAATTTTTTTTCTACATATATGTGCATACAATTTTTTCTGAAGGAACGGAGTTCGTTGCTTCCGACCTGTAATATAAAACTAGGTGGCTTTCATACCTATGAGGCTATGAAAGATCTTAAAATGCATCTGTCGGAATTTCGGCATGGTGGTCTCCCTTTTGTTCTCTGCGATGATCTGCCTTTATTTGTTTTGTGCTCAAGTTGCTATCCTGTAGTAATTAACTTGTGATGACCCTAGTGCCAAAGTTGTGCTGCTAGTGAGGTTTGATTGAATTTGGAGAGTGCTTCTGCTTCCCAGTAGTTTATTTGTGCAATCAAGGTTAATTTCTTGTTCCCCTTTGCCGCTCACGGAGTTATTTTTTATGTAAATCGGAAAGCTAATTTTGAAATGCTATTTATGAACCCAGTAATGCAAATATGGATATTCCTCGTTCAAGCTGGTGATTCTGCCGCCTTTCCTCCCGGCTCCACGGTCGCTGACGAGACGATCTTGCCATATCGAGCCTCCAATCAGAAATCTCATTCTTTCCGTTCAGGAATTAACGCCCAGTTAAGCTGCAGCTCAACTCAGACATCGAGTCCAGGTCAGCCTATGGACTTGGAGTTGGAATCGATTCCGAGAAGCAGCCCAATATATTAATATATTATGCTTCCCCCAGATATCTGTATATTCCAAATCCTCCCATCGACATCGCCGATATATCGCTTAGCGTGTCACACTCAAGCCGGCGACGTACGGACGTACGTGAACGATGGCCGGCGGCGACAGCCTCTCCGATCTCCCCGACGACCTCCTCCGGCGCGTCCTCCACTTCGCCCCCGCCAGGGAGGGCGCATCCACCAGCGCGCTCTCGAAGCGGTGGCGTGGGCTCTGGCGATCCTCAGGCGCCGTGAACCTCGATGCACGCGTTCCCGACGGCGTCAACTACGGCGAATTGTTCTCCTGGCGCGACGCCTTCGTCTCCGCGGCTAGGTTGGCCCTCGAAGCCGCCGGTGCTGGCGGCAGCCCCGTCACAAGGCTCACGTTGAACATAGAAGCCGACGGCCGCCACAGAGCCAGGGAGTTACTGTACCACAACCTGGGCTGGCGCGACAGAACCCCTGACGTGGTCACGGAATTGCTCTCCCTCCCTGCGGCGCGCCACCTCGAGGAGCTGCGGCTCGATGCAGGATACTCCGGCGACCGCTCGCATTTGGTCGACCAGAAGTACTTGACGTCGTCGTACACAGGGTTCGGCAAGCTCAGCTTCCTCTGTCTGCTGTCGGACACGCTCCGTGTGTTGGATGTCACCGGCTGCGAAGATCTCCATCTTTCGCCCATCGTCGCCTTCCCGCAGCTGGCTTCGCTGCGGCTAAGCCGCAGCAGCGTCACGATCGAGCATCTCCAGGATGTCATCGATGCCGCGCCAATGCTCGCCACAGTATACCTCGAGTCTGTTAAGGTCAACGTAGATGGAGGAGGTCCACCGCCTGAGGTCGTCCGCCTCCACTGCCGGGGAGCCACCGAGCTCCTGATGGATAGTTGCGGCTGGCCCAAGGAGTGGCGCTACTATGGCGGTACCACCGCCGTGGAGATCGACGGGCCGAGGCTGCGGCGCTTCACGTACAAGGGGCTTCTGCGGCCGCTCTCGCTGACTTCACAGGCGCTGGATTTGGAACGGGTGCACCTGCACATTTTCCCTGATAATAGGTACGACAAGGATGCAGCCCGCGACATGGTGACCTTCTGGCGATGCGCTCACAGCTTCAGCAACACCAAGGAGCTGAAGCTGAGGGTGAACATGCTTGAGGACATCGCCGTCCTCGGTTCGGCAAACCGGGCCAAGCTCCTCTGCCCTTTCCCCAACCTCGAGCTCCTCCAGCTTGAAGGAATGCACAGGCTCCAAGGAAAGACCGCGGCGGTGGCGGTGGCGAACCTACTCAGGTGCTGCCCAGTTCTACGGAGAAAATTGCAAAAAACCACCACAATTGGTGGTCAAGCTTCAAAAAACCACCGGCTTTCATTTAATTCGCAAATCACCACCACTATTCGTTGACACGTTGCAAAAAACCACCACTTCTTCGCTAGCCGGTGGTTTTTTACAACATGTCAACGAATAGTGGTGGTGATTTGCGAATTAAATGAAAGCCGGTGGTTTTTTGGATCTGGATGACATGTGGGTCCCGTCTGCCAGTTTCATATTTAACTGCGAGTCGCGGACGGTTAGCGAAGAAGTGGTGGTTTTTTGCAACGTGTCAATGAATAGTGGTGGTGATTTGCGAATTAAATGAAAGCCGGTGGTTTTTTGAATCTTGACCACCAATTGTGGTGATTTTTTGCAATTTTCTCAGTTCTACGGGACATCCGAATCAACCTCACCATGGCGCAGCCCGATTCGAATAGACGCGCTCAGCAAGGCCGATGCTTCTTGGAGAAGAAATATCGACGCGATCTCCAAAAGTCGATCCATGGTTTCATGAACCGAAGACTAGAGCCCGTGGTTTCCGTGGAAGGAGATTATGATGATGGGGATGCTACATACGACAAGTTACCCGACCTCCCTGCACTGAGCGGGCAAGATTTCGAGTGCTTGCAGAATACCTTATGTTGCGTGCGCTTGCAATTTCGCCCGGAGATAAATATCTTTGGACAAAAGTCGAGGAGCGTTTTTGGAGTACAGTTGATCAAATTCTTTGCCGAAAACGCCGTGGTTCTTAAGGAGATGCACATTCACGGTGGAAACGGAAAGATGCGCGAGCACATAAATCGCAAGTTTGAAAGATGGGTGACTACTAATTCAACCCAAAAGAGGAAGTCGACCTTTGTAGTCTTACCCCTTGAGGTGAAATCGTGATGTGGATCGTGCATGTTTGGATAGGAGCACCGGATAGCACAACAGGCACACACAACAAACGGCCATGGCACCAACGCCACCATGCAGAACACTATTGGATAGTACAAGCACAGTCTATTCGAGCGCATCCAAAGAAAAGAAAACTACAACCTTTGCGATGTCGACGAGCTCCTAAACAACGGTACGACAAGGCACATTCTTCTCGAATGTCGTTACTCCAGACTATACCTGGCCATGAGGCGGGCCGGGCCGGGCTTCGGGCCGGGCCTAAAAAAGCCCGCGGGAAAAAAACCCAGTCCCAGGCCCAGCCCGGCCTGACCATCGGGCCTAGATTTCATGCCCAGGCCCGCCCATAACTACAAAATCCCGTCGGGCCTCGGGCCGGGCTTTCTTCCTGAAAACACGAAAATCTGTTGCCCAGGCCCGCCCAATAACAGTCATCGGGCCTAAATCTGCTGCCCAAGCCCGCCCAGTGGTTAGGCCCGTCGGGCCCAAGCCCGGGAATTTCGGGCCGGGCCGCTCGGGCCGGGCTGCCCATGCCCAGGTATACTCCAGACACATCTAGCAGGCGGCGGTGCCATGGCTATCCTGCCCATCCTTGGTGCATGATCTAGGTTCCGATCGACCTACTATCGTTTTTCAATATTGGCAAGCCATGTCAAGGAGTCCTACTGCCCACCCCCAAGGGTCTCACAACGGACATCATATTGATATCTTTGAAGATTTGGAAAGAGAGAAACACAAGATTTTTCAACAACAAGTCGACCATGCCATCGGTCGTCTTTCAGAAGATTAAGGATGAAGGGAAAAACTGGATACTCTCGGGAGCTAAACACTTAGCGGAGATAGTTTCTTAGTCTTATCATATGATCCTTTTTTCTTTTGGCTTAGGCCACCCATGTTTTCTCCTACTATATCAATATAAAAGGTAAACCTTTTGCCTCGCTTAAAAATCTACAAGAGAAAACATGGAATTGTTCTGTGGTGCACCTTCACCAAATAAAAAACTGCAACATAAGACAATTTGTATCGCGTTCGAGAAGCCTTTTATCTTGTACAATTCGCTTTCGTTCTCAAAATATAAGACCCTTAATTTTTCAGAATCTTGAGATCAAATCAATGTTTGGTTTTATACAGTTATATGTTTTATAACACTATCATCTTGCCACTTTTAGATACATTGCATGCTAATAAAGTTGATTAACTTGAAAATGCTAACGGCTTTAGATGAACACAATGCATCACACTTCAAAAAGACATTTAGAACATGACCAATTATAAAACAGATCATGCCAAACTTAGATAATATATGTATATACTAAACGTGTCTGTCCGTTACACTAAATTACACATTATTAGCAAGTTAAACAACTTGTTAGATGCATGGCATCTACCCTACATGTCATAGAAATACACTAGCAGGGCTCGTGCGGCGACACGCCACGCGCCCGTGGGTGACCTTGTGCCGAGAACATCGACACTATTTGTAATGTCCAAAAATATAATATATAATTATTAATAAATATAATAATTATTGAATCATGACACTGAATATTTGTGCATTTATGTAGCAGTATAATCAGTTTACACATAAGTCTAGCTTTAAAGAAAAAGGAAGAGTAGCACCCACGTAACCTGAAAATATCTAGGACTATAAACCTGTGGATAAACTCAGGTGTGAGCGGACCGGTGGTAACACGACCGTCGTTCTCATCCACCTCATTAATTCTCTGCCTTGAGCTGCACAGATGTCACTCTCTCAGCTATGTTCCTGACCTATAAATAGCCCCTGCCGGCCGCCTATCCCATCGCACAGCACACGGTGCAAATCTCCCAAATCCCTTCCTTGCTTGCTAACCTTCTGGTTCGATCTGAAAAGGAAAGACAGTGAAAGGTATGACCAGCCGCATGAGCCTACTTCTAGTCTAGTATCAAGTGTACTGTAGTTATCTATTCTAGCTCCATTCCTTCTCTCTCCATAGATCTGCTAGTTCTTGCATCAGCTAGAGTGGATCTTAAAACTCTGTGCAATTTACGCACTAAAGAAAGATGTTCTAAATATGGTTAGATCCAGAGTTTAACGCAATACTACTGTACTTACTAAATGAATCAAACTTGTTTCGATTAAATCTGTACCATTACCTAGTACTAAATCTAATCTAGTAGCTAAATACAGCTAATATTTGTGTGCGCATGCATGATCCATGGTGCAAACTATTATGAAATAATACCGAGAGGAGTACTAGTACTATTTGGTGCTGTACATGCATCGTGTGAAATGCTAGCTAGCTTGCATGCATGTGTGATCGATGGATGGTGGATTGATTCTTACCAGAGCTAGCGAGGCAGCTAGTTGCTCATGTCATATCAATCATGTGCCTCACCCTGCTGCTAGTAGCATGCATGAAATAATGATTCATTGGACTGCTGTTGATAAAATACAACTAATGAAATCTATGCAAACCAACCAGGTTGAAGTCAAGACGATCGGAGAAAATAATCAAAGGCAAGGCTGTACATACCAGTTGCTTCTACAAATAATCTCTAAGACATATAATCTTTTGAACAACATAAAATGTCCATATATGTTGCATGTGATATAAACATAATGGTCCGTGAATGTTTGTGTTGTGAAGGATATTGTGTGATGTTGAATGCTAAGCATGAATTGTTTGTGAATCGTCGTGATCATGGTATGTATGGTGTATCAAGCCCGAGACGGTCGATACCTGAAATAACGGTACGCGGTTAAATACCGGTACTAGTGTGGGATGGAATTGCCTCACACAAGTAGGGGACTCGGCGTCGTGATTCTCGGAGATAGGTACGACCATTGGTGGAGATCACGACGGTCATTTGCTTGACTTGTGATGCATACTTTCATTTGTGTTGCTATTGATTAATCATTTGCAGGAATATTCATGTGCATCATTTTTCTCTAACATGTTTCTTAGAAATTGTTAACTGCCATGTAATTAATTATTCTCTGATCCTTGCTGAGTATGTCTCAACATACTCACGGCCAATTTCTTTTCTCTGGTATGTGCAGTGTTTAAGGAACATGGGTCCGATGGGGAAGCAATGGAAGTTATAGAAAATAAATAGATACCTAGTCCATGGTGTTGGGTTACGGTTTTACTTTATGCATGAATAAATGAAGGATGCCTTTGTTGCATGTCTAGTACGATGAAATAGGGTTCCTTCTAGTTTAGCTATTTTCCTTTGTAAGATATGATGTACTCATGAATAAATGGAACCTGGTGTTGTCTTGTGCTTTTAATTTTAGAGAAATACTACTTACGCCTTGTATGCTTATGAGGTATTTTTATTTCATAAGTATACGGCGGGCTGTCGCGATTATTTCTCCGCTAGCCGGGGCGTGACAGTTTTTGTGGTATCAGAGCACAGGTTCCACATGATCTACTAAAATATAAACTTAACTAAATAATCTTTAGGGTTAGAAAAGAAATAGGAACCTTGGAAGGTCAATAACAAGGTAGGAACATCTGGGGTAGGCTGGTGACCATGTTGCGCTAATAGCATAGGATGTGTACTGGTTTGTTTAAAGTTTTTGTCGTTGCTTGTGCATTAGCATTTTGTTTGCATGGTAGGACTAGGTAGCAGCTTGCAGGTAAAAGGTGTAGCCAGGGATGCTTTGTTTGTTTTACTAACATGCAGGTTGTGTGTTGTCAAATCAGGCATGGCGTATGTGGAGATTCCAGCTAAGGAATTTTTGGTGAGTTTACCGTAGCTCTTGGTCTGGGGGCACCAGTTGTTAGCTGGAGGCCTGGCCCGGAGGAGATGTTGTCGTAGGGGTTCAGGTTAACCTTAGTCCAGGTGATAGTGTTCCTTTCTGCGCTATGAGGCTGTAGGTGCAACAATGCCGGAGGCGCCGTACAGACGGCGTCTTTGTGGTCACCTATGCTCTAGCCACTGAGCGTCGGTCCAGATTAGAGATATCAATTTCCATGTGTTGGAGTACCAGCAGAAGCAGAATCAGGAACTACGCCAGAAGCTGACCGAGACTCAACACCTGTGTATCGAGCTGATGGACATTGTCTGTTCTAGTGAAAGGGAGATAGCCTTTCTGGAGCATATGTCCCACAGGTTCTACCGTCGCATTCGTAGCCTGAAGAACACTGTCGCATCTCGGCAGCATGGAGATGGAAGCTCTGGTGGTAGCTCCTAAGCTCGGGCAGCAGCAGTTTGAGCAGTACCTATGTCGTACCTAGTATCCTATAGAATAAAGTCTTGCAGGAGTAGAGTGTGGGTGGTGCAGTAGTTTGGGCCTGCAGACACGGTGGAAGAGTGGTGGGGATGTCCCTAGTCATGCGTCTCGGGTCTGGGAAGGAAAAGTACCATGCTGTGAAATAACCTATAGTCTGATGGTCGATGTTATGGAACTACTAGCCATGTTATTTGTGCATTTTCCTTTTCAGAATCTAGTCTTTAATCTGCACGAAGTGGAAGATGGATGTTTGTTTCACTATCGTTTGTTCTACTTGGTACTGTTCTTTATAGTGTTATTGAAATCTCCTGTGAACACTTCATGCTCGACACATGACCCAAAAATATTTAGTGCCATATTTGTACGACACTCTTTAAAATGTACATGTGCATCTCTTTGGTTGAAATTTTCCTTGATTGCTAAGACAAGCTGTGAAACCTGGAACGTGACAAGGTGAAGAATATGTAATAACCCCATCTCTCTCACCTAGTAGTACATCATGCTTGCAAGTTGAGAGGCATGCATGCGAGTTGCAAGGCACCGGTGAGAATTAAAGTCAGTCTTGCGTGCATACATGCATGTTCCATTGATATCTAGACTGTGGTCTACACTGCCTTTTTTTTCTAGACTCACTATTGGACTAGACCTGTACTAGTTGCTTACATAATCGAACAAATTAACAGTGTGTGGAGTTTCTGATTGCAAAAATCTTTCTTTTTCTTGACGTGACTACTCTCTGCCTTGGCTAACTTAGCTAATTTATTTAAGCTTGTAATAGATGGCTGATGATCATAGCAAAACAGATGGTTGATCAGGATCTTGAAAAGTTAAAGAAAAGTATAAGTGAAGGAGGACCATCCAAATTTAATATTGATTCTAGTGGGGCTCTATGCTTTAGAGATAGAATCTGTGTGCCTAACGACTCTGATCTAAAAAGGTATATTTTGGAGGAAGCACACTCCTCCCTATAACTATGCACCCAGGCAGCACAAAAATGTATCAGGATATTAAAAAGATATTTTGGTGGAATAACATGAAAAGAGAAATAGCCAAATTTTGTTATGGAGTGTGATGTATGCCAACGCATAAAAGCGGAACATCAAAGACCAGCTGGACTTCTAAAACCCTTGTCGATACCACTTTGAAAATGGGAAGAAATTAGTATGGACTTTATTGTCGGGCTACCGAAGACACCATCTGAAAATGATAGTATATGGGTGATAGTAGATCGATTAACAAAGTCCGCACATTTCATACCAGTAAAGATTACTTTCTCTAGAAAAGCTGGCCAAGTTATATATCAAGGAAATAGTATCCCTTCATGGTGTCCTTTGCGTATTGCATCAGATAGAGACCCTCGCTTTGTCTCAATTTTTTGGAAAAGCTTGCACAAGCGTTAGGGACCAAACTAGATTTCAGTACAGCATATCATCCCCAAAGCGATGGGCAAACTGAGCGGATTAATCAAATTTTAGAAGACATGCTTAAATCATGTGTCTTGGAGTTTAAAGGAGCTTGGGACAACTATATGCCTTTAGCTGAGTTTGCATATAATAACAGCTATCAGTCGAGTATAAAAATGGCTCCCTATGAAGCTTTATATGGAAGAAGGTGTCGAGCACCCATTTGTTGGGACGAGGTTGGGGAGAGAAAAATTCTAGGACCTGACTTAATTGAAGAAACCGAAGAAAAGGTGAGACTTATACGTGAGCGACTCCGAGCCGCGCAAAGTAGACAGAAAAGTTATGCAGATGGCAAAAGGAGGGACCTTCATTTTAAGGAAGGAGAACTTGTGTATTTAAAGGTGTCTCCTACGAAAGGGATCAAACGATTTGGACTTGGCAAGAAATTGAGCCCAAGATATATTGGTCTTTTTCCAATCATCAAACAAATCGGAGATGTTGCGTATCAGCTAGAGCTGCCAGATTCTCTTGCAGGCGTGCATAATGTGTTTCATGTTTCCCTACTCCGTAAATGTTTGAAACCGCCGCATCAAAGTGTGGAGCTAGATCTACCCGAACTACAAAAAGATTTAACATATCAGGAATATCCTACTCGCATATTGGATTTTAAAGACCGCACGACCAGATGACAAAATATTCGGTTTGTCAAAGTACAGTGAAGTAATCACACTGAAGATGAAGCCACTTGGGAAAAGGAAGATGACTTAAGGAAAAGCTACCCTTACCTATTCGAAAAATAATGGTACGTAAAATTTCGAGGTCGAAATTTTTCTAAGGAGGGAAGGATGTAATGTCCAAAAATATAATATATAATTATTAATAAATATAATAATTATTGAATCATGACACTGAATATTTGTGCATTTATGTAGCAGTATAATCAGTTTACACATAAGTCTAGCTTTAAAGAAAAAGGAAGAGTAGCACCCACGTAACCTGAAAATATCTAGGACTATAAACCTGTGGATAAACTCAGGTGTGAGCGGACCGGTGGTAACACGACCGTCGTTCTCATCCACCTCATTAATTCTCTGCCTTGAGCTGCACAGATGTCACTCTCTCAGCTATGTTCCTGACCTATAAATAGCCCCTGCCGGCCGCCTATCCCATCGCACAGCACACGGTGCAAATCTCCCAAATCCCTTCCTTGCTTGCTAACCTTCTGGTTCGATCTGAAAAGGAAAGACAGTGAAAGGTATGACCAGCCGCATGAGCCTACTTCTAGTCTAGTATCAAGTGTACTGTAGTTATCTATTCTAGCTCCATTCCTTCTCTCTCCATAGATCTGCTAGTTCTTGCATCAGCTAGAGTGGATCTTAAAACTCTGTGCAATTTACGCACTAAAGAAAGATGTTCTAAATATGGTTAGATCCAGAGTTTAACGCAATACTACTATACTTACTAAATGAATCAAACTTGTTTCGATTAAATCTGTACCATTACCTAGTACTAAATCTAATCTAGTAGCTAAATACAGCTAATATTTGTGTGCGCATGCATGATCCATGGTGCAAACTATTATGAAATAATACCGAGAGGAGTACTAGTACTATTTGGTGCTGTACATGCATCGTGTGAAATGCTAGCTAGCTTGCATGCATGTGTGATCGATGGATGGTGGATTGATTCTTACCAGAGCTAGCGAGGCAGCTAGTTGCTCATGTCATATCAATCATGTGCCTCACCCTGCTGCTAGTAGCATGCATGAAATAATGATTCATTGGACTGCTGTTGATAAAATACAACTAATGAAATCTATGCAAACCAACCAGGTTGAAGTCAAGACGATCGGAGAAAATAATCAAAGGCAAGGCTGTACATACCAGTTGCTTCTACAAATAATCTCTAAGACATATAATCTTTTGAACAACATAAAATGTCCATATATGTTGCATGTGATATAAACATAATGGTCCGTGAATGTTTGTGTTGTGAAGGATATTGTGTGATGTTGAATGCTAAGCATGAATTGTTTGTGAATCGTCGTGATCATGGTATGTATGGTGTATCAAGCCCGAGACGGTCGATACCTGAAATAACGGTACGCGGTTAAATACCGGTACTAGTGTGGGATGGAATTGCCTCACACAAGTAGGGGACTCGGCGTCGTGATTCTCGGAGATAGGTACGACCATTGGTGGAGATCACGACGGTCATTTGCTTGACTTGTGATGCATACTTTCATTTGTGTTGCTATTGATTAATCATTTGCAGGAATATTCATGTGCATCATTTTTCTCTAACATGTTTCTTAGAAATTGTTAACTGCCATGTAATTAATTATTCTCTGATCCTTGCTGAGTATGTCTCAACATACTCACGGCCAATTTCTTTTCTCTGGTATGTGCAGTGTTTAAGGAACATGGGTCCGATGGGGAAGCAATGGAAGTTATAGAAAATAAATAGATACCTAGTCCATGGTGTTGGGTTACGGTTTTACTTTATGCATGAATAAATGAAGGATGCCTTTGTTGCATGTTTAGTACGATGAAATAGGGTTCCTTCTAATTTAGCTATTTTCCTTTGTAAGATATGATGTACTCATGAATAAATGGAACCTGGTGTTGTCTTGTGCTTTTAATTTTAGAGAAATACTACTTACGCCTTGTATGCTTATGAGGTATTTTTATTTCATAAGTATACGGCGGGCTGTCGCGATTATTTCTCCGCTAGCCGGGGCGTGACACTATTCCCGGAAGACGCAAACACAAATAGTGGATTTCAGCAACCACGAAACGTCATACTAACACTGACATGAACACATAGACATCGCAATGCAATGGAACTCATAATTGCATATCATGTTATTAGTTCAAAGTTTAATGCCACCTTACAGTTTAATACACTTGGAAATGCAAATTATAATAACGATCGCCTTACTAACAATCAAAAACACATATTGGCTCCTAAGAAGGCATTGTTCTGAAGAGACGAACTATTGAGTGTGGATGCCCTGTTTATGCAGGCCCCTGCTGACAAAGAAGGCCACTGTTGGTGGGTTAGAATTTGAATTAGGGAGGTTTTTATTTAATAAAATGGTTAATTTATTTTGTTCCGTTGCCATAGTTAAATTGGAATGGAGCGAGTAAAAGTCAATAATCTACATTGACTTTTAACCAAATTTATATGGTTTTTCTAGTTGAGAGTTATGTAACATCCTAAAAATATTATCAATATTATTATTCCAAAAGTGAGAGCCAACAAAAACTTTTGTTGATCATTATGTGTTGTTTGTCAATTGTTGCTTGTGTTAAGTGCTTCTTGTTACTTGAGTTGTTGTTCTTGCTGTTTGTGTGAGTGTTTGCTCTAGTGAACACTAGTAAGAAAGAAAGAAAACAAAATACAAAATCAAAGCAAGAAAATAAAAGTGACAAGTTTTCACTTAAAAATCTCAAAGTGACAAACTCAATTGTTTTTCAAACCAAAGTCAGTGGAGATGTAAAGTAAACACTCCCCATTTGGTTCCTACCACTTTCCCCTCTCAAATATTATTTTTGAACTAGTTTTAAAATTCTAAAATAAAAACAAATTGAAATAATTTAAAATAACATAAACAAAGTACTATGAAAGAAATTGATGCAAAACATTTTATTTTGCAAAGCCAATTTTTGTGGAGCTTCTACATGTTATGGGGAGGCCCCACAATTATTTGCAAATTTTTCTAAACAGTTAAAGTACCCCAATTAAATTCCAGAAATGCTGCTGGAATTGAAAAGAATAAAAAGAAACAGAAAAGGACCTGGTTGTGATAAAAGAAAAGAAGAAGCAGGGGATTTTCTGCAAAACCGTCGTCGACTTCAACCCCGACGACCGTCGCCGTGTCGCCGCGACCGTGCTCGCCGTTTTCCGCGCTCCCCAGGCCCCCCCTGGCCGCGCACCCCCTCGCTCCCGTGCCTCTGCAGCCGCGGCGCCGCAGAGGAGAGCAGTTACGCCGCCCCTCGCCTCGATTTCCCTCCAGCGTCGCCGTGGCGAGCTCGCCGTCGTCGACCAAATTGGCCCAGCTCGCTGCTCCCCGACACGCCGCGCTTGGCCGAGATCTTCTAGAACACGTCCGGACCCCGGTGAACGCCCTGTCTCCACGTCCCTCGCACCGCCGCGTCGGATTGGGGAGAAATATCTCCGCCGTGCGCCATGGACGTCGCCGTGCACTCCGTCCACCGTACGCCGCATCCCGCGCTATAAAACCACCCCAAGCCTCTCTGTGAACACCACACCACCCCACTCCCTCACTGCCCCCTCTCAATTCGCCGTGCACCGCCAGGAGGGCGTGCTGTGCCGTAGCCACTGCCGCCGTCGAGGTCCGTCGTGGCCGCGACGCCACAGTGCCCCATTCTCTTCTCTCTGGCCTCTACGCTCTTCCTTAGCATCACCGCACTCACCCCATCCCTTTTCCCCTTTGATCAGTGCTCAGACGTGGCCGTGGAACCTCGCCGGAGTGGCTGCCCATGGCCGTGGAAGCGCGAGAGCGCGCCGCCGACGAACCAGCCCACCCCAGCAAGTGTAACTCGTCCAGAAGCTTCCACCTCACCACCGCCGTCGATCTGCATCATCTCCGCGACCTCCCGAGCCCCTAGGTGAGAGATCCTTCCACCTCGCCGTCGCCGGCGCGGCAGCGCCGCCGATTTTTGGTCGCCGCCGATGCTGTGGATCGTGGACCGTTGGATCTCGATCCAACGGTAGCGTACCGCTTCGATTAGAACAGAGAGAGAGAGAGACTGACGGGCGGGCCCCGCTCGTCAGGGTTTTAATCATTTTTCCCGCGCGCGCTGTGTCGCTGACGTGTAGACCCCACCTGTCATAACTTTCAACATTATCCACAACAGTGGATTTTCCTAATTCAAATTCTCTGAAATTTTCAGTACTGATATCAACTTATAAATTCAATATCTCAGGATTTAGGAATCCAAATAAATCAAACTCAACTGTTCTGAAAAGCTTCAAAAATTGTTTAACCAACCCAATTGGTCTCATGTCATTTAATTAAATAAATAAAAAGTATTATTAAAAATACTACAGAAGGTTTAAAATCTAAACTTGTTTGTTTCTGATGCTCTGTTAGTCCAAATAATTCCAAACCAATGTGTAGGGAGTTTGGTAACTCCAAAAAATCCAATTCAAATTGGGTTGTCTTCTACACATCAGTAGCTTTCTATAGAAATTTAGTTTGTATTTTTGTGACCAACAGAACTCAAGTTGTGGAATTAATCATGTTTAACTAGTTTCTGCCATAATTTGGACTTAATCAAATAATGTTTAATTCAACTTATTTGAAAACCAAATTGTGTGGTTTGATGTGTGCAGTAGCTAATGGTGATGTTGATGATGGTTATGTTGAGATGATTGCTTGTATAGCTTAGTGATTGTTTGCATTGTTTGTTTATTAATTAGACGAGAACGTTGTCGGATATATCGAGGAAGGAGAGTTTGCTGAATTTGAAGAACAAGAGCAAGATCACTTTGCCAAGCAAGGCAAGCTATTCTCTGAGATTGCACTACAAACATATGCATCTGCTTTCATAACATGTTTTACTCTCAAAGCAAGATTTATAAAACCCATTTCAAAAGTATATGGATATTATTTTGCCACCCTATGTAGCAGTTTATGCAAAACTTTAGGATGGGAAATAATGTTGTTTATACAAAACTCCTTTGAAATTACTTGTGAAATTATGAAATACCGAGATGTCGGTGTTGGAAATGGAGAAGAGGAAAACTGGTGATGTTTATGAAAAATGCACAGTGTCCTAGTACTATGGAAACCAATCCTACCCTGTGCGACCACATTTACCACATATGGGAAAAGACGTAGTCATGTAGTTTGCTCTTATTAGTATGGGATACCTCATCGACGGAGATGACTCCGTTATGCATGAGGGAATGGTCTGAGGATCTACCCCTGACCCGGGTCCTCACACAAGATGGTGGGGAGGATAGAAGGTTCCACCATAAACCGCCGGACAAAACTATGAGTCCTCACACTTAGGGTTTCTGACGGGAAACTGGACTGGGTGTCGATGGAAAGTGTCATATGGGAAGGATCCTATACTAGCATGAGCAAATAAGAGGCTATGGCCGGCGGCTTACTTCGCATACCCCTGGTATGGCGAGACGTGGCAGACACGATGAGTTGCCGGATGGATGTGGGTTAAAAGCGTGCTACCTCTGCAGAGTGTTAAAAACTATTCGAATAGCCGAGTCCTCGGATGTGGACAATTGGGAGACTGTCCTAAGACCATGTACAAGTTTTTAAAAGACTTTGAGTTTTAAAAGAAAAATGAAGTGGAGATTGTCCTTACACCTATACCAACGGATCGGTATAAGGTGATTGGATGAAAGTGGACCATGACGGGCTTTGGTCGGAAAAAGGGGGAGTTTTGGAAAAACAGATAAAAATGGTGATTCTTTAAAGATAGTTATAAAACTATTCTTACCTTTTTCAATAAAGATATAGAGATGTTTTTAATAAATAAAAGTTGTCAAATAAAATAAAACTAGTGCCTACTCATGTTGGGGTAGTTTGCGAGTACATTCAAATGTACTCATATTGGTTCCGTCCCTGACTATTGTCCTAGCCAGACTACGAGGAGGAGCACTACGCCGAGCAGGAGTATGGCGACTTCTACGCCAACTAAGGATCTACACAAGTCAGCTGCCTGTCGGGTTGTCATCGTTAGAATATGATGTCTACTACGCCGTAGCTTCCGCTGATATATTTGGTTTGGCCCTTGAAGGCACCTATGTAAGAACTTGGTCTAAATGACCATTTATGTAAGACTTTTATTCGGTATTGTAATGGATGTAAACTTTGGTATCCAATTCGAATTATGTGCAACGACAGACTGATCACGGGATCGTTGTGTTAAGCATAATCGGGTATTTCGGACAGCTAGTCCGGGGTCCCCACAAGTTAGTTAGTGCTCATTCGATGCAGCAACCCCAAGATTTGTGTTCTGTTTATCTATTTCTGAGCATTAACCCGAGCATTCTGGACGATTTTGTGTGTGTACATTTTTTCCTTTCATTTTTAGAACCCATGGACCTTTTGATCTATTATGTTGTCCCAAACATTTGTTGAGTGGCCCATATGGGCCTTTCTAGTATTGGGTGGGAATTTTCTTTTGTGTTGTACTTTCTTCTATTTTTTCTTGATAATTTTTTGTATGCAGTTACAGAAATTTGCTCTGTGTCTTTTTGTCGGTTATAAGCCGTGTTGCAGCTGAGATTTATTCTTTTAGTAATATGTTATCTTGCAACTGAGATTTATTTCTAATTTGCAGGTGGGGTAAAATGTAAGATATTTTTAGTTGCAAGTCGGGTTGCAATTGAGATTTTTTTCTCAAATGCAAATCGGGGTTACAACTGACTTATTTCCAAGTCGCAACTCGGGTTGGAACTGAATTTTTTTAGTTGCAAGTGAGATTTCAACTAAGATTGTTTTTTCAGTTCAAGTCGGATTGCAATTGAGAATTTTGCAGTTTCAAATTAGGTTGCGCTGTTGCAAGTCGGTGTAACTGAGGTTTTTCCCAGTTGCAAATCAGGTTGCAACTGAGAATTTTCCAGTTGCAAGTCAAATTGCAACTAAGGTTTTATTTTTAGTTCTAAGTCGGACCGTAAGTCAGACTGCAACTGAGTGTTTTTTTCTAGTTTTAAGTTAGGTTGCAACTGAGGATTTTTCAGTCGCGAGTTAGGTTGCTCAATTGCAAATCGGGATGCAACTGAGATTACGAAAAAAAAACTAAGATTTTATTCGGTGTATCATGTTTTGTTGTTGAGTTGTTTCTCACGTGTTACAGGAAAAAAAAAAAGCGAAACTAGAACATAGGCCAGAATGCCAGCCAGTAGTACGTGACATGCTAAGCCCACATAAATCTCATAGAGGCCACGGCCTAATTCTCAGTCAGTTGAACGTTTACCGACCCAATTTATATACATCTATTTGGAAAAGAGGGATTGGATGTTTTTTTTATATAAAAAATCAACTAATCCATATCTGCTTACCCATAATATCATTACACTACAATCAACTTGTGTTTGTATAGCAATCGTCTTGTAATTAATATCGATTTTTCTTTGATTTTCGGTCCGAAACAACTGAATTAATTTCAGTATAGTCTGAATTTTCTTTGGCTTTGGCATCACAAAAACATGATGACTTTTCCAGGAGCTAGTTCATATACAGAGTACACAGGCCGTATACATCACCGAAAAACCATGTTAGCTTTCTCGTTCATCACCCAGGTTTTCATCTCCCGCATCAATTCGGTCTGCAACCACAGGGGCCCCTCGGCGAACTGGCACCACAGCTCGTCGATGACCGGAGCGTTGCAGAGCAAGAACCGGGCCAGCGTCCTCTGCGACCTGCCCCCCTGGTAATGCACCAGGTTGATCTCCCTCACCCGGTTCGCCAAGCAAGGGATCTTGGCGCCGCGGCTCGGCGCGTCGAGGACGCTAGATCGGTTGTACTCCCTCCGTTCCAAATTAATTGACTTCTATTTGCCCACATGTGAATGTATCTAGACATGTTACAAGTATAGATACATCCACATTTGGACAAATGGAAGTCAATTAATTTGGAACGGAGGGAGTACCTGAGACGGTGCGCGTCCAGGAGCTCCCGGTCCTTGCAGTCGTAGCGGCCGCGTGGGAGCGGCCCATCGTCTTCAATGTCTGTCCAAGTCCCAGTCTCGAAGACGAAAGAGAGGACCTCCAGGTTCGGGGCTTGCCGGAGAATCCTGCTCGTCGTGTCGACCATGGCGGTGGCGTCGCTGTCCTGCCGCAGGTGCCCCCACAGCTCGAGGTGGTGGAGGTTTGTGAACATGGGGATCCTTGGGTCGGCGTCGTCCCGGCCGATGCAGGGGCAAAGGCACTTGGACCTCAGGCGGAGGTGCTTGGCGGACGCGAAGTGGTGGAGGAACGTCGTGAGCCTGGCGATCTCCTCCGTCCCCGAGACCTCCCCGCCGCAGATGTCGACAGTGCACGACGCGAGCAACGGCATGGCGAGGAACCAGCACGTGGCGCCCAAGGTGCACAGGAACGGCATCTCGGGCACGGCGCCACGGTACTCGAATGCACCGAGATCCGACACGTTGATGATGACGTGGGACAGATTGTGGCAGCACCGGAGCGCGAGCCTGCGCAGGCGCGTGTCCGATAGGGAGAGCGCGGTCACTGTGTCGCAGGACTCGAGCGTGAGGTCGACGAGACGCGGGCAGGCGGAGATGAGCCTCTGCACCTCCTCTTCGTCGTCGGAGACGCGACTGAGGAGGAGCTCCTCGAGAGACGGTAGGCTGATCGCGGACGGCACGGAGAGCCTGCAGGGCCCGATGCGGAGCGTTCCCAACGCCGAGCAGTAGAAGAGACCCCTCGGGACGGTGTACAGGCGGAAACTTTCCCTGTCATCGTCGTCGACGTCATCTTCGGATGAGACGATGTCGTTTTCGTCGTCGATGTGATCCTCCTCCGGGCCGGTAACGGAAGCTCGGTGGCCGTCATCGTCGTCGTCACCGTCATCTGTGGACTCCACGCATTACCGTGGTACTGCTGCCTCCGTTCCCAAATATAACACGCATTGGCAGTAGAGCCGTACTTCCATAGACCCCCAAATTCACAATCGCATAACTGTAGCGGCTCGGCTCGCCTAGCCTGTATGCATCTCGCCGAGCCGAGCCTGGGATGCATCCGAGCCAAGCTAACATGCCGATCGCTGAAAAAAAGTTAGGAAATAAGAGCCGCAGGATTCGAACCTGCACCTCCCAGGAGAGGAACAGGGGCAGAGCCACTGGGTCGCGTATGGGTTTGTGACATGAACATAATGAGAGTTTATATAAACTTATTGGGAGATGTACATCGCCGAAACCCATATCCAAAGGGTAGGGCCAGGGTAGCCCGCCAAAGCCCATATCCAAAGACCGTGTCTTTGTTGAGAGAATATACGGTGTACGTACGTATCCGTTTTTTGGGCCCACGTCCTAGATGCGTAGCACGTATGTAGTAGCCGCCGGTTTCGAAGCACGATCTCATTCCTGGATTCTGTGGATCGTTGGCCGTGCCCGCAATGCCCGCATTACGCAATGATACGGCGGCGATCGTCTGAGTCCTCCCGCCTCCGCCTGCCCACGATCTAGGGTTTTGATCCCCCCGTCTCACCCGTAGCAGCCGCCGCTTACGTCGCCGATCGCCTATCCTTCGCGGCTCCGGTGCATCGTTGGCCGTCCCCGCACGGCAAGGATACGACGGCGATCGTCTGAGTCCTCCCGCCTCCGCCTGCCCACGATCTAGGGCGATCTAGGGTTTTGATCCCCCCGTCTGGGCAACCGCTTGATCCAAAAGTCAGCATTTTAGGTCTGCGCCGGATCCTTGCCCACTGCCGACGTTGAGGTTGTCGTGCCACTGCAAGACAGAGGGAGAGGTCGTGCGCACCGCCGTTGAGCCCAACTTCCCATGGTTGTCCAAATTGCCACCGAAGGTGAGCCTCCGTGACAAACTGTTATCCCCTTCTTATTCCATGTTCTTTCCGAGATGTATTATCGCATTTGTGCTTAGGGTTTACTTTGGTAGTACAAATTTTTATGACATTGTTTGTTGATCTGCATTACACAATGAATTCAAAGCCGAGTTGTTATGTTGATGCATGAACACATGGTCGTATTACAAGCTATTACAGCTACCTTGATTACGTCAGTGATGTTGATTTTATTTGTTTGGACAGATGGAGGGTTCTATGTCTACTGGGATTGACCATGAGAAAGTATCTATGGATGTTGATGACCCCACATTGGAGGATCTTGTTATGTCATCCTCAGAAGATGATGTATCTGATGATGACAGTAGCATTTTTGGGGATTCTGGAGCTGAGGATCATAATGTGAGTCAATCACAGTTTTTTTTTAATTCGGATTGTATGGGTATATCATGTCATTTAATTTTTCCTCCTTGTTATCAAATTGTGTAGATGGACGTCGATGATGAAAACATCAACACTGACTCAGATGATGAACCCACTCTTGAAAAAACGAGTGATGTATGTGTTTACTTATTTCTTACTTCCTTCTTACAGTTGAATATACATGTAATTTGTTTTCTGCTACAATTGCGCAGGGTGTAGTACTCGAACACGGTGAGCATACCTACTATGGGGATTCAGATTTGGAAGACTTTTATGATGAAGAAGGGATGTTCCCGAGCAGTCAAAATCTGAATGCAAAAGCGATGTAAGTTGTTTTTATTTCTGTATTGGAATGCATAATCCTGTAGAACAAATCAGAGTGACTGTTAACAATTACGTCGTGTTGGTCATATTTGTTTAGGTGACAGGAAGTTCCCATCAGGACCATAGTAAGCATGAAAATGTTGTTGATCGTGATATGCACAAACTAGAAAAGTATGCGGCTGTAAAGGCCATGGTCTTTGCTTCCGAAGAGGCTGCCTATGCGTTCTACAACAAGTATGCCAATGAACATGGTTTTAGCATTCGACGCGAGAGGGTGAAGAAAATATTGGATGAATCAGGAACACCAACCTTTAGATACAGGCGGTTTCTTTGCTCTAGGGCTGGGACACGTGATCCTAAGTACTTGATGATGGAAGGCCGCAGGTATAGGCACCGACCCGAGTCTCGCTGCAGATGTGATGCCCATTTCAGTGTGTCGTTAGTAAAAAAAAGGGGTTTTGGACTGTTTTGAGATTTAACGACGATCACAACCATCGAATGGCTGCACCCGATGAAGTCCCTTTTCTTCGGTCTCATAGGAAGATCAAGCCTCATCAGAAATCTGAGATCATGACACTGGCCGCTTCTGGGATGAGAATATTCAACATTATGAGAACATTCATTAGCAAGAGTGGAAAGTACAGCAAGGTAGGATTCGTAAGGAGGGATCTTTACAACTTGTGTTGCCGGGAAAGGAGGAAGATGCTCGCAAAGGGTGACGCCAACACAGCCATTGGCATTATGGAAAAGAGGAAGAGAGAAGATCCTGATTTCTTTTTTGAATACGTGCTTAATAAAGGGGGTAATTTGAAACATCTGTTCTGGTGTGATTCTCAGTCTCGCCAGGACTATGCCGACTTCGGTGACGTGCTGGTGTTTGACAGCACGTACAAAACCAATCGGTATGCTATGCCATTCATACCTTTTGTGGGAATAAACAATCACCGCCAGACTACTGTTTTCGCATGCGCGATCGTCTCGAACGAGAAGTTAAAAACATATAAGTGACTGCTAAATACTTTCCTGAAAGCTATGTATCAGAAGAAGCCTAAAGGGGTTATCACTGATGGGGACGCTGCAATGATCAAAGCTATTGGTGAAGTCCTTGCAGATGTGTGGCACCGTGTTTGTACGTGGCACATTGAGAAGAACATGAAGAGTCACCTTGACCCCGAGTGTTCATAATGTGAATAGTTATTTTTACCGGGTGTCACAAGACTACGTCTTTGTTTTTAGGTTTATGACGCTATGTAATTTCAATGAACTGAAATAGTGCACCTTATCTGGAAAATGAAAGAAATTGTGTGGTCCAATTATGCATCAAATATTTGTTACGCGTATCAAAGGGTCTAGGGACAGACCGTCTGGTCACCACAAATGCCTCGTTAACATTAAGTGTTTGATAAATTAGAAACAACTCCATAACAAAAGTAGTCAATCCAAAAAAGGCAAAAATTAAAACATCCCAGCATCATTAAGACCCTGATTACTTAATAGCTCCACATAGTTTACACGTTGCAGGCCCATAACTTATATAAGTAGTATTGAAGTAGTTCACAGCAAAAAGCATACTTAGCATCCAACATGCAGTTCATAACATAGACATATTTAGCTTCTACTTAACAGTCCATAAAAGGAATTAACATTCCTTAACATACTTAGCTTCTACTTAGTAGTCTTCATGTCAGCACTTCACATGAGTGAGACAGTGAGCTCGAGTTCATTAAGGGTTGATGGGAGGAAGGTGAAGATGTAGATCTGTCCTTCTGTCATCTCGAAACCCCTAACAGCTGCAGCCCAACCAGCAGACAACATAGCCTTCTTTGATCCCTTTCCTTTCTTCAAAGTAACCATGTAGACGTACTCGGTTGTATCAGAATAAACCGGGATTTCAATTGCATCTTTTTCAATGTACTTTCGCAGGCTCTTTGCAGTGAAGGCAGCACCAAATTCCTGCCAACAGTTAGATATTGAAAAAGTTAGGAAGCATATTTTCAATTACTACTAACTAGAAGAACAAGTTGTCGAATTCATGCATCATTAGAGTACAAAAATGTTACCATCTTTGCTTTCTGAGGATGAACTGATGATTCTGTCATTTTGTACACATAGTTCTTGTTTGGTACTGCAGGATTAACCCTGCATATAAAGTTAAGCCATTTGCATTGCTTAATGCTCAGTTTCATGTTATTCGTAAAGATGCAGTGCTTGTCGAAAAGGCAAGATCCTCGATAGTTCGGACCTGTATGCAACAAAAAAATTCCAAATGTTAGTTCATGTATTAAATCACACTAGGTGCAGAATTATCATGTAAGCTTATTAGAAAGACTAATATAATCTAATTATGGTCATACCGCTCCAGATAGGCTTTGCTCGCTCTTTCTAGACAACTTCTTGACTGGAGGAGGAGTCCATGGAAATGCTACCGCTGCTATCAATGCTATCACTACTAGCACTTGACACGTCCACAACCTCTCTCTTGGGTGCCATCTGCTTATCAAAATTGAAAATGTATTGATAGTTTTAATGTGTAAACATATATTGGGGAACGAAACTTAACAGTATCAGTCTACTGATGCTTCTACAAGCAAAATACAGAGAAGCAAATCCTACTAGTAGCTCAAGTATCTGGTCAACAAAATCCTACTACTACAACAAGTATCTGCTCAACAAAATCATACTAGTACCACAAGTATCTGAGCATACATGATGACAGGAAAGAACAAGCAAAAGATAAAGAAGAGGAAGATCTACTGCCCTATAAATGTATCTGCTTCACTTACTTGTGAATCACTAACTGCTACAACAAGTATCTGCTTCACTTACTTGAACATGTAGTATTTTATTTTAAAAACTATTAATAATATTTTGAAAAACAAGCTTGTGCATTAGTTCACGTCATAATTTAGCACTTTGGCGAATAGCCTCTAAAAAAATATTTTGGGGCATGTTAAGTGCATATTAGAAGGCAAAAAAATAGTACTACACGTCATGCCAAACCTAGAGACAATAAAGTGACCAACATTACAACAAATAAGATCATTGCAGGAACATAATTTTATACGAAGAGGCAAATATACATCTTGACTTTAGTACAAACATAGATGCATTAAAGTTCCCCACAATTACAACTCTAAGATCATGGAATAGAAACCATCTAACTACTTTGTACAAACAAAAGCACCTACTTCGGTAAGAGAACCAAGTCTGAAAATACAAACAAATCCAGATCGCTAACCGTAACAGTATTCATCAAGAGAGTAACTAGCAGATCCTAGTTGGTAGGACATAGATCCAAAAAAGAAACTATGAAATCCAACAAAGAAACGACAAGTACCTAATCCTAACCCTATTCCTCAAGAAAGAAACGAGATATACAGGGGAGATGGATGGCGACGGCGGTGAGGAAATCTTGCAAACCTTTTGAGGCTCCAGGATGGCGACGGCGACGGCGGCGAACGGCGGTTTTTGCTCCTTGACGGCGGCGGCGAAACCTACGAAGTGGGGAGAAATTGAGTGGGAGGGAGTGCGGGAGTGACCTAGGGTTAGGGTTCCCGCTTTTCGCTAGAATGTGAAATGGAGGTGGGATGCGGCAGAGGTTGCCTCCCTCCAGATACTTTTTTTTAGCAAACCGTCCAGATACGTACGGATGTGGCGTGTACGAATACCTCTCGTCCAAACGGGCCCAAAAGGGCCGACAGTGGGTTTGAACCGGGTTTTGAACTACCCATATGAGGGATCGTTCTCCTAACCGGTACAACTAATATTTAATCTCAGCCGTCTTTATGTTTATAGAGAATCTGATTCTAATGTAATCATATGCTAAGACGTAGCCCAGTGGCTCTTTTTGTCCAGCGTCTCGCGTGGGAGACCAAGGATCGACTCCTGGCGGCCGCGCCCTTTGTCGCAATTTTTGTGTATTTTCCGGACTTCGTTGGGGGCTCACGATCGGCTCAGCTCAACTCAATTCTAGGCTTCCAGGCTCGGCTCGGATCAATCCTGGGCGTCCTTGTGTTTCTGCTCATGATACCCCTTCGCCTTTGGGGGCCTATGGAAGTACTAGCCTTGGCAGTATTAGTTAAGTAAGTTGAGTTCGACTTCGAGCTAGATTCCAGTGTGAGTATGTGTACGAGTAGGTTTAAGTGGTTTTGGGTCGATCGCTGGTGTGATGTATAGGTGGTGTAAGAAAGTTGTACCGAGATATTGAGAAGAAAATAAACAAAAAGAAAGGGCAGTATATGTGCACTTAGCTAAAGTTGCTTGTGGGTCGTGTTTGTCTACTTTTATGTGATCCATCCTTGATCCACATGGATGCATATCAATGACTCGAAAAATCTGCACATAACTAAGCTAATCTTGTGCTCGTCAAACCTTGTTGCAGCATTGGTCGGCGTTTCATACAACAGTCAGATTTTAATGTAAAAAAAGTCCGATCAATTTAAGGATTTTGAAGACATTCACTGGTAATCCACATGTTTCTCGGATCGAAAGGTATTCAAGAATAGCGGTGATTGCTGCTACAAGGGTGATCGCAACTAGTACCAAGGTTTCTGGGAAGACAACATTGTGCCCCTCGGGTCCTTCCCTGTTTGACAATGTGTGTAGACGTGGAGCCAGTTAGGGTGTGCTCTCATGGGTCTGGTTCACCAATAAGATTTGTGGTTCATGTTTTCTGAGGTCTACCTTGTTTGATCTTATTCATTTTCACCGGCGCGCTAGTGCGGTGATACCAGATCCGCGGCTTGCCATGCTCAGGTCAGGTGCAGCACCGGTCGATGTTGTTTTGGTGAAACCTTTTGTCTTGGCTGCTTACGATTTTTTAGTTCGGTGTTTAAACCCTCTTGGACGCAATTCAGGCTTTTGCACCCGATTTCTGGCCAAAGATGACGACAACTATGAAGCTCGTTATTTCCCCGTTTATATCTCATCGTTGTGTACTTTTATTTATTTATATTTATTAGACTTGGAGTTAGTTCCCTCGTATAAATACCATTCGTTACAGAGTTCTACTGTTCTATTCGTTATTAATTATTGGATATATTCGCAATATACTTCAAGGTTGAAATGATTACTCTTAAAAAAAAGTCGGAAATGGCAATTTCAAATTTTGGGGGAAGTCGGAAATGGCCCAAACGTGTTGGCTGGGCTGGGCCTGGGCTGCATCCCTCCATACCAACTTGATCACACGTCCCGTTCCGGCAGCCATAACCCCACGGCCCCACTCCACTAGTCCACTGATCCACTCCACTCCCACACGAGAGCAGCTGTCGTCGTATCGGCATTTGAGATAGGAGACGGGTTCCTGCTAGCCGAGGGTGAACGTAGGGTAAGAAGGTGGACGTCGTCGAGGTCGGGATTGTACACGGCAGTTTACCCAGCTTCAGACTCCACGGCGGTGGCGGAGCCCTACGTGCTGCTATAATTCACTATGAGACAAATAGCCGAGGTACAGGTTACAATGAAGTTGATTGTCTATGTGTTGCCCTAAAGGCTGCCTCTAGGCTGGCTTATAAAGGCGGCCAGGCCTAGGGCTTACAAAGCTTAGCCGACAAGTAAATAGAGTCCTAATAGACTACGTATTGGAGTCCTTGTCTTGTATTCCAAGTCGGCTGACTGCTGGGCCTTCATCTTGGACCTCCTCCATTGCCGGCCGCCATCTTCCTTGTCGTCAGCTTGCTGGGCCGCTAGTGTAGGGCCACCTCCAACAAGCCGGATTGATCCATGTCGGTGATACCCCCACTTGGTATATCCCCGACATTAGCCCCTGGAAGGGTTTAAGTTCTCCAGGCGCCGTCTTCTTTTTATGCGATATCCGCCTTGTTCTTGACGTTGTAGGCGGCTGAAGAGCTTGAAGCATTCCAAAGTTGAAATAAGCGCGATCCGCCTGAAGTAGTCGGATGGTTTGCCGCCATCATGGAAAGACGGCCTGACTGCTGTCAGGAATCTTCCCAGCACCAGTCTTGTCATTTGACCGGTCCTGTCAAATGTTGACGGATGACGTCATGCAGCCCACGACAGTTTGGACTTGGCATGCGTCATGATTACTTCTCCACTACGCACGAGAATCGGGGAGAAGGCCGCAGACACCGTTGCCACGACGTGCAAATCGTGGGCACGTGGCAGGAGATCGTGTGTCCCCCCAATATCGCGCACAAATCTTAACACGCGGAGATAAATACCCAAAGGTCACTGCGGTGTTTTTAGAGATCACTTTAATTAAACTTTTCCCCCTCTCGTTAGGGTTTTCTCTTCTCTCGTCGGGCGACGCCGACGTTGAGCACATCCTTCCGATCCCTTCTCGGTGAACTCCGGGGGCTGTTTCTCGGGCTGATTAAGGGGAGATCTAGTATCTCTACCCGGCCTTGGAACCACTCACGGATGATCTAGAGACTAGGGTTTCGCTAACAAAAAAGTTTCTAGGGTTCCGATCGGTTTTACTTTGGTAGTTCTGGCGATGAGTAAGGATCAAGGCTCGTCCTCTGGGGGAGCGAGCCAGGACGAGGTGGTTGCGCTGCTGGCCAGGATGGGGATCACAGAGGATGATCTGGATGATGTGGTGTTTGAAGAAGAAGACAAGCCACCGGAGTCGCAGACGAGGTGGTTGGCAATAGCTAAGGTACATACTGATACTGAGTTCAGCCAATTCTGGTTTTTCAAGAATATGAGATCGGCTTGGGCATTGGCGAAAGATGTTCGTCCAAGGGTGTTAGAGGAGAATCTGTTCACCTTTCAGTTTGCATGCCTCGGGGACTGGGAGAAGGTGATGGAGGAGGGGGGGGGGGGCCCTTGGGCCTTCCGGGGGAAGAGCGTCCTGATGGCTCCTTATGATGGTTTCTCAAAACCATCATCAATCGTTCTGAATAAAATCAGCATCTGGATTCAGATTCATGATCTGCCGGAGGGGTACAGGGGATGATTCCATCTCTAGCATCCAAGGTGGGAGAATTTGTGTTTGTAGAACCACCCTCGACAGATTTCATTGGAAATTTCTATCGTGTCCGAGTGAAAATTGATGTTGGAAAGCTGCTGAAGAATTTTGTGTCGATGATCCATGGGGGAAAAAGGCTAGTCTTTCTTGTCAAGTATGAGCGGCTGCCAGACTGGTGCGCAGTGTGTGGCATGCTTGGCCACACCTACAAGGAGCATGGGGACGGGATACACCCAACAGAATCTCTGATTTTTGCTGATCTCCGTGCGGTTCCATGGCATTCAGGACCGAGCCAGGGTGGTGGTCGAGGCCGGGGACGTGGGGGTCGTGGCCGTGGTGGCGGGGCTGGTAGAAACCAGACCGGAAATTCTGAAGCTGAGGAATATATGGATGGTGATGCAGCTGATGTTGATGCAGACATGAACATGCAAAATGCTTTGTCGAGCCGCAAACGGGCAGCGATACCAGGGCAAGGTTTGCTGACTAATGAAGCTATTTCAAGCACGGTTGGTACCCTGGTGGATATGTTCACGCCATCAGGGAAGGAGGTGCCTCCGAGTCCTCCTTCGAAACGTGACCCCAAGAGGGTGAGGACGTCGGAAACTGCCGAGAACAAGGATAAAGCAAATGAAGGATCGGCAGGCCTCCCCGAGGGGCACCACCGAGACCAATGAGTCTAGCAAGCTGGAACTGTCGTGGAGCGGGCAACGACGCGACAGTTCGAGAGCTATGCGATTTCACGAATAAATTTGCCCCCAAATTTTTTGTATTCTTGAAACTCAAATAAGTAAGGTTAGGACGGAGAGTCTGTCTAGTTTGATTGGCTATGATCAAGGGTTTGCTGTTGGCAGCTCGGGACGTAGTGGTGGTTTAGGTGTTTTTTGGAACAATGAAATAAATATGCAAGTTCTTGGTTACTCACAGTATCACATTGATTTGCGGGTTAATGAAGCAGGGAGTGATCCGTGGAGATTCACCTATGTTTATGGAGAGGCGCAAACCCACGAGAGATACAAGACGTGGGATACGTTGAAAAATATAAGTGCAGATAGCCAGCTTCCTTGGCTGTGTATAGGAGATTTTAACGAGGTCCTCCGGCTCGATGAACATGAAGGTATTGGCCAGCGTTGTCAAGCGCAAATACAAGGTTTTAGGGACACAATTGATGTGTGTGGGCTAAATGACCTGGGTTCAGAGGCCATTTCTGGACTTTTGAGAAAAGAGTGACGGGAGGCTTATACACTCGCGTTCGTCTAATCAAATCCATGTGCGAAGGCCTTTTCGGTACGAACTAATGTGGGAAACGCATGCTGATTTTGCCAACGTTGTACAGACCAGCTGGAGAACGGACGAAATAGCTGGGACCATTGGAGGAGTACAGGATAAGCTAAGCCATTTAGCTTCAGACTTGAGTGTTTGGAATAAACTGTCCTTCGGCAACGTGAAGCAAGAAATAACAAGAATGAAGCGTCAGCTGGATCAGCTGCAGAACGACCCAGCAAGAACTGGTCCGACCCATGTTGAGATTAAAACAAGGGAAAGGCTAATGGAGCTGTATCATAGAGAGGAAATTATGTGGCGCCAACGATCTCGAGTAAATTAGCTGAAGGAGGGGGATAAAAACACCCTTTTTTCCACCTTAGAGCGAGTGCAAGGCGGCGGAAAAATCTGGTCAAGAGTTTAGTCAAACCTGATGGCCAAACCACGGAGGATGTAACTGAGATGGAGGGTTTAACAACAACCTTTTACCAGGACCTCTTCTCGTCCGAGGGCGTTGAGGGAATGGAGGAAGTTCTGGACCATGTACCTTCTAAAGTTACACAAGCGATGAATGAAAAGCTCACAGCTCCATACACTGAAAATGAAGTGAAAAAGGCATTATTTCAAATGTTCCCCACAAAGGCACTGGGGCCTCATGGCTTCCCAGCGCACTTTTTTCAGCGGCACTGTAATGTTTGTGGGGCTGATGTTACACATGTTGTTCTTCGGATAGTGAGGGGGGATGAGAGTGCTCAAAGCATCAACAATACTATCTTGGTGTTGATTCCGAAGGTAAAGAGCCCCACATTACTATCTCAGTTCCGACCAATTAGTTTGTGTAACGTTTTATATAAAATTGCATCAAAAGTTATTGCTAACCGGCTTAAGGAGATATTGCCTGATATTATTTCGGAGGAGCAATCAGCGTTTGTACCTGAGAGGCTTATAACAGATAATATTATATCGGCATATGAATGTCTACACTTCATGAAGAAGTCGAGCAAAGGTGAATAGTTTTTGCGCTCTCAAGTTGGATATGATGAAAGCATACGATAGAGTCGAGTGGGCATATCTCGAGGCTATTATGAAGAAACTGGGTTTTGATCATGCTTGGGTTTCTGTCATTATGGGTATGATAAGTTCTGTGTCTTTCTCAGTTTTGTTTAATGGAAAAAAAACTGGAAGAATTTCAGCCTTCAAGAGGAATTCGACAGGGAGATCCGATATCCCCCTACCTTTTCTTATTAGCAGCAGAGGGCATTTCGTGCCTCTTAAAATCAAGACCGGAGTCATCGCATCTTAATGGGATTAAGGTGGCCCCATCGGCGCCACCGGTGAACCATCTATTGTTTGCGGATGACAACCTGCTGTTTTTAAGTCAAGTGTTCCAGGGGCGGAGGAAGTATCAAACCTGTTGGAAACTTATTGTCGTGCATCAGGTCAAAGGATAAACAGGCAGAAGTCCTCGATCTTTTTCAGCAAATGTTGCCCGCCGGAGGTGAAACAAGCTGTTAAAAATATATTGCAAGTGCCTAATGAGTCCTTAACGGAAATGTATCTTGGCATGCCAACAGAGGTGGGAAATGCAAAGAATGGCACCTTTAAGTATTTAAAGGATAGAGTATGGAATAAAGTAAAAGGGTGGCTAGAAAAATTATTGTCGGCAGCGGGAAAGGATGTACTGATCAAATCGGTTATTCAAGCCATACCAGTTTACTCAATGGCGTGCTTCAAACTCCCACGTGGGTTATGTGAGCATATTAATTCACTTATCAGGAAGTTTTGGTGGGGATCAAAGCAAGGCAAGAGGAAAGTACATTGGGTTTCATGGGAAACAATGACTCGGCCGAAACATATGGGTGGGCTGGGTTTTAGAGATCTCGAGATCTTTAACCTCTCTCTTCTAGCGAGACAGGCGTGGAGAATACTTCAGGACCCCTATCTCTTAGTGCCAGAATTTTGAAAGCGGTATATTTCCTGGACACCCACTTTTTGGATGCTGTGGTAGGCTCCCACCCATCTCAGATTTGGAGGGCAGTTGTAGAAGGAAAAGATGTGATGAAGCAAGGCCTCATTCGACGCATCGGCAATGGAGCTACTACTGAAATATGGGTAGACAATTGGCTGCCAAGAGAAACTATGCCTAGACCTCTACTTTCGCGTGTTGCTGAACCTCCACAGTTGGTACATGAGCTTATCGACAGTACTGCTGCTTTGTGGAGAGCTGATCGCATTAGGGAAGTTTTTCTACCAATGGATGCAGATGCAATTCTCTCGATACCATTATGCACTAGACCGATGAATGACTTTTGGGCCTGGCAATTTGATAACAAGGGTGTATTCTCTGTTCGGTCAGCTTACCGTATGCTGATAGCTACTAAAGCTCGGAGGGAAAATTGGCTTGATAGTACAGCTGGCTCATCTAGCACGGAAGCAGAAGAAAAAGCTTGGAAATCCCTTTGGAAACTGAAAGTTCCACCGAAACTGCACTTTTTTGCATGGCGATTGGCTCAGCAATCTCTGCCATCAGCTGACGTTCTCCATCACCGAAATATGGCCACAACTAACTCATGCACATTGTGTGGAGCAGCAGATTCGTGGAGGCACTCCTTGCTGGAATGTCCAATGTCAAGGAGCGTATGGGCCCTAGCAGATGATGACCTTGTAGAGGAAATGGCTGACTGTCAGGAACCTAATGCGAAGAACTGGCTTTTCACCTTGGACGAGGTTCTAACCCAGGAAAGTTTCTCGCTGATGATCGTTTCACTCTGGGCTATCTGGTCGGCTAGGCGCAAAGCTATACACGAGGATATATATCAAAGCCCTTTTGCCACTAACCAGTTTATTCGCCATTACATCTCAGAGTACAAAGCTGCAAGTGCGGCTCCTGTCGCAGCATGACAACAGTCCGTGAACGAGGCCCGACGATGGATCCCTCCCATGGAAAATCTCGCGAAGATCAATTTTGGCGGTGCTTTATCATCCGAGTCTGGAAAGTGTGCTGCGGCTGCTTTTTGTAGAGACCATCAAGGGTTATATTTGGGAGCTTCAGTTCTTGTAACGCAAGGTGTGAAAGATCCAGGAGTGGCGGAAAGGAGTGGTTGAAGACATCTCACCTACATCTATGGGTATTTACGGTTCGATCACCCGTGAGATTAGCTACAGGAGTAGTTTTTTTTAGTACTTGTCGCTTTGTTCATGAACGAAGAAGCACGAACACTGAGGCACATAATCTCGGTAAATTTGGGCTTTCTTTGGGGGTGGGCCGCCATGTGTGGCTAGGCATACCCTATGATCCTGATCATGTACCAATGAATATTCTGATGGATCAATAAAGTGGCGGGATTATTAAAAAAAAAAGCAGCAGGAGCGGCGCACTGCTCACCGTCGGGGCTCAGGCGGCACATCGACCGCAGCTCCGGCAGAGGTACGGCTCTGGTGCACGCCTCTTTCTTCTGCCCTCCTCTCTTGATCGCTCAGGGCGCTTTCCGTCACTGCTCCCGCCGTGTCTGCTGGCCATGCACGCCAGGTGCTCGACGCATTGCTTGCCGCGTTTGGGGTGGTCGGATGCTCGAAGTAACATAGCAGTCGATGATCCCGTTACTTATTTGCAGGAACGATGGCACTGGAGAAGAGGCCACCGCCGCCGTGGTCGGCGCTCCCTCTGGACCTAGCCATCCTCGTGGTCCGCCTGCTCCCCACGTACGCCGACCGCGCCCGCTTCGCCTCGGTGTGCCCGCAGTGGCGCGCCGCCTCGAGGCAGCTCCTTCCCACGCCGCTGCCGCTGCTCGCGCTCCCCGACGGCACCTTCTACAACATCCCCTGCACCAAGCAATTCCGCTTCCCTGGCTGCGGCTTCGCTGGGTACCAGAGCGCCTGCGGCAAGTGGCTCGTCTTCCCGCGCGACGACGGCTGCTTCCTGGTCGACCCCTTCTCCATGGCCACTGTGACGCTCCCTGCTCTCTCGTGCGTCCGTCTCCGGCCTTCAAATGCGGTCGCTAAATGGTCAAACATCATGGGAATCATGAAGTTTCCCGACCCTTACACTACATGGATGCATATCAGTGGCTCAGAGAAGCTGCGCATAACTAAGCTAATCCTGTGCTCACCAAACCTTGTCGCGGCGTTGGTCGGCATCGGATACCTCAGTCAGATTCTAATGTGCCAACCAGGGGCCTCGACATGGTCAGTCCGTGCGTATGATGAGTGTAAGCGGTTCGAAGACTTGGCATTCTACCAGGGCAAGCTCTACGCCATTGCCAAAGACGAGAATCTCCTTGTGGTGAACATCAGCGAGGACCATAGCACAAGCGATCCACAGGTTTCTAAGATTGGAAGGGTCATTAAGGGTGATCCACCTGTCTTCGAAAACAACAATATGCCCCGCAAGAAGCTCTACCTGGTTGAATCATGTGGGGTGTTGCTGATGGTACGCAGGGCGATTTGGCGCCGGGTTCCTGAACCTGGAGTCAAGGGTGAACTTGTTGCTGAACACAACGTGTTTGAGGTTTTCGAGGCTGACTTTGAGCATTCACAGTGGGTCCAGGTGTTGACCGTGGGGGATGACCAGGTGCTGTTTATAGGGCGTAGGTGCTCTAGGGTCATGTCCATTTCTGAGTATGGGTTTTCAGGCGATCTTATGTCCACGGTTTTCAGGTGTTGACCGTGGGGGATGACCTTGGAGTACCGCTACAATGAAGAGAACACTTCTTTCAGCGTATATGACATGAGATCTGGCACCGCCTGTACTGCTTATCCAAAGATTTCCTGGAAGCGTTGCGATGAGATGCGTCCGGCAGCATGGCTCTTCCCTCAGGACTAAAATGAAGGTGTTATGTTGCCAGACGCGTCTCAGGACAGCGCTTCCAGGAAATGATTGGATGAGGAGAAGAGACCTCGCCGAGTCTCATGTCATAGGAGCAGAACGAAGTGTTCACGTCATTGTAGCCATACTCGACATTGTTCTCCTCCTCGTCATCCAAGAAGAAGACGTGATCGCCCGACAATCCATACTGAGACAAGGACATGGCCCTGGAGCACCTTCAGCCTAGAAACAGCACCTGGTCATCCCCCAGGGTCGACACCTTAATCCACCGTGAATGCTCAAAGTCAGCCTCGAATACCTCAAACTTGCTCTGTCCAGCAATAATTTCATTATCATTCGCTCCAGGTTGAGGAAGCTGGCACCAAATCATCCTGCGTACCATCACCAACGCCCCACGCGATTCAACCAGGTAGAGCTTCATGCGGGGCATAGTCACGTCGTCATACACATACGAGTGGAATGGAACGTCCTCACTCTTTATGACCTCTCCAATCCGAGAAATCTGTGGATCACGGTGCTACGGTCCTGGCTGATGTTCACCACAACGAGTTTCTCGTCATTGGAAACAACGTAGAGCTTGCCCTGGTAGAATACCATGTCTTCGAACCCCTTACACGGATCATCCGCGCGTACTGACCACACCGAGGCTCCTGGCCGACACATTAGAATCTGAAAACCAGTGTGTCCGGTGCCAACCAGCGCAGCAGCAAGGTTTGGCGAGCACAAGATTAGGTTACGTATGTACAACTTCTCCGAGTCTTTGATATGCATCCATGTATAGTATGGGGTATATTTCGTCCTTCCACTGTATGACCATTGAGCAATTGCATTTGGAGGCCGGAGCCGGACGCGTGAGAGAGGAGGAAGCGTCACGGTGGCCCTGGAGAAGGGGTCGACGAGGAAGCACCCGTCATGACGTGGGAAGACGAGCCAGTTGCCACAGACGCCCTGGTACCTGGCGAAGCCACAGCCAGGGAGGCGGAAGAGCTTGGTGCAGGGGACGCTGTAGAAGGTGCCGTCCGGGAATGCCAGCAGCGGCAGTGGCAGGGGAAGTAGCTCCCTTGCGGCGGCGTGCCACTGCGGGCACACCGCGGTGAAGCGGGCACGGTCAAGGTACACGGGGAGCAGGCGGACCACCAGGACGGCCAGGTCCAGCGGGAGTGCCGACCACGACGGCGGTGGCTTCGAGTGCGGTTCCTTCTCCGCTTCCATCTGTCCTGCATAGAATGATAGAAGCAACAGCATCAAAGAGCAATAGCTTCACTTCCAACATCGCGACCGCCCAGACGCGCCAAGAAGAAGCCACCGCCAAGAGGCAATGCGTCGAACACCTGGCGCGCATGGCCAGCGGACGCGACTGGAGCCGGGAGCCCGGGACAAAAACCCAAGCCCCTCCTAGCAAGCGAGCGAGCGAGCGAAGAAGGGGAAGGCGCGTGGAGAGGATGAACAAACCAGAGAGACCAGAGTTGTACCTGTGCCGATTTTCCGTTCTTGCCGCCGCCGTGCCGGTGAGTAGGCCGCCGCTCGTGCTCCTGCTGCTGCTGCTGTCGTGCGAGAGCGAGTGAAGTGCGAGAGCGAGGGTGTGTGTGACTTGCCCGAACTGACCCTGTGAAGTGCGATGCGTCGAGCCCAGGCCCAGGCCCAGCCAACTAGTATGGGCCGCCCAGTCTCACTTGTCGATAGACCACGTCGTCTCGTGAGATCGCATCCTCGCCGGAACTGCGACGGACGGCAAATCGACCAGCACCAGGACGGCGCTGCTCCGCCGCTCTCAGTCTCCCCTCAGCCCTGCCGCGGCCGGCGAGATGAATCCCATCCGGCCGCACGCCCTCCCTCTCGTCCTCCTCTTCCTGCTGCTCGCTCAGGTAATCACGCTCTCCATCCGGTTCCCGGTCGGATCTCGCCCCTTTTCCGCTCGCCCCAGTCTCCTCACCCCGCTCGATCTGCAGGTGCCGTCCCCGGAGGCGGCCGATCCCGCCACGCCGGGGACCCAGACGCGCAAGATCGGCCGCGCAGCCTCCTCCTCGGTTTTCTCGCTCTTCAACCTCAAGCCCCGGAGCAAGTTCTGGGCCGAGTCGGTCATGCGGACGGAGTTCGACGACCTGGAGACCTCGGCCTCGCGGGACTCCAGCAACAAGGCGGCGCTGCTCAACTTCACGAGAGCTGGCACTGTCGGACACTACATGAGCCTGGCGGAGGTCGATTCGATTTACTTCTCGATCCCTGTCAACTTCATCTTCATAGGATTTGATGGGAAAGGAAGCCAAGGTAGTTGTTACCCATATTGTGCAATAATAATACTATTGTCGTTATTCTCTCTGTGTTCATAGTATCGAGCGTTAACGACAGTGCCTCTGTATGTTCATCAGAGTTTAAGCTGGCGCCTGAAGAACTGGAGCGCTGGTTCACAAAGATGGACCACGTATTTGAGCACACGAGAATCCCTCCGGTTGGAGAGGTTCTTGCTCCCTTCTACAAGACCAGCGTCAAGAAACTCAAGCAGTATGATCTCCCTTTGGTGAGCCACGTGAACCACAATGTTTCTGTGCACGCCATACACATGGGTGAAGATGTCATGTCTGTCTTTGAACATGCTGTAAAAGCTCTGTCACACAGAGAAAATCCCACAGAAGATGGGCTGCCATTCTGGCAAGTGGACAGCGATCAGATGGAGCATGTGTTTTCATCACTTGTTGACCACCTTCAGATACAGGAAGCATACAACATCTTTGTTCTTAACCCCAAGCCTATGGAAAACGGTACTCGGTATGGGTATCGGAAGGGCTTCTCCGAGTCTGAGATCAACTTGCTGAGGGAGAATAAGACCCTGCAATCTCAGATACTCAAATCTACAAGTGACAAAAGACTCCGTCTTGATATAGAAAAGGGAGCCAACAAAAGGCCCTTGTATGAAAGTCATCCTCTCTCATCATTTTCGTGGACCACAACTGACAATGAGGATATGAAGGATTGGTCTCACAGGTGCACGGAAGCCTTGGGCGGCCTTGAACTTTTGAAGGCAGGAAAGAGTAAATATGACATTGTTTATGACAAAGCTGTTCGGATATTACACGGTGCAAAAGATGAGCTGCATGATGTTCTAGAGAGCGCATTCAGGTCTAGTGATTTGAAGGGTCTACATGCTGAATGCCTTACAGATATATGGATAGGCAGAGACAGGTTTGCTTTTGTTGATCTTAGTGCCGGGCCATTTGCGTGGGGCCCTGCTGTCGGTGGGGATGGTGTTCGTACGGAACTTAGTCTGCCAAATGTGGCAAAGACTGTTGGGGCTGTTGCAGAAGTGACAGAAGAAGAGGCTGAAGAAAGTCTACAGGACACAATCAGAGAAAGGTTTTCTTCTGTTGGCGACGATTACCATGCCGTGGATATCCTATTGGCAGAGATTGATGTGTATGAACTTTTTGCTTTCAAGCATTGCGTGGGAAGAAGGATACAGCTTGCTCTTTGCAAAGAACTCGAAGAGAGAATGCATGATCTGAAAAATGAACTGGAAGGCTACAATAGTGGAGATTCTGAAGAAATTAATAAGAAGAAAGCTCTTGATGCACTGAAGAGGATGGAAAAATGGAACTTGTTTAAAGAAACCTCTGAGGAACATCATAGTTACACAGTGGCTCGCGATTCGTTTCTTGCACACCTGGGGTCAACATTATGGGGCTCTATGAGGCATGTAATTGCTCCATCTGTTTCTCACAGATCATACCATTACTATGATAAGTTATCATTTCAGCTGTACTTCGTCACACAAGAGAAAGTCAGGAGTATAAAGCAGTTGCCTGTTAATGTGAAATCTATCACAGAGGGCCTTACTTCTTTGTTGCTACCGTCTCAGAAGCTAATGGTTACCCAACACGTGTTGGCACTGTCAGAGGATCCAGCATTGATGATGGCGTTTTCTATGGCACGGCGTGCAGCTGCGGTCCCACTTCTATTGGTTAACGGTACCTATAGGTCCACAGTTCGTACATACCTTGATTCTGCTATTCTCCAACACCAGCTACAGAAGTTAAGTGAGCAAACTTCACTCAAAGGACAACATTCAAATCGCAGGTCAACATTGGAGGTGCCAATATTCTGGTTCATGCATAGTGAACCCCTAATACTGGATAAACATTATCAAGCCAAGGCTCTTTCAAACATGGTTGTCGTAGTTCAGTCAGATGTTGATTCTTGGGAAAGCCACCTACAGTGCAATGGGAGGTCAATCTTATGGGATTTGAGGAAACCAATTAAGGCTGCTATTGCTGCATCTGCTGAATATGTATCTGGTTTACTTCCATCACACTTGGTTTATAGCTCAGCTCATGAAACTGCATTTGATGACTGGACATGGTCTGTGGGTTGCAATCCCTTATCTGTTACTAGTTCTGGAGGCTGGCGACTTTCAGAGTTTCAGAAAGATGTGGTTGCTCGGAACTATATTATTACCGTGGTGGAGGAATCTGTACGAGTAGTTAATTCAGCAATTCAACGATTGAGAGCAGAGAGGACAACCGAACAAGGCTTTATAATTTTCAAGACCAAGGAAAGCGTGATGGTTGAAAAGTACAATGCCGTTGTTAACCTGTGGAGAAGGGTCGCGGCTATGTCTAAAGGATTGCGGTATGGTGATGCGGTGAAGCTTATGTCACTGCTCGAGGATGCTTCGAATGGATTTTCTCATGCTGTGAACTCGACCGTTTTAAATCTGCACCCTGCGCAATGTGCCCGTGAAAGGAAACTTGGTATACAGCTAGACTTGACAACGATCCCTGCTTTTGTTGCTGTTTTTGTGTTGCTTTGGTTTCTTCTGCGACCAAGGAGGCCAAAGCCAAAGATAAACTGAGCACATGAATTTTCGGTTAGGGTATAGAGTTTTTAGGAGGACATGGTCCTTGAATGCTAGCTAGTACCATGGGTGATAGCTTCTGGTGGAAGTTCAAAAACGCAAACAAGACAGTCCCGAGCACACTCCTTTATTTAAGATGACAATCGGGCTTCAGGGCCCTTCATATTAGAAGAGCAGACACGGAAAGGGTGTAACATGTAACTTGGTTACCCTATTAGTTCGTTCCCTTACATCAGTAACTGTCTGAAGGTCTGAACTTATTGTGGTGGTTTCTATGCAAACTGCCAACTGCATTGGTTGTCAACTAGCCGTGTCATGGTGGTCTGTTATTCTTGTTGCAATGATTTGGCATGGTGATCTATGACACTTTGCAGTAACTAAACCTGTAGCATTAGATATGTTTTCTGCTCAATTTGCTAAATTTTGATCTTAAACTTGTGATGAGCCATGTGCAGTAGGTTTGTTTGTGTGGTTTGAACTTTGAACGCATCTTTTAAGATCTTTTTTCCCATATGGAACAATTTGTACAAGTTATGTAAATGTTTTACTTCAAAATTACAAGTATTTTATTTGACCAAGCATGAACGTTTCTCATAGACGGTGAAACATGTTCCATACACGAATGTTCCATACAGAGATGTTCCTACATTCAGTATGTGGGCATTCGTGTATGGAGAAATAAAATATTCATGATTTCAAATAAAATATTCACACGGTTTCTTACTATGTGTTAGATTTTATTTGTTCTGAAAAAGGTATAAAATTTTAAAAACATAGATCAACAGAAAAAGTATCTCTCAAAATTACATCAATGGATTGATTATTGGTGAAACACGTAACAAGTTGCAACAGAAATTCAGGCATAAAAAGGTGGAAGATGAATAAATAATAATTAACAAAAAGAACCAAAACGGACAAAGGGGAAAAGGAAAAACAGAAAAAAAAATACCGAACAATGAAGCTAGTGCCTTATATGTTTCAACTTGGATTTAGGAGTGCGTGGAATAACTGAAAACACCTTGTTTTTGTATAGAAACATCGCGTACAATTATACACACACACACTCACACGACGCCGACTGAAGACTGGACTTGGAGCTTCAAGATTATCGAAGACACTACATGTACCTCACTATCAATGGGAACATTGACTCCCGCAACACCTTGTTTTTATATAGAAACATCGCGTACAATTATACACACACACTCACACAACGCCGACTGAAGACTAGACTCGGAGCTTCAAGATTGTCGAAGACACCACATGTACCTCACTATCAACAGGAACATTGACTCCCGCCAAGAGAATAAGCTGCTTTAAAACAAAACACCAAGCATCAAATCTAGGGTTTACCAATAGTTCTTTCTCAAAATACCTTGTTCGTTCCGCTCCCGGCTAGTTAATAGATCTGGTGGGCCGTGTGCATACACATTAAACATGAATTCACAAGCTTCCTACTAGAGACTGAAGGGTAGCTACGAACTAGTGATCGATTAATCAGGTCATGTCAACCAGATAACTATTGAAAATCACTCGCTGATCGGATATGTTTTCAAGGGTTGTGGTATCACTGTCTCGAGATAATATGCGTCTGCCGGAGAAATACAATATCTATATGAAATATTGGTGTACGGATACTTGTAGAAAGAGAAATATATTAAAGAATTAAGCAGAGGAAAACATGACCAGATAGGCATTGGAAACCAGGTTGTATATGTAGAGGCCGGAGCAATTAAACATTTTTCAAGAGATAGCAACTTGAGCATAAAAAAATCTACCACTCCAGGGTTTGTTACTACAGGGAGACAGAGACCAGACACAAATAGCGGCGTCCTCTTCACCGGCGCGGCGGCGCAAACGGCAAATCGACCCTAGCTTCGACACGACGACACCGGGACGGCACTGATCGCTCTAGGTACCCGCCTCTTCCTTCTCCTGGCGCACCTTCCCGCCTTCCTCCCTTGCTCGCTCCCGCCGTGGTTCTCGGCGCGTTTGGGTGGTTGCGCTGGGGTCTTTGGGCTGCCTGCTCGGCTGCTCCTGCCGCTTCCACTGGCCACTCACCGCTCTGGAAGTGCTGCTCTGTATCACTCGTCGTATGCTCATCCAGACGCAGTTCCACCTTCCTCTCCCCCGGGGGGTCACTTCTCTTCTCTCGCTCTCTCTGGCTATGCTGTTTCCAATGGCCGTGCACGCGGAGTGTTTGATGGAATGCCTCTCCGCGGGGAAACAGTTGCTGTGGGCGTGATCATTCAACTGATACTGCTGCATGCCTGGCTATTTTTGCAGGACCGATGGCACCGAAGACGCGTCCGCACTTGCAGCCACCGCCGTCGTGGTCGGCCATCCCGCTGGACCTGGCCGTCCTGGTGCTCGGCCTGATCCCTGCGAAAGCCGACCGCGCCCGCTTCGCCGCGGTGTGCCCGCAATGGCGCGCTGCCGCGAGGCTGCCTCTGGCTGCTCCGCAGCCGCTGCTTGTGCTCCCAGACGGCACCTTCTACAGCCTCCCCTCCGGCAAGCGATACCGCTTCCCGGGCTGTGGCTTCGCTGGATACAAGAGCACCTGTGGCAGCTGGCTTGTCTTCCCACAGGACGACGGGTGCTTCCTGGTCGACCCCTTCTCCAGGGCCGCTGTGACGCTTCCTGCTCTCTCGTGCGTCCGTCTTCAGCCTCCAAATGCCGTTGCTAATGGTCATATGAGCATGGGGAAAAGTTCCTGACCCTTACCTTACATGGATGCATATGAGCGAATCATATGATATGCACATAAGTAAGCTAATCCTGTGCTCGCCAAACCTTGTTGCTGCATTGGTCGGTGGTGGACACAGAACTCAGATTCTAATATGCCAGCCAGGGGCGTTGTCGTGGTCAGTGCGCGCATACGATATGTGTAAGAGGTTTGAAGACATGGTATTCTTCCAGGGCAAGCTCTACGCCATTGCTGGAGACGAGAACCTCCTTCTGGTGAACATCAGCCAGGACTATAGTACCGGTGATCCACAAGTTTCCCGGATTGGACAAGTCATCAGAGGTGATCCATCGTGTTCGAAATCATCTGTATTCAACTACTATAATATGTGCCGCCAAAAGCTCTACCTGGTGGATTTGGTGCCGGTGTAACACCCCTGTTTTCCGATGATCCCTTTCTGACAAAACATGGGTTTGGACTCTCAATATTCATATTTAATTTGGTTTATCGAATCATGAATCCGCCTCCGTAGTTGTGTCGGGCTCGTTGAGACAATCAAAGTGGACTACTCATTTGCCCAGAATGGACTCCGAATACATCTTCCTTGGCTTCATCAATTCAAAGGCTAAGATTATTTGGCAATTTCGAAATATCTTTTAATTAAAAGGGTGATGCTGATCCTCATCTCTATCCTCTCTGTACACGAGAGCTTCTTATCCTGATGAGGCGTACTCCATCTCTCTTTCTTCTATTCTCCAAGCCGAAGCCTCCCTTCCATCCCTCTTCCTCCCAAGGCGCCTCACCTTCTCCTTCACCTAGAGCCCTAACGCCTTCCTCCCTGCCATGTCCAGCTCCTCCATGACCCGTCCCAGGCGTCCCTGACTGGGTGCTGAAGGAAGAAGAAGAGGTTGCAAGAGGAGAACAAGGGGAGAAGGAAACACAAGGGAAGAGGAGGCCTTCCCAACACCCTCTTCATCAATCCCCTCCAATCCCACCACCAAGGTGAGGTTCTCCCTCTTATTACCTGTACCAAGGTTCTGTACGTGAGGGATTCATGGTGGTTAGGGCAGGGGACTAGCAGGTCCATGGGGAATTAGGGCATAAATCGTTTCCTGCTGCTGTCTCTCTGTATGCAGTAGCATAAATGCCATTTTCGAATACCCAGATGGAAAAATCAGAGGAGGATCATGTGTAAGGTTTTGTAACCCTTGTTCCCACGATCGTTTTGAGAGGTTAAACGTTCAAATCGGAGTTGTAGAGCTCCTGTTATTCCTATTTCTTTGCAGCTGTACCAGATTTCAGAAACAGCGCAGAATAAGTTTTCTCCATGGGTTTTAGGAGCATTTATAATTCATCTAAATTCATGTCTTGTTCTTTCCTAGATGGTGTGTGATGCCTAGGTTCTAATACAGAAGGATTTACTCAATTTCGATGAGTATTCTTAACGTTATGAATTTCCAAAGATGGCTACTTGTTATTTCAGAATTCTGGAAACATCAGAAGTATTTGCTGGTTATGACCAAGTTAAAGTCATATTCTGAGTTTGAATAGTAGGAGTTATTTGTAGCCAAGTTCCATATGAATCCATAGCCATCTTGTTTGCTTGTTTTCGAGCTTCCTACTTCGAGATATGAATTCTTTCATGGAGGGGCAGCAAAGGGTTGCTCCTCGGGAATACGATTAGGCGCGTTTTTGTGTATGCCTTACATATCATGTTTTGCTGCAATATTTGAACTTGTATGTATGTTTCTACAGCAGGTTACAACATCAATCCACCAGAGGTAGCCTCGCAATGGTTGAGGCGAGTACACCGAGCAACAACGGCTAGATTGATCCCATTATTAATACGTTCATGTTCACATTATTCATTTACATTCATGAAATGGTGAACATGGCATTCCCTTGTGTACATTTCAATACACCATACTACTAGTATGCCATAGGGATTGCATTTTCATGGTTTTCTGAAAACAAATTCCATCATGAGTGAACCTCCCTGTTTCCAAGGAATGTTCCTCGCTTTGCGAGTGTATGGGCCTTCGGGTCTGTCCTCATATGGTCCTCTCACGGAGTGAGGGATGGAAAGGAGTTGAGGTGAGACGTCGCCCCTCCTCAGCTTGCCGGCAAAAGCTCAGAGCCTAGTCCTCGGTCTTATTCTATTGCATTACTTCTTCATGCATCCTCATGCCATTTCAAGCAAGGTTCTCTTCATGATATTAATTTCCAATGCTTATGTTGTGTACTTGCTGAGTCTTTGGACTCACCCCTCGTGGGCTTTGTTTCAGGTACTTCACCGTGAAGCTTTGCAAGTAGATGGAAAGGCGTAGCTCCCGTGGGTGTTCACTCACAAATTTCACATCCCTTTCATACATCTAGCTGGATCATGATAGTTCACCCTTCAGTTCATGATTCTTGGTAGCTAGAGTCTACTTGATGTGTATAAACATGCTAAGGTTTGTTTCTGTGACCACCAAGTTTGCTTCCCAAGGTGGTTGGAGTTTGTTAGTTCCCAACTTATGGGTGTGTGCTTGGAACTTGTGGTTTTTCATGCTCCTGTGTAGCGTTTTGGTACTGTGGCTCCACCGTATAGCTCTATATGTTAAGTATGAGCTGTGGTTTATGTTTCCGCTGATATTTTCTTCATTTTATACTCTGTTATATCAATTGCTTGTCGTGGATGTCCGTCAGTACAAAGGAGGTGTTGTCGGATTTTTCCTACTAGCATGTTAAGTGTGGGCTGTTTTGTGGTAACATTCCTTCTTACAAGGAGGGTTGTTATAGTTGGTATCAGTTAAGCTGTAACTTTGCTATACATGTGTAAACATGTATACCATTGAAAAGATTCTTGGACCTTTGAAATGCTTGCTTACTGGATTTGATTGAGTGCTTGTTAGCTTACTAAAATCAAATTGACGAGGACGTCAATTCTTTTCAGGTTGGGTGAAATATACCGATTCTCTTACTAGTATGTGAATAGGTTTCTAAATAAAACTTGATTAGATGGTTAAATAACATAAAACTTGACACACTGGTGCACAATAGGAACGTTTTCCTTTCAGTTATATGCTTGCAAGTGTATTCTTGTGTGCAATGATTGCTTGTGCTGCTTTACTAAGGCATATTAAGCAGTCTTGTGTTCGAGTAGTACTCGTTTCCGGGTCTCTTGGGTTTTTATTCAATTCTTAATTCTGTTTGAAGTATGAGTTCCTATCTTACTCATCCATATTCTATTATATTCTTTTGCTTGATTGGGTAATGTTCATTGCTTCATGAACGGCCCATTTTGCCCTAAAACAAGTCAATCCTCTTCTCAACTATTCTATGATACATTGTTAGCACATTTCAAGGGATTGTCTCTCCTTTTATGGTGGCTAATAGGTTGTGTATCATGGAATGACGCCTTGAAGTCATTCCAGTGCAACCAACCCAAGGTGTTGTTTGTTGCTATTCATCTGGTGGGAGAATGTTCGTTCCTCTCTACCACCTAAACATGCTACACCCGCTTGGGAGTTCTTTCAAACTCGGTTCATTGAGAAGTACTTTCCAACCTGCTATGTTGAGAGGATGGAGAATGCATCAGCAAGTTAAAGCAAGGAAATAGAAGCATTCAGGACTGTGAAACAGAATTCAATGACATCATCCGCTTTGTGCTAACGGTGGTAATGATGATAAAGAGAAGGCGAGGAGGTTCAAAGATGGGCTAGAGCAGCAGTACCGTGCTGTGCTTAGTGATGCTGGTCCTTTACCTTTGTGTCCTTGGTTGAGAAAGGAAAAAGATTTGAGTTTGAGCTCCAGAATGACTCGCCTCCTCTAGTGATACCTTCCCCACATGGTGGCCCTAGTATCTTCTCTACTGTGGGTGTCAACCAGAAGGGAGACTACGGTGATGGTGATAAGTTTCATCACCATTTCGTGAAGAAATCTAAGAATATACAAGTTTCCTCTCAATCCTTCAAACATGAGTCGCATGAGGCCTCATCCTCCACTGGTCTGTATGTGCTTTATTGTCTAGCACAAGGGCAAGGGGTGATGTGCTTCAAGCGTGGCGAAGGACAAAGTGCTAATGAGTGCAATTGGTCTCGCATTTGCAATGGTTGTCACAAGAGTGGTCACATTTAGCAGGTTGTTGTCGAACCCTGCTAACACTATGAAGTGGTAGACTGTGCCTTCTAAATCTATGCCTTCATCTGTGCATTTATCCTCGTAAGGATCTTCTCAAGCAATGAAAATGTTCAAACTTCTCCTTTATCCGTATGCAGCTTGGGGAACGTATTCCTCAAGTGTATTACTAGCCACCAACTTTCACGGTGCCACTAAACTATCCAGCACCCTATGTTGCTTCAGTCTTGCCACTAATTGGCGTTCCACTTGCATCAGCATGCCAATGTTTTATTCCCTTACCTTCATCATCCATGGTTGGACGTACAAAAGTCGTCACATGTATTCTACCAGTCAACTCAGTCGAAACTCTAGTACTATTTGATTCTGGCTCTAGTTTCTCATTCGTATCGCTAGACTTTGCGAATCGGGCAAACATGTCTAGGCAAGAAATCTCTCAACCAGTGAGAGTTAGTTCTCCGGGTGGACTGCTTTGATGTTGCATTGTGTGTCCTGGTTGCGATATTTCAATCGAGGATGAAGACTTCACTGTAAATCTATTCATCTTTCAGTTCCAGCCTTTTGATGTCATTCTTGGCATGGACTGGCTACAAACTTACAAGGCGGTGATCTCTTGCTTTTGGAGAGTCTTATCACACTTGATTCCCCTTCAGGAAAAGAGTGTGTCTACCAAGCTAGTTCACCTCCACGATCTTTGTCAGTGTTGGCCAGTCTCTTTCCAGGCTTCTCTTTCCGGGCCTGCCATCTTCAAAGAGTGGGATATTATGGACTCTGGAAATCCAAGTACCCCGCGTGCCTTCAAAAGATATTGGTAGTGTGTGACTATCCCGATGTCTTCCCGAATGAGCTTCCGGGCATGCCTCCTGAACGGGACATCGAGTTCTGCATTGATCTGATTCCTGGAGCTCAGCCTATCTCAATAGCACCATATCGTTTGGCTCGACCCTTCCAGGAAGAGCTTAAGAAGCAATTAGATGACCTTCTTTCTAAAGGACTAATTCAGAGGAGTGTGTCTGAATGGGGCGCACCCATGCTCTTCACTTATAAGAAAGATCTCACTTGGCGCATGTGTATTGATTACCGTGGCCTCAACCGGCTGACTATCAAGAACAAGTATCCACTTCCTCGCATCGAGGACTTGTTTGATCAATTGAAGGGAGCTAAAGTTTTCTCTAAGATCGACTTGCAATCTGGATACAATCAAATTCGAGTTCGAGAGCAAGATATCAAGAAGACTGCTTTCTCCACAAGGTATGGGCATTACGAGTTCAAGGTCATGTCCTTTGGTCTGACGAACGCCCCCGCCTGCTTCATGGAGATAATGAATAGCATGTTTCACCCTTATCTTGACAATTTCGTTGCCGTCTGCATTGATGATATTCTTATCTATTCCAAGACGGAGAAAGAGCATGCTCAACATCTTAGAGTAGTGCTTGAAACCTTGAGGCAACACAAATTTTATGCCAAGTTGAAGAAGTGTTAATTCCTGGCTTTCAAAAGTTGGCATTCTAGGCCACGTGATCAACCAACATGGCATATCTGTTGACCCAAGCAAAATCTCCACCGTCGTTAATTGGGCGAGGCCAACTAATGTCAAGGAAGTAAGAAGGTTTTTAGGCTTTGCTGGTTATTACCGTCGATTTGTGAAGAACTTCTCCTCTATTGCCAAGCCAATGACCAAGCTAACGCAGGTCAACTCTAAATTCCATTGGGATGATGCTTGTGAGAAGAGTTTTTGCTATCTCAAGGAGCGATTGGTGACTGCTCCAATCTTGTCGCTACCTGAACCAGGTAAGCGTTTTGCAGTATATTCCGATGCTTCCCAACTTGGACTTGGTTGTGTGCTGATGCAGGATGACAAGGTCATTGCCTATGCATCTCGACAACTGAAGCCTCATGAGCAGAATTATCCAACCCATGATCTGGAATTGGCTGCAATCGTTCATGCTCTCAAAATCTGGAGACATCATCTCTATGGTGAGGTGTGTGATATGTATACTGATCACAAGAGTCTCAAGTACATCTTTACTCAGAAGGAGTTAAATCTGAGACAGAGAAGGTGGTTGGAACTGATTAACGATTATGATCTTACCATCCACTACAAACCCGGCCGAGCCAATGTAGTGGCCGATGCTTTGAGTCGCCAGGTAGTTGTTCCTAGTGTGGCGAACCTCCAGTCCGAGCTGGAGAGAATGGATATTTCCTTCTGTTGCGCGGGCGTTGCTCAGGCAGAAACCCAAATGACCCTTGAGTCTGATATTGTGGAGCGCATTAGGCGAGCACAAGAACAAGATCGGTTGCTGATGCAAGCTGCCACCCGTGTCCGTGAAGGAAGGGTAGGTCTGTTCACCATAGATGGTGCCGGAGTTGTGCGATTTCAAGGTCGCCTTTGCATTCCGCAAAAGGCTCAAGTGAAGAATGATATCCTTAAAGAAGCCCATCGTACTCCTTACGCCGTTCATCCTGGTGAAACCAAAATGTATCATGATCTAAAGCAAACCTTCTGGTGGAAGCGGATGAAAGTAGATGTGGCTAAGTATGTGGCTTCATGTGGCGTTTGCCAACGAGTCAAAGCTGAACACAAAAGCCCTGTTGGAAAGCTGCAATCTCTTGAGGTCCAGAAATGGTCATGGGAAGATATCAACATGGACTTTGTCATTGGCCTACCTCGCACCCCACGAGGAAAGGATGCCATTTGGGTCGTTGTGGACCGTCTTAGTAAGTCGGCCCACTTCATTCCAATTCGTACCACAAACTCAGCTAATGATTTAGCTCCAATCTACACCCGTGAGATTATTCATCTCCATGGTGTGCCGAAAACAATCGTCTCTGATCGTGATGCAAAATTCACCTCCAAATTCTGGGAGGGTTTGCAAAATGCTTTGGGTACCGAGATCCGGTTTAGCACAACCTTTCACCCTCAGACTGATGGTCAGTCCGAGCGTACGATTCAAACCATCGAAGACTTTCTTCGCACATGTGCCCTATCATGGCAGGGTAATTGGGAAGATCACCTACCTCTTGTGGAATTCGCCTACAACAACAGTTATCATTCAGTACCAAGGCTGCACCGTTTGAGGTTCTATATGGCCGAAGGTGCAGGTCACCTCTCTGTTGGGATTCAGTAGGCGAGCGAGCAGTTCTTGGACCGGATTGGGTTCAACAAACCGTTGATCGGGTCGCAGAGATCTGCCAGAACATGCTTACCGCACAAAGCAGACTGAAGAGTTATGCTGATGTCAGACGGCGGCCTTTGGAATTTCAAGTAGGTGACCAGGTGCTTCTTAAAGTGTCGCCTATCAAGGGAATTGTAAGATTTGGTACCAAGGGAAAGCTAAGTCATCGCTATGTCGGGCCATTTCCTGTGGTTGCTCGAGTTGAGAAGCTTTCCTACCGCTTAGATTTGCCACAATCAATGCGCGGGGTACACAATGTTTTCCATGTTTCCATTTCTTCGGAGGTATCTTGAATATTCTGAACGTCTCATTTCTTCTAAACCTATCACTATTGAGCAAGATCTTACACTCGAGTCTCTTCCTTTGAAGATTCTTGATGAGTCTGAGCGTACCTTGAGGCACCGAAAGCTCAAATATGTGAAGGTTCTCTGGACAAACCAAACAGAGCGAGAAGCGACTTGGGAACTTGAGTCCCAAATGCATGAAAAGTACCAGAATTGTTCTCTGATGGTACATTTTTAACCCTTAAAATTATTTCTCTATGTGCTCTATGAGTTTTTTTTTGAGCATCTCTAGTAATACAAGGAGAGAAGAACTCGGGACGAGTTCCGTTAAGGTGGTGAGACTGTAACACCCCTGTTTTCCGATGATCCCTTTCTGACAAAACATGGGTTTGGACTCTCAATATTCATATTTAATTTGGTTTATCGAATCATGAATCCGCCTCCGTAGTTGTGTCGGGCTCGTTGAGACAATCAAAATGGACTACTCATTTGCCCAGAATGGACTCCGAATACATCTTCCTTGGCTTCATCAATTCAAAGGCTAAGATTATTTGGCAATTTCGAAATATCTTTTAATTAAAAGGTGATGCTGATCCTCATCTCTATCCTCTCTGTACACGAGAGCTTCTTATCCTGATGAGGCGTACTCCATCTCTCTTTCTTCTATTCTCCAAGCCGAAGCCTCCCTTCCATCCCTCTTCCTCCCAAGGCGCCTCACCTTCTCCTTCACCTAGAGCCCTAACGCCTTCCTCCCTGCCATGTCCAGCTCCTCCATGACCCGTCCCAGGCGTCCCTGACTGGGTGCTGAAGGAAGAAGAAGAGGTTGCAAGAGGAGAACAAGGGGAGAAGGAAACACAAGGGAAGAGGAGGCCTTCCCAACACCCTCTTCATCAATCCCCTCCAATCCCACCACCAAGGTGAGGTTCTCCCTCTTATTACCTGTACCAAGGTTCTGTACGTGAGGGATTCATGGTGGTTAGGGCAGGGGACTAGCAGGTCCATGGGGAATTAGGGCATAAATCGTTTCCTGCTGCTGTCTCTCTGTATGCAGTAGCATAAATGCCATTTTCGAATACCCAGATGGAAAAATCAGAGGAGGATCATGTGTAAGGTTTTGTAACCCTTGTTCCCACGATCGTTTTGAGAGGTTAAACGTTCAAATCGGAGTTGTAGAGCTCCTGTTATTCCTATTTCTTTGCAGCTGTACCAGATTTCAGAAACAGCGCAGAATAAGTTTTCTCCATGGGTTTTAGGAGCATTTATAATTCATCTAAATTCATGTCTTGTTCTTTCCTAGATGGTGTGTGATGCCTAGGTTCTAATACAGAAGGATTTACTCAATTTCGATGAGTATTCTTAACGTTATGAATTTCCAAAGATGGCTACTTGTTATTTCAGAATTCTGGAAACAGCAGAAGTATTTGCTGGTTATGACCAAGTTAAAGTCATATTCTGAGTTTGAATAGTAGGAGTTATTTGTAGCCAAGTTCCATATGAATCCATAGCCATCTTGTTTGCTTGTTTTCGAGCTTCCTACTTCGAGATATGAATTCTTTCATGGAGGGGCAGCAAAGGGTTGCTCCTCGGGAATACGATTAGGCGCGTTTTTGTGTATGCCTTACATATCATGTTTTGCTGCAATATTTGAGACTTGTATGTATGTTTCTACAGCAGGTTACAACATCAATCCACCAGAGGTAGCCTCGCAATGGTTGAGGCGAGTACACCGAGCAACAACGGCTAGATTGATCCCATTATTAATACGTTCATGTTCACATTATTCATTTACATTCATGAAATGGTGAACATGGCATTCCCTTGTGTACATTTCAATACACCATACTACTAGTATGCCATAGGGATTGCATTTTCATGGTTTTCTGAAAACAAATTCCATCATGAGTGAACCTCCCTGTTTCCAAGGAATGTTCCTCGCTTTGCGAGTGTATGGGCCTTCGGGTCTGTCCTCATATGGTCCTCTCACGGAGTGAGGGATGGAAAGGAGTTGAGGTGAGACGTCGCCCCTCCTCAGCTTGCCGGCAAAAGCTCAGAGCCTAGTCCTCGGTCTTATTCTATTGCATTACTTCTTCATGCATCCTCATGCCATTTCAAGCAAGGTTCTCTTCATGATATTAATTTCCAATGCTTATGTTGTGTACTTGCTGAGTCTTTGGACTCACCCCTCGTGGGCTTTGTTTCAGGTACTTCACCGTGAAGCTTTGCAAGTAGATGGAAAGGCGTAGCTCCCGTGGGTGTTCACTCACAAATTTCACATCCCTTTCATACATCTAGCTGGATCATGATAGTTCACCCTTCAGTTCATGATTCTTGGTAGCTAGAGTCTACTTGATGTGTATAAACATGCTAAGGTTTGTTTCTGTGACCACCAAGTTTGCTTCCCAAGGTGGTTGGAGTTTGTTAGTTCCCAACTTATGGGTGTGTGCTTGGAACTTGTGGTTTTTCATGCTCTTGTGTAGCGTTTTGGTACTGTGGCTCCACCGTATAGCTCTATATGTTAAGTATGAGCTGTGGTTTATGTTTCCGCTGATATTTTCTTCATTTTATACTCTGTTATATCAATTGCTTGTCGTGGATGTCCGTCAGTACAAAGGAGGTGTTGTCGAATTTTTCCTACTAGCATGTTAAGTGTGGGCTGTTTTGTGGTAACATTCCTTCTTACAAGGAGGGTTGTTATAGCCGGTTACCTGAACTTGAAGATAATGATGAAATTGTGCCTTTAGAGAACAACTTTGAGGTATTCAAGGCTGACTTTGAGAATTCACGTTGGGCCAATGTGACAACCTTTGGGAATGACCAGTTCCTGTTTCTGGGGCGAAGGTGCTCCAGGGCTGTGTCTGTGCCGCCGAATGGGATCCTGGGTGATATCATCTTTTTCTTGGATGACGATGAGGAGAACTGTTTTCAGTATGGCTATGAAGACGAGGAGAACACTTCTTTCTACTGCTATGACATGAGATCTCGCTCGGTCAGTTCCGCTCTTTCAAAGATTTCATGGAAGCGTGGCGATGAGATGCGTCTGGCAGGATGGGTCTTCCCGGTGGACAAATGAGGAGTTCTATTGTTAGTCCGACATTTCTATGCAAGCTGCTCCCAGGTTATCTGACCATGATGTAGTCTGTAGATGGTGTTGTTCAGTGGTTATTTTGCAAGCTGCTCACATGTTATTTATCTGACCTTGGTGGCATGGTGTTCAGTGGCTCCCCTAACAAGCCGTGAGATGCATTAGTAATGTATTTATCTGTAGTTTGTTACCCTGTTAAGTGCCGTGCATCAGTGCTTGTCTGAACTTGTGTTGTTGGTACTACTTACTACTGATGTGAAATCTATTAGCTGCATCGGTTTTTAACTCTTGTGATGATTGCTGTGCCGATGAATGGTTTACTGAATTTGGATATTCAGTCACTGCTTCAGAGTATTTTCACTTGTGCAATCACAGTTAATTTATTGTCTCCTTTCACCGGTCGAAGGGGACATAAATAGAAATTTCCCTTGTAGATTTCAGTGGCGTGGTCTGTAATTGCTAATCATGCCCGCCGCATGATTGAGAAGTGCCAAGTTAACTCGAAAAGCTATTTATGAACCCATGAAAAGTACAAAATACAGACCGGTGGGAGCATTTCCTTTCTCAGTGATGTAATCTTACATGTATTTAGCTAATAATGTTTCCCACCGGTCTATGTATTTTGTTTTGGTAGAACACATTGGATAATTACAACAATTTTTTTTTTGTATTACCATTTTATTTTCATCTCATTTTTTAATTTATCTTTTCAGTATCCCTTTTTATTTTGTAGTAGCAGGCATTGATGTGATATTACAAAATGTCGGTGCAATAATTATTTTGGTTTACTACCAAACTGTATGAAAAATAGAAATATTTTTTTATTTTGACGAAATATGTTTCCAAGATGGACGTATCAGAATATCAGATTTCTAACTGAAGTCGATTTCTAACTGAGGTCATTATTGTTTCTCTGTCCAAAAATATGGTGGCAACCTTTTTTTTTCTTCCTTGCGGTGAGTTTTTGGTTAGCACGCGGCTTGGGCCTGGGCTTCACACATCCTGACATCCACACCTGCACCTACTTGGTTCACTTCACAGTTCACACGGTCCCGTTCGGGCAGGCAGGCACACTCCACTCCCGCCGACGGCAGCGGCCTACTCACCGGCGCCAGCGGCAAATCGACCCTAGCTTCGACATCGGGACGGCGCTGATCTCTCTAGGTACCCGCCTTTTCCTTCTCCTCACGCACACTCCCGCCTCCCTCTCTTGCTCGCCCCGCCATGATTCTTGGCGCGTTTGGGCTGCCTTCTCGGCTTCTCCTGCCGCACCCGCTGGCCATGCGCGCCAGGTGTTCGACCCAATGCCTCTGCGCTGGGAAGTGCTGCTATATATCGCTCTTCTCCTGCTCCTCCGGACGCAGTCTCCACCTTCCTCTCCCCCTGGGGATGACTTCCCCTCTCTTGCTCTACCTGTCCGCTGTTTTGACTGTCTGTGTAGACGGCGTGTTTGACGGAATGCCTCTCGGCGGGGAAAATGTTGCTGCACCGTGATTCTTTGCGTGTTTGCCGGAGTAGGATGATCGTTTGACTATTACTTTTTCCTTCTTGGCTCTTGTTTGCAGGACGGATGGCACCGGAGATGCGGCCACACTTGCAGCCACCACCATCATGGTCGGCACTCCCGCTGGACCTGGCCGTTCTGGTGGTCCGCCTGCTCCCCTTGCACGCCGACCATGCCAGCTTTGCCGCGGTGTGCCCGCAGTGGCGCGCCGCCGCGAGGCAGCTCCTCCCCCCGCCACTGCCGCTGCTGGCCTTCCCCGACGGCACCTTCTACAACGTCTCCTACGCAAAGCTCTTCCGCTTCCCTGGCTGTGGCTTCGCCGGGTACCAGAGCGTCTGTGGCAACTGGCTCGTCTTCTCCCGGGACGACGGGTGTTTCCTGGTCGACCCCTTCTCCAGGGCCACCGTGACGCTCCCTGCTCTCTCGCGCGTCCGTCTCCGGCCTCCAAATGCAGTCGCTAAATGGTCAGAGTCAGGCGATGGAAGGGCGAAACTCGCCGTACCTTACACTACATGGATGCATATCAATACATCAGACAAGCTGCACATAAGCAAGCTAATCATGTGTTCGCCAAACCTTGTTGCTGCGTTGGTTGGCACCGGACCTGTCAGTCAGATTCTAATGTGCCAGCCAGGGGCCTTGTCGTGGTCAGTACGCGCGTACGATGAGTGTAAGGGGTTCGAAGATATGGCATTCTGCCAGGGCAAGCTTTACGCCATTGCCACTGATGAGAACCTCCTTGTGGTGAACGTCAGCGGGGACCATAGTACCGGCGATCCACAGATTTCTAAGATTGGTCAAGTCATCAAAGGTGATCCATGCCGATGGTATCCAGCTTTGGTAGATGACCATGCGTACATGGTCTGCAAGAAGATCTACCTGGTTGAATCGCGTGGGGCGTTGCTTATGGTTCGCAGGGTGATCTTGTGCCAGGTACCTGAGCCTGGAGTGGATGGTGAAATTGTGGCTCGACAGAGCGCATTTGAGGTATTCAAGGCTGACTTTGAGCATTCACGTTGGCTCAAGGTGACGACCGTTGGGGATGACCAGCTGCTGTTTCTAGGGCGAAGGAGCTCCAGGGCTGTGCCCGTGTCTCTGTATGACTTCGAAGGTGATAGCATCTTTTTCTTGGATGATGAGGAGGAGAATCGGGTGGACTATCTCTACGACGAGCAGAACACTTCTTGCAGCGCCTACGACATGAGATCTGGCACGGTCCGTATCGCTCACGACATTTCCTGGAAGCGCTGCGATGAGATGTGTCTCGCAGCATGGCTCTTCCCTCAGTACTGAAGTGAAGGTGTTGTAGGCTTGTTGCTACACAAGCTCGTCCAGGTTATCTGACCAATGTTGTTCTCCGGTGTTTGTTTTGCAAGCTGTTCAGATATTATCCATCTGACTTTTCTGGCATGGTGGTCTATGACTTCCTGTAGCAACTAATTCTGGATTGGTAGATTTGGTTTGATCTCAAATTGCTATAGATCTTGCGATCATAACTAACTCATGATGGACCTTGTGCAGCTGTTAATTCGAAAAACCTTATGCAGTTGTGCCGCTAGTTTGGTTTGGATGAATTCGGAGATCCACTCACGGCTTCACAGTAGTTTATCTGTGCACGTGAGAGCATTTGCTGCATATCTGCTCGGCTTAATTTATACTCCTGTGTCTACATGCATCCATACATTGATATTTCATGCATACATTTTTATTACGAATGTCATCTGGCGAGGGTGATACCACAGCCCTTCAATACATATCTGATCAGCTAACTGATTTCAAATACTTATCTAGTTGGCATGACCTGATTAATCGATCTAGTTCACCGGCACCCTTTAGTTTCTAGTACTAAGCTTGTGAGTTCATGTTTAATATGTACTAGAGGCTTGGGGCGCCTCCTGGTCGGTCCTTTATGGCTCAATCGCGTCAGAATCGTAGCCCAGACTCCATTTTGGTTGATTTTCCTGTGTTTCGTGGAGCTCTCGCCACCTCAAGCCAGTCCATTGCCACCCAAAAACAGCCAAATTAGTACATATACTAGATGATACCCCGCGCGTTGCTGCGGAATATTTAGTAATCAATTTGAAAGTATGTCCGCACCAAAAAGAGGAAAGCTAAACAAAGGTGGAGAAATACATTGTAAATAGCCGTAAAAAAGTAAAGACTTTGGGTGTTCAAATCAACTTGTGAAGTTGTTAATATTTGCATACATGCATAGTGCAGAGTTTCATTACCAACTCTATGAGGAAGTAAGAAAAATAAAAATATTTCATAGACTCGATTGATCAATGGACAACAACCAGACCGCTAAAGCTTAATTGATGGTGTATATGTATAGATACTCTTTGCTTAGCAGTGGCCATTCATAACCTCGAGGGCTCTAACCCTCATAAGACATGCCAAAAATTGTTGATATTGTAGCAGTTGTTATGTGACCTAGGAAATTAGTAAGCAAACTTAATTATGCGGAGCTTAACCGCTCCCTTGTTTATCCAGAATTTTGAAACGGTGTGTCCTAGGTGAGCTCTGGAAGAAGCGACGTGAAAAAAGAAGATTCAACCCATTGACCCATACGAATCTGATCCAAAGTAGTACACACCATCTAGATGTTTTCCTACGGAGCCTTTTTTCCGATCGATTGATCAAGATGTTGTACATATAAGAAATATGACTCGTAGTGACGGTTTTTCTCTCTCTAAAACGCAGCTTCATTGCAACACATACTGATCCTGAATAAATAGAAAATAGTTTCAAAAGTAAGATGTAAACAATACAGTCCTATATCACGTACTGAAGACATAGCATAAACAGCTCACCAAACTAATTGAGATGGATCTGTAAGTATCAACGTTAATCCCTGATTCATATGCGTAAATCAAAAATAAATGGAAGTACATAAAGTGGGTGTTTGGCGATGAAGTCAAGGAAGGATCATAGACTACGGTGCATCGACCTCTTCGTGCCGGACAGGATCACAAGCTATGCATGCTTTTTATTAGAATCTGCTTGACATGCCTTTCCTTTAGATAAGGTGTTGCTGCCTAGATGGGAAGCTGCTCCTGTTAAAAAAAAAGATGGGAAGCTCTCCATGCCAAACGGAACAAAATAACGAAACAGCAGTAAGCCTTACCATGTGAGCAAATCGTCTACCACCATGACAAAATAAATCGTGGGTGATTGCAGAAAAAATAAACAATGAATATGGAGTGTGGGATTCAGAAAAAAGTGTAGAATGAGATACTCGTGGTTGCGGGGATAGGCGATGTGAGCAGCGAGCAGAATTGTGCTAGCTATTTAAAACCAAACATGGCCATTCAGATTCATTCGTTTCTTCTGCATTTATTTGGCAATAAGGATTGGCAGGATTGACAACTCTTGGATTTTTCATCCGTTTCAGATTCTACGCACCGTTGTGGTGAAACCGTGGAAGAAAAGGTAGAGAGATTAAATGCATGGGAGGGGGGAAACGCATTGACGGGATGTGAGCCATCATTTGGGCTGCCAAACATTTTAGGGCGACGTGGCTTCACAGAATTGCAGAGAAATCATGTAGTGGGTCTTAGCTATTTAGATATAGAAGATTAGTCGGGAGTACATGTTTTGGTCCACACACGCAGTGCTATCCCGTCATTCATCAATTGCAGGTGGTTTGGATTGATCTACCAAAATTAGTTTCAATCTCAAAGGTATTTTCCATTGATTTACAAAGCAAGCTAGTTTATGTACAAATAGTATTAGAGTTGTCAGAATGTTGTCACAACAAACCACACAAAACATGAAAATTAATACTCCCGTATTATAACAAAAAAATCTACGAGGATCATTCTTAAATATACGATACTGGCGTCACAAATGATACTCTTAAAATATAACAACATAGTTACGGGTAGTATAAAAAATGGCGTATAACGGATTGCACTGCCGGCATCAGAATCTGACTCGACATTTCTAAGTTGTGATGAACCTTGTGCACTTGTGCTGCTTCTGTGGCTTGACTGAACTGCTTCAGAGTATTTTATTTTCTTCCGTAGCTTTATCGTCTTTCACCAATTACATAAGCCATCAGTGCTAATTTACAAAATGTGCATGTCATGGTCATCTGTTGTTTGCTTGTCAATATAATTTTTCCGTAAAAAAAACTTGTTTATAAAAAGAGTACTATTTAAAACGACAAAGTTTACCCCTTTTGTCTATGAAATATGAAACACTATACATGTTTGTTACATACATAAACAGATTTCGTAGACGCTTTAATAAAAATTTATTCCATAGGCAACATTATTATTATCTGTCGAAGCGATTCGTATAAGTTGTTCCAACATTTTTTTTAGTTCTGAACAGTTTTCATAGAATGTGTGCATATTAAAAATCATTTCAGGCACTGTTAACCTTTTTGTAGAACTTCCCTGAGCGTTTAATTTGACATGCATAAATGTTTTGTTTAAATTCATTATGTGAATTTGAAATGCTTTTGTATTAAACTTTTTCTTCAGGTTATATTTTCTACTCACTCCGATCGAAAATGGTTGACATAGATTTGTCAAAATATGGATGTATTTATACACTAAAAATGCGTCTAGATACATCCGTATTTAGACAAATATGTGTCAATCATTTCCAATCGGAGAGAGTATAATTGTAAACTCCAACGCGGTGACACCCACTCTGCATTGCACGATATGGTCATATGGTTTTCTCGCTCAAAAAGAAAAGCCAGGAACTCTTTTTTTGGTAAGGGGCGTGGCCGCGTGGGTGTGGGCGTGTGGCCCATCATACAAGGATACAGCTCGGCCGGACTCGACTGCACACATTCACAGTTTCAGCTTGGCTGGGCCGTTCAGGCAGCCAGCAGCAGCAGCAGCAGCAGGAGCGGCGGCCCCTGCCTAATCACCACTGCGCGGCGGCGCGAAGGGAACGGGGAATCGACCACCGCTCCGGTACACGTCCTCTTCCTTCTCCTCACGCACCCTCCAGCCTTCCTCTCTTGTTCTGTTGCTCACTTGCTCGGGTGGGCGTCCGCTGGCCACGCACGCAAAGTGTTCGACGCATTGCCTCTTGGCGGCGCAAATGCTGATGTCCGTTCTTGGCGCTCCGGCGTGGTTGCGATGTTGGACGTAAGGAAGCACTCGCTGATTCTGCTCCTTCTCTGCAGGACCGATGGCACCGAAGAAGAAACCGCGCTTTGAGCTGCCGCCCTCATGGTCGGCCATCCCGCCAGAACTGGCCGGCCTGGTGCTCCGCCTGCTCCCCGCGTACGCCGACCGCGCCCGCTTCGCCGCGGTGTGCCCGGAGTGGCGCGCCGCCGCAAGGCTGCAGATCCAGCCCCCGTCATTGCCGCTGCTCGCTCTCCCTGATGGTACCTTCTACAGCCTCCCGTACCTCAAGCCATTTCGCTTCCCTGGCTGCGGCTTTGCTGGTTATGAGAGCATATGCGACAACTGGCTTGTCTTTCCGCGCGACGATGGGTGCTTCCTGGTAGACCCCTTCTCCAGGGCCACCGTGACGCTCCCTGCTCTCTCGTGCATCTGTCTCCGGCCTCCAAATGCAGCTGCTAAGTACTTGGAGCGTGGAAGGGCCCCAACATGGATGGATATCAATGAATCAGACAAAATGCACATAAGTAAGCTAATCATGTACTCGCCAAACCTTGTTGCTGCCTTGGTCGGCATCGGACATACCAGTCAGATTCTAATGTGCCAGCCAGGGGCCTTGTCATGGTCAGTACGCGCGTACGATGAGTGTAAGGCGTTCGAAGACATGGCATTCTACCAGGGCAAGCTCTATGCCATTGCCAAAGACGAGAATCTCCTCGTGGTGAATATCAGTGAGGACCATAGCACCAGCGATCCACAGATTCGTCGGATTGGGCAAGTCATCAAGGGTGATCCAGGGCTACGGTATTTTTATGAGTTCGATGACAAAATGATTGCCTGCAAAAAGAACTACCTAGTTGAATCACTTGGGGAATTGCTGATGGTTCGCAGGACGATTTGGTGCCAGATAGTGGATGTTATAGTTGTGGCTCGACACAACGAGTTTGAGGTATTCAAGGCTGACTTTGAGCATTCACGTTGGGTCAGTGTGACAACTGTTGGGGATGACCAGTTGCTGTTTCTAGGGCGAAGGTGCTCCACGGCTGTGTCCGTGTCTCAGTATGACATGCCAGGTGATAGCATCTTGTTCTTGGATGATGATGAGGAGAATCGTGAGGAGTATGCCTATGAGGACGAGAACTCTTCTTACAGCATCTACCACATGAGATCTCACTCGGTCAGTTCTGCCTATCCAAGCATTTACTGGAAGCGTGGCGATGATATGCGTCTGGCAGCATGGCTCTTCCCTCGTGACCCGTGAGGAGTTATACTGTTAGTCTGATATTTCCATGCAAGCAGCTTCCAGGTTATCTGACCATGCTCAAGATGTTGTTGTTCAGTAGTTACTTTGCAAGTTGCTCACATGTTATCTATCTGACCGTGGTGGATGGTGTTCAGTGGTTCCCCTACAAGCCAGGCCATGAGATGCATAACTAGTATTTATCTGCATTTTGTTACTCTGTTAAGTGCCAGCCGTCTATCTGTACATGTCTGAACTTATTGTGGTGGTTACTACTTACTACTACTGTGTGAAAGCTGTTAGTTGTATCGGTTTTCAACTCTTGAGGTGATCGTTGTGCGGACGAATGATCGTAAAAACGTGATATTATCTTTTGCTATGTAGGCTGTTTTTTTTTTTTGCGAGGAAACCGTATACAATCATCGAAGAACAGCCGTCACAGACAGGCACCCAAGAAAAGAGAAAATTACACACCAGTCCATCTGCAACTCGATGCCGCCGGCGTGGAGCAGGACGTGCCGGAGACGCGCCGCCGCTGCACCTTCCTTCAAGCCTTGGATCAGAAGGTGTCCCCTAGCGGACGGGAAGCCGCCGAACCTCGAACTCCGAGAAGCCTCCACCCAGCTCCAGCTGCAGCAACGCCGCCGTTCTTCAACCTTGTCGGCTTCAAAGTCAACCCCGACTCGCCGCCACGCGAGATCCGGGAGGGGGAAGCCGAACCCAGCGGATCCGCGGATCCGAGGGCTCGGCGAGGCGAGGCGCACCACCGCGGACCTCCGAGGAGCTCCACCGCCGAAGGGGACGCGCACCTGCACCAAAAACACCGCCGGCGACCCAACCCTCTCCATGGCGCCGCCGACAGCAAACCCTACACACCCTACGCTATGTAGGCTGTTACTGGTTGATTTTCCACTAGTGTGGCGTTTGCTGTGCCTTCTGTGGAAGATTCTTAAATTGCATCACTGCTTATCTGTCGATTAAATTTTGGAATGGTGGCCTCTCACTCCCTGTAGTAATAATCTCTGGAATTGTAGATTTGTTTGGTGTTCAAGTTTCTTTAGATACTGTGGTCACATTTAACTTGTGAATGTTGTGCTGCATGTGTGGTTTACTGAACTTGGAGATTCAGCTAGTCAGTGCGTCGGAGTATTTTACCTGTGCAATCGAAGTTAATTTCCTTGCACCTTTCACTGATCGAAGGGGACATAAATCAAGCTTGCCATGCGTGCATACCTGATGAGCTACCTGACAAACCATGTGGTTCCATGCACACGCAAGAAGTTGATCTAGAAACCGTGTGTAGTGTAAGATAGGTATGCATGTGAGTGGGTGCATGCCTGCTCTGCTTATTATTTCACACTCGTAAAATTTTCTGTCCATAACCCGTTAAATTATACGTACGAGTATTTCGTTCTAGGATACTGTTCTACCACTCCCAGTAGATGTCACAAGACTTATGGAGCTGGATTTGATGGATCGGTTAGATAATAAGCGGTTTCCAATACTTGTCTGGCCATGTTTCCCCGGAGTATTCTGTACTTGGAGACCATGATGTTCATGTGGTAATTAGGAGTTAACGCTAACTGCAATGCTTCATTGGTTGAACTTTTTTTTTAAGGATACGTCCAAGCGGACGTATCGGTTTCAAGAAGGAGAGGCCAAGCGGCCGTTTACAACGTGTTTCAGCACATGCGCCGAAAACGCCAATCCACCAAAAGAAAAAACAAAAGGGATCACTCGCCAACCCTCCACCTGTCTACGGGTCCTAAGCTATCCCTAAACATACTCGCTGCCCGCCACAGATCAGCCTCGGCTTCTACCATCCTGATGGCGGTCGCTGCCGAAGGACTGTGACCTTCGAAGACCACTCCATTCCTATGCCTCCACAAGCTCTAGCAGATCAAGTTGATTGCCGTCCACAGGTCCTTCTCGTCGTTACCTCCCGGCGCCTTGTCCGGCAGCCAATCCACTAGACGATCATCATGGTCAGGGACCCAATCCACTCTACCCCACCTGCTCAGGAAGGAGTGCCAAACCTCTCTAGAGATGACACAACCAAGGAGAAGGTGGTTTATGTCTTCTCCCACTTGGTCGCACAGCGGGCAAGCGGTCGGTCTAGGCAGCCCTCTCCGCCCTAAGCGGTCTGCAGTCCAACATCTGTTCTTGAGCGCTAGCCAGAGGAAGAACTTGAGCTCCAAACCTGCTGCGCCCCAGCCAACCCGATCTTGCCCTCAAAGAGTCCTCTGTAAGCCGAGCGAGCTGAGTACTTGCGGTTGCTCTCCCAGTTCCACCTGAATTCATCCACGACCCCATCTGTCAGGGCGAACCCTGCCACTATGTCAGCCAATGACAACAACTCGCGGATCTCTCGCGCGTCCAGGTCAGGCGAGACGTCGTCCAACCATCCACCTGCGAGTCCATCTCTGACTCGTCGGGAGCACCGCGCGGCCTTCGGCACTTTCATGAAGAGGTTTGGAGCCAACTCCTTCACGCGCCCCCCGGGCAGCCACCTGTCTGTCCAGAAAAAGGTGGAGGCACCGTCACCCACAACTGAAGTGGTGGCTGCCTCAAACAACTGCTGTACCACGCGGGGGACTTGGATGTTGAACTCACTCCAGGGCTTGGAGTTGTCCGTCCTGCTAAGCCAAAGCCACCTAGCCCTGAGAGCGCGGTTCACCTGCCGTAGGTTGGGAATCCCAAGACCTCCCAAGTGCTTGGGCATGCAAACCCTCTCCCGCGCCACCAGGCAGTGACCTCCACGGGCGTCCTTGTGCCCAACCCAGAGAAAGCTGCGGATGATCTCGCCACCAGGGTCTTCACAGACAGGTCAAGAGACATCATAGCGAAAATAGATATCGCAGAGAGGATGGTCTTAACAAGCTCAAGACATCCTCCACGGTTGAGCAGCCCGGCACGCCACCTAGGAAGACGGCTGGCCACACTATCCACCAGATACTGGAGCTGAGCGGGCGTCAGCTTCCTAAGGGAGAGCGGTAGCCCCAGGTAGCGCAGCGCGAACGGCAGCAGCGGACAGTGTAACTCTCGAGCTACCAACGCCGCCTCGGCCTCTCCACAACAGATCAGATGCGCCGAGCACTTTACAAGGTTTGCCCTCAGCCCGGACACCAAACCAAAGTCATCGAGTAGCTGAGCGACAACCCTGAGGTCCCTCTTAAGGGGGCGGAGGAAGGTCACCACGTCATCAGCATAGATCGACGTGCGGTACCTAAGACCCGTGTCAGCCAGAGGTGACAACAATCCACAGGCCGTAGCCCTCTCAATCAACAGATGCAGGACCTCCATGATCAAAATGAACAGTTGAGGCGAGAGCGGGTCTCCCTGCCTCAATCCACGTCTGTTGAAAATCTTTCCACCAGGATGGCCATTGAGTAGCACCCTAGTGGAAGCTGACGAGAGAAGGGCACAGATGGTTGCGAGCAGAAGGTCACCGAACCCCATCTTCCTCAACACCTCCAGAAGGAAGGCCCAACTGACCGTATCAAATGCCTTTGTAATGTCAAGCTTCAGGAGGACGGCTGGAATGTTCGAGCTATGAAGCTTGCGCGCCGTACATTGAACCATCATGAAATTATCATGTAGGCACCGTCCACGCACAAAGGCACTCTGGTGCGCCCCCACTAGATGTGGAATGGAGGGGGCCACCCTGCAGGCCACCACCTTTGCCACTAGCTTGGCGAACCCATGAATCAAGCTGATAAGGCGGAAATCTCCAGCTCGATTATATCCAGTCATGCTTTATTCAGTTTCCAGTTAAAGGAACGATGGCAGGCCAAAGCAGCCTGAATACCTTTGGAAGGTTCCTGAACATTTTGTTTGACATACACACATATTTGATGTAAATTTGAATACTTTTCTATGACACGCGATTTCCAAGCTATATTTAGAAATAAAAGTTGGCCTCCCACAACATGACTCAGTTCTGCTCCAAAAAAAAAAATGACGCAGTTGGGACTTTCAGTTGACCAACACCTTGCATGAGGCAATGATCAGTGCCTCTAATGGTAGAGGCTACGCCAACTGATAGCTTGATAAGACAGTTTCTTCTGTTATTGACAAGACCTCATCGTTTAGACTTTTTAGTGTTACATCTAACAATTTATGTTTGTATAATTCTAGTGATATGGGCTGCTTAAAGTTAAACTACAAGGAGAGAAAATAAGACATGTCATACAACGAAGAAGAATGTTGTCATTGTTACAAATACCATCTCCCCCTTTTTTTTGCGAGAAAATCCAGATCCATTATAGAAGTCCACAAGAAGTACAAGAGATGCGAAACATAATAGAAATTACATCGAAATCCTTGAACCATCTAACGACCACTACCACCGCGGAGCAAGCCGGCGACATGCCGATGTCGCCTCTCCACTACTGGAGACGGCCTGACTTTGTTGATGAAAACCGGGAAGTTTTCGTGCACCGAAGTCGTCCTCATTGAACTTTTGAATCGACCTAATCTTTTGAAAGCAAACCTACAACATACACCGACCAAACGAGATCCACCACTCCAAGTGAGCAGCGGCCATACGATTCACCGCCCTCCTCAACGTCACAGGAAAGATCACCGTTGGCTAGGTGGATGAAGAGACGGGAAACCATATCCCACACAACGCTGCCATGGCAAACATAACTCTGTTGCTGGTTGACCAAACTACTTTAGGGACCTAACTATGGCGCCGAGTGCTGGTACGAGGACGCCAACCCCTCCGACCGCCGGAGCGGTAAGTAGAGGAGGCGGGGACATGTCAAGTTCCGGTGAACACAGTACGTGTGGATGCCGACGGTACGGGCGGATGACCACGGCACTAGCTTTGGACCCTAGATGGCTTATGCTAAGCCTCCGGCATTATCTCTCCCTCTTTCAACTTATTTAGTAGTTATCATACACGAAATTGCTAAGATGACATCATTGTACCGTACCCTACACCTACAGTCCTATTTTTTCCTGTATTTGTAATTCAGTTTGCCCATGTAGCCTTTTTTTTCATCGAGTCTTATCAGGTTTTTTGCCTAGTGAGTTGGCAAAGACGACGAGTCGTCGAATCGATATGGTTTCTTTCCAAAAAAAAAAAAAAAAAAAAGAAACAAATGGCGGGAGTTTTTCTCTTTGTTGGGCAGTGAGCGAGCGTCCGGCCCATGTAGCCTCGCTGGACCAGAAACGGTTGTACACTGGTCACACTGCCACTCTGCTTACCCTCCGCTCAAGCACAACAGCAGCGGCGACATCCTCGCCGGCGCGGTGCGGACGACAAATCGGCCAACACCAGGACGGCGCTGGCACGTCTTACCCCTCTCTTCTTCTACCGACGCCGTTTCCACCTTCTTCTCCTCCGGGGGATCACTTCCCCTCTCTTCCTCTCTCTGCCCGCGCGGTTTCCACTCGCCACACGCACGCAAAGTGTTCGACGCAATGCTTCTTCGCGGGTAAACTGTTGCCGTGCCCGTGATTGTTTGCGCGTACGTGGTGCGGCGACCTGCAGGGTTTGTATGTTCTTGGTGAGCAATTTTTCGGAGGGGACGTTAGTAGTTGAGCTTACTCCATGCAATTGTCACGACAAGGAGTATTGGTTGTGCGTAATTTTCATAAGGTCAAAAGGCTGAAAGTAATACCTTTGCACTCTAGCGAAACAATTTGAGAATCCGTTCATTGCTAGGGATTTCTTTACAGTCGATATTGAACCGTTCATTCCTGCATTTCAAACAAAACACAGTACCACATCTGCACTGGTATTCTAGCCTCCTACGGGTTTTTTGTCAACCGGGGGAATTGCTTAGCAGATCTTTTGCTGATACTGTTGCCTGCTTGCCCCTGGTTTGCAGGACCGATGGCACCGGAGACACAGACGCACTTGCAGCCACCGCCATCATGGTCGGCCATCCCGATGGACCTAGCCATGCTGGTGCTCCACCGGCTCCCGGAGTACGCTGACCGAGTCCGCTTCGCCGCGGTGTGCCCGCAGTGGCGTGCCGCCGCAAGGCAGCCCCTGCCCCTGCCGCTGCCGCTAGTCGTGCTCCCAGATGGCACCTTCTACAGCCTCCCCTCCTCCAAACAATACCGCTTCCCGGGCTGTGGCTTCGCTAGGTACAAGAGCGCCTGCGGCAGCTGGCTTGTCTTCCCGCGTGATGACGGTTGCTTCCTGGTCGACCCCTTCTCCAGGGCCACTGTGACGCTTCCTGCTCTCTCATGCGTCCGTCTCCGGCCTCCAAATGCGGTCGCTAAATGGTCATATGTGCATGGGGAAAAAGTTCCTGACCCTTACTTCACATGGATGCATCTGAAGGACTCAGATGAGCTGCACTGCGTAAGTAATCATGTGCTCGTCGAACCTTGTTGCGGCACTGGTCGGCATTGGACGTTTCAGCCAGATACTAATTTGCCAGCCATGGGCCTTGTCGTGGTCGGTACGCGCATACGATGCGTTTGACAAGTTTGAAGATATGGTATTCTTCCAGGGCAAGCTCTACACCATTGCCAGAGACGGGATCCTCCGTCTGGTGAACATCAGCGAGGACCATAGCACCGGAGACCCACAAGTTTCTCGTATTGTACAAGTCATCAAAGGTTATCCATGTTTTTCAGCTCTGCTCAACGGCCGCACTGTGCGCTGCACGAATCTGTACCTGGTGGAATCGTGTGGGGTGTTGCTGATGGTACGCAGGAAAATCTGGCGTCCGGTACCTGAACATGGAGTGAAGAGCAAAACTGTGGCTGGAGAGGTCAAGTTTGATGTATTCAAGGCTGACTTTGAGAATTCACAGTGGGTTGATGTGACGACCGTTGGGGATGACGAGTTGCTGTTTCTAGGGCGAATGTGCTCCAGGGCTATGTCCGTGCCGCAGGATTGGTCCCCAGGTGATATCATCTTGTTCTTGGATGACGATGAGGAGAACTACATGAAGTATGGCGACCAGGAGAACACTTCTTTCAGCCTCTATCACATGGGATTGCGCAGGCAGATCCTTTCCGCTAGTTCACAGGTTTCCTGGAAGCGCTGCGATGAGATGCGTCTGGCAGCATTTCTCTTCCCCCAGGGCTGATGAGATGGTGTAATACTAGTATTGTTCTGCAAGCTGCTCCCAGGTTTTCTGACCGTGCTATAGACGTTGTTCAGTGGCTATTTCGCTAGCTTTTATGGTGTTCAGTTCCCCTCTACAAGCCATGAACTTCGTTACTCTGTTAAGTGTCGTGCATCAGTGCTTGTCTGAACTTATTGTGTTGGTTACTGGTACTACTGTGAAAGCTGTTAGCTGCATCTGTTTTCGAATCTCGAGCTCATTGCTGTGCCAATGAATGGTCGTAAAAATCTGCTACTCCCTCCGTTCACAAAAGGGTGTCTCCACCAACTTCAAATTTGGATGTATCTACGGAGGCGGCGATTTGGCTCTATAGTCTAGATGCACTCATTATGTAATTTTTTTTTATTTTTTTTTTCAAAATGTCAAAAAAATTCAGAAAAAAATCCGGATGTACATTAGAACATTATGTGTTAGCACAAAAAATGGCATGGTGAAAAAACATTTTGTGTGAGCTGTACAAAAAAGACAAAAATCTGACACGTATAAAGACAATTTTTATTTTGAATTTTTTGACATTTTGAAAAATGTGTGAATATCCGTGTATCTACACACTAAATTATGTCTAGATACATCCAAATTTAGAGTTGGTTGAGACATCCTTTTGTAAACGGAGTGAGTATTATCTTTGGCATGGTAGTCTCTTCTTATTATGGTGGCCATTACTAATAAACTAGACTACTCATACTACTGTGGCGTTTGCTGTGCTTGCTATGGAGGATTCTTAAAATGCATCATCGCTTATATCTGTCTATTATCTTTGGCATGGTGGTTCTGTCTCCCTGTACTCCTGTAGTGACTCCTGCTCAGTTGCCATGTTGTGATCCATCATATCTAACCTGTGACGAACCTTGTTCAGTTGTGCTGCTAGCGTGGTTTGACTGGACTTGTAGATTCAGTCAGTGCTTCAGAGTATTATAATTGTGCAATCGAAGTTAAGTTCCTTGGCCCTTTACCCAGTCCAAGTCCACATCCGTGCTGAGCTTGTTACAAAAGATAGCAAGAAACGATGAAGTAGCGGAAAGATCAAACCAACGGGGACACGAGATTTAACGTGGAAAACCCCTCCAAACAAAGGAGAGGAAAAAACCACGGGCGCCAGCCAGCAATCACTTTACTATATCGGGGTGAGGTTACAAACGCCGTGGGTTTACAATGTATGGCTTGGCATACCCTAACCGGCGGCTTACAAGATGTATTTATAGTGGACAAACCCTAAGTCGGCTGCAGTCCGACTCGGAAACGATCCGTACCGTACCGCGGGTGGCTGCCGCCCCCCGCACCCCCCTCCGGGGCGCTCCGCTCTCCTACGTCACAAGCTGGCCTTTATCAGTACATACGAATTTGGATCACCAGAAAACAACACTCCACCTTGAGACAAATTCCATCTTGTAGCATCAACGAGAACCTTTACCCCTGAAACAACAAAGAAAACACCTTCGCCGCCAAATAGCCTCTTGGCCTAGACAGTGATACCAACTAAGCCTGAGCATAGCTCAAACTTAGTAACAGGAACAGGCTTTGTCATCATATCAGCCGGATTATCATCAGTACTAATCTTGCATACCTTCAGCTTACCTTGTGCAACAACATCACGCACATAATGGTATTTGATGTCAATGTGCTTTGTTCTCTCATGGAACATCTGATCCTTAGTAAGGTAAATGGCACTCTGACTATCACAAAACAGGTTAATGCAAGTATCAACTCCATAAATCTCAGCAAACAAACCTTTCAACCAAACAGTTTCTTTAACTGCTTCTGCAATGGCCATGTATTCAGCCTCCGTGGTGGATTGGGCAACAACCGGCTGAAGTGTTGCCTTCCAACTAACAGCACAACCACCAATGGTGAACACATAACCTGTGAGGGACCTCCTCTTATCCAAGTCGGCAGCAAAATCTGAATCCACATAGCCTACGAGTCCCTCACCAGCTCTGCCAAACTTCAAGCAAGCATCAGACGTGCCACGGAGGTACCTGAAAATCCACTGAACAGCTTTCCAATGTTCTTTACCAGGATTAGCCATGTATCTACTCACCAAGCTCATAGCATATGACAAATCAGGAGTGAACAGACCATAGCATGCATCAAGGAACCAACAACACTAGAGTATGGAACTCGAGACATGTACTCCAAATCATCATCAGTAGTAGGACATTGAGTAGATGACAACTTAAAATGCGAAGCAATAGGAGTACTAACAGACTTTGCATCATGCATGTTAAAACGATGAAGAACTTTCTTAATGTAACTTTGCTGACTAAGAAATAAGAACCTAGACTTTCTGTCACGTGTAATTTCCATACCTAGGATTTTCTTAGCAGCACCAAGATCCTTCATCTCAAATTCGCTGCTCAATTGTGACTTGAGGGCAGCGACATCTTTCATGCTCTTGGCAGCAATCAACATATCATCAACATATAACAGCAAGTATATAGGCGATCCATCAACAAACTTAATGTACACACAGCTATCAAATTCAGACCTCTTAAAGCCATGTGACAACATAAATGAATCAAACCTTTTATACCACTGTCGAGGAGATTGTTTCAAACCGTATAAGGACCTTTTCAACTTACAAATAAGATCCTCCTTACCCGGCACTATGAACCCTTCAGGCTGGTCCATGTATATCTCCTCCTCCAACTCTCCATGCAGAAACGCAGTTTTAACATCTAACTGCTCAAGCTCAAGATCATGCATAGCAACAATGGAGAAAAATATCCGAATAGAACTATGCTTGACAACCGGAGAGAAAACATCATTGTAATCAATACCTGGGATTTGACTGAAGCCTTTTGCCACTAACCTTGCCTTAAATCTTGGAGGCTCACTTGGAGACAAACCCTCCTTTCTCTTGAAGATCCACTTACAGCGGACTGCTTTCTTTTGCTTAGGCAAGCGCACAACATCCCATGTGCCATTCTTCTCAAGTGACTGCATCTCCTCTTGCATAGCGGAGATCCACTTCTCACGGTCACTTGTAGCAATTGCTTCAGTATACGTGGACGGCTCATGTCCATGCTCCACCTGTTCTGCACAACTCAGAGCATAATTAACAATGTTACACTTCTGACTCCGGGGCGCTCCGCTATCCTACGTCACAAGCTGGCCTTTATCAGTACATATGAATTTGGATCACCAGAAAACAACAGAGCTAGCTGACAAGCCAAGTGTTTCTGTGCCTTGGACTAACCATGGACCGGAAACACGCACAAATTTAAATCGAAAACCCATTTAGAAACCGTGTAATTAATGCAAAGATCAATATGTATAATACTCCTACTAGAAGTGTACCCAGTCCAAGGCCACATAAGTGCAGCTTTTTGTAGGAACGGGCTACATGTAGCCCATTGTTTTTGAAACATTTAAAAACGATACTTTAGAGTTTCAAGAAAATTCTGAAAATAATCCTACATGTAGATAATTATTACTTCTAGCATTGTGCAAAAAATCTATGCGAAATAGTTTGTATTTTGGTCTGTGTAAAAATGATAAATTTCTACATCTGAGGTGGTGAACAGTACCAATTTCGATTTTTTTAGATTGGTCAGAATTTGTCTTTTTATGTAGGCTGGAATACAAAACATTTCGAGTTGAAAATTTACAGAACATTAGAGTATGTCATGTTCAACCTTTATAATTTATCTTGGAATTTTTTAAAACTTCAACTGTTGATTTCGAAAAAATAAAAAAGGTCCTGTGTGTAGGACGAGCTACAATATGACTTTTCGAGAGAGGACTATAGTACTAGAATGAAGAAAAGAATGAAGTGTTGCTGTGTAGGTGTGGTTTTGGACTGCACGTGAGTGTACATGGCTTTCCACTACTTGTCTGACCATGTTTCCTGACCATGATGATAGTTACTCCCTCCGTTCCAAATTAATTGACTTCTATTTGTCCACATGTAGATGTATCTAGACATGTTACAAGTATAGATACATCCACGTTTAGATAAATGGAAGTCAATTAATTTGGAACGGAGGGAGTAGGAGTTGACGCCATCAGACTACATTGCTTCATTGGTTGACTTTGACATAGACAATTGATCATCACTTCATATCGATCCAGGCATGCCGCATGCATGCTTCAGTTTCCAAGAACCTTGTGAACTTTTTTTACTGTAGTCTGTAGCTTACGTCCGGCCAAAATTAGCCTGAACCTTTGTATATCAACATCGACAAGAGTTTTTCTTCAGAAATGGGGAAAATCTGTAACACGCATATCTTTGGAAGGTCCGTGAACATTTTGTTTGACATATACACATATTTTTATGACAATTTGAATATATTTTTCTTACACATGTTTTCCAAGTTATACTTTGAAAACAAAAGTTGGCCTCCCACGACATGACGCGGTTGGAGCGTCCAGCTGACCAACACCCTGCATGAGGCACATGATCACTGCCTCTAACCGTAGAGGCTACGTGCCTACGTCAACTCCTGATAAGTCAGTCTTTTGTTATGGACTAGACATCATCCTATTGTGTTAACTCTAACAATTAATGATCGTATAATTCTGATGATATGAGCTGCTTAAATTAAACTAGAAGATGAGTGAAAATAAGACATCTCATCCAACAGAGAATTTTTTGTCATCCTTACAAAGTGATCACCTCTTACCCAAGAGGAGACAAATCTATTTATTTCATTTCTCTATCTTTCAACTTAGTAGTTATCATATACAGAAAATTTCTAAGGTGACATCATTGAAACATACCCTAAAATCATATTTTTCTTTTGTTTGTAACTCAGTTTCACATGTAACCTTCTGTTCATAAAGTCTTACACCCGAAAATCATTTGTATCTATCCAGCGCGAGTGATCTCGCTTTTTAAGTTGAAAAGTTAATTTCTATGTATCCAAAAGTTCTGAGGAAAAACACACAAGTGCATATACATGTCTAGTATGTACGGACAAATTTAAATCGTGATATTTTTATGTGATCTGCATAAAAAAGACAAATATTGGAAGGAAAAAATGAGTATTTTTTGCCTTTCCCGATTCACAAATTTGTGATTTTTGTTCATGATAATATACAACGTATTATCTAACAAAACTTTTCAGATTTGTACATAACATGTGTATGTATCCACATAATTTTGTTTCGCAATTTTTTAGAACTTCAAAATACCAATTAAGATTTGAAAAATACCGACATGAAGTCAAAACACCTCACTCCTTATCAGTTTTTTCGGCTAGCGAGTTAGCAAGACCTATATAAGGCATTTTAGTTTTTTTTCTTGGTACAAATGTATTTTGACATATTTGTACATATATTTGTACTCCCTCTGTTTGTAAATATAAAAAGTTTTAGCTATTTTAAATGTTGTCTAGACACGCACTCAAATGAGAGAACATACAAAACATGTCATATTTAAAAACGGAGAGAGTATGTATTTAATAGGTAAAATATTTTACTCGTCGAATCCAGATATAGTTTTCTTTCTGAGAAAACAGCGGGAGTTTATTTCTTTTTGGTAGTGAGCGAGCGCCCGGCCCATGTAACCTCGCTGGGCCTGAGACTGTTGCACACTGGTCACTATTCACTCTGCCACCCTGCTGCGCTCCGCTCAAGCACAACAGCAGCGGCGGCATTCTCGCCGGCGCAGCGCGGACGGCAAATCGGCCAACACCAGGACGGCGCTGGTGCGTATTACCCCTCTATTGCTTCTACCGACGCCGTTTCCGCCTTCCTCTCCTCCGGGAGATCACTTCCCCTCTCTTGCTCTCCAAGCCCCCGGTCACACGCACACATAGTGTTCGACGCAATGCCTCCGCTTGGGGAAACTGTTGCCGTGCCGTGATTCTGTGCGCTTCTGTGGTTCGGCAACCTGCAGGATTGCACATTGAGTAACCTGGCGAGTTAATTAGGATTTTAGGACGACTAGTGTCTCATAGTTAATCGCTCCTGGGGCAGCTGGAGCTGCAGGGTTTGTGGGTTGCCCACTTGGACTTCTCGTGGCGTATTTGCGAGCAATTGTTTGGAGGGAGCCGCTAATCTTCATCCCTACAAACTTAATAGCTGAAAGCACTTATATATCTCTTTTTGTGTGTGTGAATAAGTATACTATCATATTTGAACTGCATATTATCCAAAACCAGAACTCCACGCATGTGTCAGTTCACGAAGCAATCCAGACTGTCACGAAAAGGAGTATTGGTTGTGCTTATTTCTGGTAAGGTGAAAGGCTGAAAGTAAATCCTTCACAATCTACCAAAACATTTTAAGACTTCATTCCAAACTAAGGATTTCTTTCCAGCCTGCTATGTTTTTTTTGTCTACCGAGGGAATTGCTTAGCAGATCTTTTGCTGATACTGTTGTCTGCTTGGCTCTGGTTTGCAGGACCGATGGCACCGGAGACACAGACGCACTTGCAGCCACCGCCGTCATGGTCGGCCATCCCGATGGACCTGGCCATGCTGGTGCTCCACCGGCTCCCGGCGTACGCTGACCGAGCCTGCTTTGCCGCGGTGTGCCCGCAGTGGCGAGCCGCCGCAAGGCAGCCCTTGCCCCCGCCACTGCCGCTAGTCGTGCTCCCAGATGGCACCTTCTACAGCCTCCCCTCCTCCAAGCAATACCGCTTTCCGGGCTGTGGCTTCGCTGGGTACAAGAGCACATGCGGCAGCTGGCTTGTCTTCCCGCGCGACGACGGTTGCTTCCTGGTCGACCCGTTCTCCAGGGCCACTGTGACGCTTCCTGCTCTCTCATGTGTCAGTCTCCAGCCTCCAAATGCGGTCGCTAAATGGTCATATGTGCATGGGGAAAAAGTTCCTGACCCTTACTTCACATGGATGCATCTGAAGGACTCAGACACATGGATGCATCTGAAGGACTCAGATAAGCTGCACTTACGTAAGCTAATCCTGTGCTCGTCGAACCTTGTTGCGGCACTGGTCGGAATTGGACGTGTCAGCCAGATTCTAATTTGCCAGCCAGGGGCCTTGTCATGGTCGGTACGCGCATACGATGCGTTTGACAAGTTTGAAGATATGGTATTCTTCCAGGGAAAGCTCTACGCCATTGCCAGGGATGGGAACCTTCGTCTGGTGAACATCAGCGAGGACCATGGCACCGGAGATCCACAAGTTTCTCGGATTCTACAAGTCATCGAAGGTTATCCATGTTTTTCAGCTATGCTCAGCCGCTACACTGTGCGTTGCACGAATCTGTACCTGGTGGAATCGTGTGGGGTGTTGCTGATGGTACGCAGGAAATTCTATCTTCCGGTACCTGAACATGGAGCGAAGAGTAAAGCTATGGCTGGAGAGTGCAAGTTTGATGTATTCAAGGCTGACTTTGAGAATTCACAGTGGGTGGATGTGACGACCGTTGGGGATGACCAGCTGCTGTTTCTGGGGCGAATGTGCTCCAGGGCTATGACCGTGCCGCAGTATTGGTCCCCAGGTGATATCATCTTGTTCTTGGATGACGACGAGGAGAACTGCATGAAGTATGGCGACCAGGAGAACACTTCTTTCAGCCTCTATCACATTGGATTGCGCAACCAGATCCTTTCCGCTAGTTCACAGGTTTCCTGGAAGCGGTGCGATGAGATGCGTCTGGCAGCATTTCTCTTCCCCCAGGGCTGATGAGACGGTGTAATACTAGTATTGTTCTGCAAGCTGCTCCCAGGTTTTCTGACCGTGCTATGGATGTTTTTCAGTGGCTATTTTTGCAAGCTGTTATGGTGTTCAGTTCCCCTTCAAGCCGTGAACTTCGTTACTTTGTGCATCAGTGCTTGTCTGAACTTATTGTGCTGTTTACTGCTACTACTGGGAAAGCTGTTAGCTGCATCAGTTTTCAAATTCGAGCTCATTGCTGTGCCAATGAATGATTGTAAAACTGTGATATTATCTTTGGCATGGCGGTATCTTCTTATTATGGTGGTCACTAGTTCACTACTAATAGACTAGACTACTAATACTACTGTGTCCTTTGCTGTGCTTGCTATGGAGGATTCTTAAAATGCATCATCGCTTATCTGTCTATTATCTTTCGCATGGTGGTTCTCTGTCTCCCTGTAGTGACTCCTTGCTTGCCCCGTTGTGATGGATCATATCTAACTTGACGAACCTTGTTCAGTTGTGCTGCTAGCGTGGTTTGACTGAACTTGTAGATTCAGTCAGTGTTTCAGAGTATTAATGCAAAGATCGATATGTATGGAGCAGAGAGGACTATAGTACTAGAATGAAGTGTTGTTGTGTAGGTGTGGTTTTGGACTGCACGTTAGTGTGTTTGGTGCTTGTTTGCTCTGCTTATTTCGTACTAGTAATCTCCTTCTCTACACCTCTCTGTATCCGTACAATAGTAATACCAGTATTTAGTTCTAGGATATCCTTTTTCAGTAGGCCTGTAGGTGCCCCAAGACATGATAAGAAACTTGGAGCTAGATCCGATGGATCGGTTAGATAAGGGCTTTCCAGTACTTGTTTGACCATGTTTCCTGACCATGATGTACGCACATGTGGTAGTTTGGCGTTGACGCTAACTGACTGCATTGCTTGATTGCTTCATTGGCTGACATGGCATGGCCAACTGATCATCAGTTCATATCGTTCCAGCCATGCAGCATGCATGCTTCAGTTTCCAACTACTAATAAGAAGCTTGTGAACTTTTTTTACTGTAACTTACGGCCAGTCAAAACTAGCCTGAACCTTTGTATATCAACAACGACAAGAGTACATAATCACGAAGATGTTTAATCCACGAAGGGAGAAAACGGAGAGACGGTAGTTCAGGGTTGGTCAAAGTTGTTACAGCATATTGGATGGTTCACCGAGAACATTTTGTTTGACATACACAAGGATTTTATGTAAATTTTAATACTTTTTATTACACACGATTTCCAAGTTATATTTAGAAAACAAAAGTTGGCTTCCCACAACATGACATAGTTGGGGCATCCAACTGACCAACACCCTGCATGAGGCAGCTAATTTTTTTAAAATAATACGCGAAATTTATTTAATTAGGAAAATAGTACGCATATTTATTTATTTTCAAAAATATTACTCAGTCGTCTTGGCCTAAGCCGACTGGACTAATCATCCTGACCGAAGACGATTATGACTACTCGTCTTGGCCAAAGACGACATGTCCCCTTGAAGTTTTGTCTTCTTCTGCATGTAGTATGCACGCCTAGGACGACTAGTACTAATCGTCTTCGGCCAAGACGATTAGTACTAATCGTCTTCAGCCAGGACGACTGGGTAATATTTTTAAAAATAAAAAACAGGTATTATTTTCCTAATTAAATAAATTTCGCGTATTATTTTAAAAAAATTAGCCATGAGGCAATGATCACTGCCTCTAACGGTAGAGGCGACGCCAACTGATAACTTGATAAGACAGTCTTTTGTTATGAACTAGACCTCATCTTTTAGTGTTACCTCTACCAATTAATATTTGTATAATTCTAATGATATGAGCTGCATAAAGTTAAACTACTAGAAGGAGTGAAAATAAGACATCGCCTACAACGGACAAAAATATTTTGTCATTGCTACACCAAAATTATTTTCTTAGCTAAGAGAAAACAAATATCTTTATTTCATTTCTCTCTCTTTCAACTTAGTAGTTATCATACACAAAATTGCTAAGATGCCATCATTGTACCGTCCTTAAAGTCATATTTTCTTGTGTTTGTAACTTAGATGCCCATTTAACCTTTGTTCATAGAGTCTTATCGGCCGAAAATCATATGTTGCTCCCAAGCTCTAGTGATCTATTTTTTCAAAAAAATTGAAAAGTTAATTTCTAGATATCCAAAAATTCATAGAAAAATCATACAAGTGACTATGCATGTCTACTGTCTAGCATGTACTCTCCCCGTTCTAAATTAGATGACTTCCATTTGTCCAAATGTGAATGTATCTATACTTATAATATGTCTAGATACATCCACATGTGGGGAAATGGAAGTCATTTAATTTAGAACAGAGGGAGTATGACCAAATTTATCGATTTTTTTATATGTGATCTACACAAAAATACAAATATTAGAAGAAAAATGAATTTTTTCCCTTTTCAGGGCCACAATCTTGTGATTTTTTTACGCTTAAAATACAACGTATTATCTAAATTCGGTTTTCATTTCGTCGAATTGAGATATGGTTTTCTTTCTGAGAAAACAGCGGGAAGGTTTTTCCTTTTGGCAGTGAGCGAGCGCCCGGCCCATGTAGCCTCGCTAGGCCTGAGACGGTTGCACACTGGTCACACTGCCACTCTGCTGCGCTCCACTCAAGCGCAACAGCCGTGGCATCCTCGCCGGCTCGGCGCGGACGGGAAATCGGCCAACACCAGGACACCGCTGGTACGTCTTGCCCCTTTCTTGCTTCTACCGACGCCGTTTCCGCCTTCCTCTCCTCTGGGGGATCACTTCCCCTCTCTTGCTCTCCATGCCCCCGGTCACACGCACACCAACTGTTCGACGCAATGCCGGGCGGGGAAACTGTTGCCTTGCCGTGATTCCTTGCGCTTCTGTGGTTCGGCAACCTGCATGATTGCACATTGTGTAACTGGCGAGTTAAATTAGGATTTGAGGACGACTAGTGTCTCTAATAATTGATCGCTCCTGGGGCAGTTGGAGCTGCAGGGTTTGTGGGCTGGCCACTTGGACTTCTCGTGGCTTATTTGCGAGCAATTGCTTCGAGGGGCCGGCTAATCTTAATCCCTACAAACTTAATAGCTGACAACACTATATCTCCTTTTGTGTGTGTGAATAAGTATACTATCATCTTTGAACTGCATATTATCCAAATACAGAACTCCATGCATCAGTCAGTTCACGAAGCAATCCAGACTGTCACGAAAAGGAGTATTGGTTGTGCTTATTTCTAGTAAGGTCAAAGGCTGAAACTAAAGCCTTCACAATCTACCAAAACATTTTAAGACTCCATTCCGAACTAAGGATTTCTTTCCAGCCTCCTATGTTTTTTTTGTCAACCGAGGGAATTGCTTAGCAGATCTGTTGCTGATACTGTTGTCTGTTTGCCTATGGTTTGCAGGACCGATGGCACCGGAGGCGCAGCCACCGCCGTCATGGTCGGCCATTCCGATGGACCTGGCCATCCTGGTGCTCCGCCTTCTACCTGCGTACTCTGACCGGGCCTGCTTCGCCGCTGTGTGCCCGCAGTGGCGCGCTGCCGCTAGGCTGCATCTCCAGCCGCCGTCATTGCCGCTGCTCGCTCTCCCTGATGGCACCTTCTACAGCCTCCCATACACCAAGCTATTCCGCTTCCCTGGCTGCGGCTTTGCTGGTTACAAGAGCACATGCGACAACTGGCTTGTCTTTCCGCGCGACGATGGGTGCTTCCTGGTCGACCCCTTCTCCAGGGCCACCGTGACACTCCCTGCTCTCTCGTGTGTCCGACTCCAGCCTCCAAATGCAGTCGCTAAATGGTCAGACGAGGGAGCGGGGAAAGTTGCTGATCCTTACACCACATGGTTGCATATCAATGAATCAAAAAATCTGCACATAAGTAAGATAATTCTCTGCTCGCCAAACCTTGCTGCTGCACTGGTCGGTATTGGACACACCAGTCAGATTTTGATGTGCCAGCCAGGGGCCTTGTCAATTTGTCATGGTCTGTGTGCGCATACGATCGGTGTAAGGGGTTTGAAGACATGGCATTCTACCAGGGTAAGCTCTACGCCATTGCTGACGATGAGAACCTCCTTGTTGTGAACATCAGCGAGGACCATAGTACCGGTGATCCACAGGTTTCTCGGATCGGAGAAGTGATCAAGGGTGATCCATGGTATTCATATCCTTTGGATGACAACACTATGCCCTGCAAGAAGATCTACCTGGTTGAATCTTGCGGGACGCTGCTCATGGTACGCAGAGTGATTTGGTGCCGGTTTGTTGAACCTGGAGTCAGCGGTGAAGTTGTTGCTGGAAAGAGCAAGTATGAGGTTTTCGAGGCTGACTTTGAGCATTCGTGGTGGGTCGAGGTGTCGACCGTGGGGGGCGACCAGGTGCTGTTTCTAGGGCGAAGGTGCTCCAGGGCCATATCAGTGTCCCAGTACAACCAGTATCCAGGCGATCGCATTATGTTCTTGGATGATGACGAGCAAAATCGTGTGGGCTACCTTCACGACGAGGAGTACAGTTCTTGCAGCATATATCATATCAGAACCGGTGCGGTCCGTTCTTGTCATCCAAAGATCTCCTGGAAGCGCTGCGACGAGATGCGTCTGGCAGCCTGGCTATTCCCTCTGGACCGGTGAGGAGAAGCTATACTGTTAGTCTGAGATTTCTGTGCAAGCTGCTCACAGTCCCAGGTTATTTGAAGATGGTAGATACTGTTTTTCAGTTTTTATTTTGCAAGCTGCTCACTTGTTATCTATCTGACCGCGCGTGGTGGTATGGGCGTTTAGTGACAAGTCAGGCCGTGAGATGCACTAGTAGTATTTATCTGTACTTTGTTACGTACTCTGTTAAGTGCCCAGCGTCAGTGCTTGTCTGAACTTATTGTTGTTACAACTACTTACAAGGCACTATTATGAAAGCTGTTAGCGGCATCGGGTTTAAACTCTTGTGGTGATTGATGAATGATCTTAAAAGTATATATGATCTTTGGCATGGTGGTGCTTTCTATCTTTTTTTCGTGAGAATGGCATGGCGATCTTTGTCGCCGGTCTGTAGTAGCTAACTCTCGATCTAGTGTTAAGTTGTGTCATGCTCAAGTTGCCATGCTAGCTGTGACCATATCTTAACTTGTGACGAACCCTGTGCAGTCATGTGAGTTGACTGAACTTTCAGTCGCTTCAGATAAGTATTTTAGCTGTGCAATCCAAGGTAATTCTAAAGCCATGCATGTAGTTGATTTGAAAACCCATTTAGAAACCGTGCTAAATGCAAAGATCAATATGTATGGAGCAGAGAGGAGTAGACTGAAAAGTGTAGGCGTGGTTTTAGACTACAGGTGAGAGCATTTGATGCGTGTCTGCTCTGTTTATTTCGATATTCATATAAACTTCTCTACATGTCTCCGTACAACAATACAATATTACAGCATTAGTTTACTCCACTGGGTGCCACAAGACTGCAAAAACTTGGAGCTGGATCTCATGGATCGGTTAGAGAAGCGGTTCCCGATACTTGTCTGACTCTGACCATGTTTCCCGGCAGTATCTATCTATATATCTGACGGCTTCAGCCTCCGATCGAGCTACAGTACCGCACTCTACAGTGCACCATAATGTAGCAGCTACAGTCGCACAATATTTTTTTTTGCCTTTTTCGCGATACAGGATGAGTGCACTGTGTAGCAGCTACAGTGTACACAAAAAATATTTTTCCCTCCTTTTCGCGATGATATGTACATGAAATATATGCGCGCCGACGAGTAGGTTCCATTCCCGTGATCGGTTCCGAGTTTGGACGATTCTAACTCCTTAATTTTGAATCCACGCTCGCAAAAACATTTGACGGGTTTTGTCAAATTCGTCTCAATCATCCGTTTAAATTTTCCTTTCACGAGTAGATAAATATCACTCTTCTGAACAACTTTCATGTTTTAACCTTTTTGTTTTGACGGACATAAACATATTTCTCTCCTATCTTCAAAATTGTTATATTTTAGGCTGTGCAAAATAAAAAAATTTGCCACCCAAAAATTATGAATTGGTCCTCCGGAGTAAAACATTTTTGCAAAAAGGTCCCCACGTGTCGTCTTTTTGCAAAAAAGTCCTCACATTTTCCAAAAATTGTGAGTCGTCCTCCCATAATACAACATTCCCGCAGCGAAGTCCCCGCGTTTCCCCCCAAATTGCAAATCGGTCCTCCATTACAACTGAGCAATTTTTTCCCCTAATATATTTCTCCCCCTTATAGTTTAAACCTATTTTTTTCCCGCACTTCTTTTTACGAACATTACCTATTTTTCCGGCCACGCGTGAATAGTCCCTGTCCCTTATGAATGGTTTTTTCCCTTTCTAATAGATTTCTCCCTGTTTTAGTTTTCCTCTATTGTTTATTTTTCCACATTTCTTTTTACGAACATTGCGCGCAAATGGCGACTTCAAAATTAATTATTCATTTCTACTCCTTATTTATCCCCTACTATATTTTTTTCTTCTTTTATCTCCCTTACATATTTATTTTCATGCCTCCGATGGAGGTGGCCACGTCACCGGATACTGTAGAAGTGCTACAGTACCCGCATTTCTAAAGTACCGCACTTCTACAGTGTTTTTTTTTCTTTGCAAATTTTTCTTTAGGTTTTTTTTTTAAAAATTTGTTGATGCACGTCGACGAGTATGTTCCATCACGTGATCGGTTTCGAGTTTGATCGACTCTATCTCCTTAATTTTGGATCCAAATTCGCAAAAACATTTGACGAAATTTGTCAAATTCGTCGCACTCTACAGTGCACCATACTGTAGCAGCTACAGTCGCGCAATATTTATTTTTTTTGCCTTTTTCGCGATACTTGGAGGATGAGTGCACTTCTACAGTGTAGCAGATACAGTGTACGCAAAAATATTTTTCCCTCCTTCTCGTGATGATATGTACATGAAATATATGCGCGCCGACGAGTAGATTACATTCTCGTGATCGGTTCCGAGTTTGGACGACTCTAACTCCTTAATTTTGAATCCACACTCGCAAAAACATTTGACGAGTTTTGTCAAATTCGTCGTACTCAGTCATCCGTCTAAATTTTTCTTTCACGAGTAGATGAATATCACTCTTCCGAACAATTTTCATGTTTTAACCTTTTTGTTTTGACGGACATAAACATATTTCTCTCCAATCTTCAAAATTGTTATTTTAGGCTATGCAAAATAAAAAATTCTGCCACCCAAAAATTATGAGTCGGTCCTCCGGAGTAAAACATTTTTGCAGAAAGGTCCCCGCATGTCGTCTTTTTGCAGAAAAGTCCTCACATTTTCCAAAAAATTGTGAGTCGTCCTCCCATAATACAACATTCCCGCAGCGAAGTCCCCGCGTTTCCCCCAAAATTGCAAATCGGTCCTCCATACAACTGAGCAATTTTTTCCTCCCTAATATATTTCTCCCCCTTATAGTTTAAACCTATTTTTTTTCCGCATTTCTTTTTACGAACATTACCTATTTTTCCGGCCACTCCCTTAAAAATGTTTGTGAAGATTATAGCAGATTGGGTGAAAATAAAATTTTATCAAACCTCCTCCCATCCTAATCCAGATGAAAATACACCCACTAGCGAAAAAAAAGGCGTCAGTTGATCGTCGAATCGATGTGGTTCCTTTCTGGGAAAACCTTTTCTTTGGTCGGGTGAGCGATCGCTCATACGCTAGGGCCCCCGGAGGGTTGCACTTCACACTTGGTCACACTCCACTTCCTTGGAGAATAACTCTGCTGCGCTCCGCTCAAGCACAACAGCGGCGGCGGCATCCTTGCCGGCGCGGACGGCAAATCGACCAACAGCGGGACGGCGCTGGTACGTATTACCCTTCTCTTGCTTCTCCAGAAGCAGTTTCTGCCTTCCCCTCCTCCATGGGATCACTTCCCCTCCCCTGCTCTGTATGTCCCCGCGGTTTCCCCTGGCCACACGCACACCAACTATTCGACACAATGCCTCTGGATCAATTCTTTCCGTGTCTTTGGTGCGGCAACCTGCATGATCGCGCATTGCGTAACCATGTGAGTTTAATTAGGATTTGAGCACGACTAGTGACTCAGCTGGAGCCTGCAGGAGTGCAGGGTTTTGCGTGTTCTTTGTGAGAAATTGTTCGGAGGGCCCTGTTAATTTTGATACAAAATTAGTAGGTGAAAAGCGCGTATACTATCTTTTTTGTGTGTTGATAAGTATACTATCATCTTTGAACTACATAATATTTATTATCCAGATACTGAACGGATACTGAACTCCATGCATATCAGTCAGTTCACAAAGCAATCCAGATTGTCGCAGAAATGAGCACTGGTTGTGCGTTTCGTATGGTCAAATACTGAAAGTAATTTTCATATTCTACTGAAACATTTTAAGACACCCCTCAAAACAAGGGATTTCTTTCCGGTTGATATTGAAACCTTTATTCCTGAATTCCAAACAAAACCTAATACCACATCAGCATTACTGTTCTAGCCTTCTGGATTTGTTTTGTTAACCGGCGTAATTTCCTAGCAGATCTTTTGCTGATGCTGATGTTGTTGCCTGGTTGGCTCTGGTTTGCAGGACCGATGGCACCAGAGATGCAACCACTCTTGCAGCCACCGCTGTCGTGGTCGGCCATCCCGATCGACCTAGCCGTCCTGGTGCTCGGCCTGCTCCCCGCATATGCTGACCGTGCCCGCTTCGCCGCAGTGTGCCCGCAGTGGCGCGCAGCAGCCAGGAGGCCCCTGCCACCGCCAATGCCGCTGCTCGTGCTCCCGGACGGCAGCTTCTACAGCCAACCGTACAACAAGCTATTCTGTTTCCCAGGCTGCGGCTTTGCCGAGTACAAGAGCATTTGCGGCAGCTGGTTCATCTTTACGCGCGATGACGGGTGCGTCCTGGTCGACCCTTCTCCAGGGCCACTGTGGCGCTACCTGCTCTCTCTGACGTCCGACTCCGGCCTCCAAATGCAGTCGCTAAATGGTCAGACGAGGGAAGCGGGAAAGTTGCTGATCCTTACGTCACATGGTTGCATGTCAATGAATCAGAGAATGAGTAATCCTTACGTCACATGGTTGCATGTCAATGAATCAGAGAATCTGCACATGAGTAAGCTAATTCTGTGCTCGCCAAACCTTGTTGCTGCACTGGTCGGCACTGGACGCACCAGTCAGATTCTGATGTGGCAGCCAGGGGCCTCGTCGTGGTCTGTACGCGCATACGACTGGTGCAAGGAGTTCGAAGACATGGCATTCTACAAGGAAAAGCTGTATGCCATTGCCCATGATGAGAACCTTCTTGTGGTGAACATTAGCCAGGACCATAGAAGCGGTGATCCACAGATTTCTCGAATCGGACAAGTGATCAAGGGTGATCCATGGTACTCATATCCTTTGGAAGACCACACTATGCCCTGCAAGAAGATCTACCTGGTTGAATCGTGTGGCGCGCTGCTCATGGTACACAGGGCGATTTGGTGCCGGTTTGTTGATCCTGGAGTCAGCGGTGAAGTTGTTGCTGGACAGAACAGGTTTGAGGTTTTCAAGGCTGACTTTGAGCATTCACGGTGGGTCAAGGTGTCGACCGTGGGTGCTGACCAAACGCTCTTTGTAGGGCGAAGGTGCTCCAGGGCCCTGTCAGTGTCCCAGTACAACACGTTGTCAGGCGATTGCATTGTGTTCTTGGATGACGACGAGCAGAATCGTAGGGACTACGTCTATGACGAGGAGGACAGTTCTTGCAGCGCCTATGATATCAGATGCGGCGTGGTCCGTTCTTGGCGCCCGACGGTTTCCTGGAAGCGCTGCATCGAGATGCAGCTGGCAGCATGGCTCTTCCCTCGGGACGGATGAGTATAGTTCTTATTTCTGCGCAAGCTGCTCCCAGGTTATCTGACCGTGCTATGGATGTTGTTCAGTGGTTATTTTGCAAGCTGCTCCCAGGTTATCTATCTGACCGTGGAATATATAATGGTGGTTGGTAGTTGTTCAGTTGACAGTGGTTCCCTACAAGCAATCAAATGCATGCATTAGTATTTGTGTGAACTTTGTTACTCTGTTAAGTGTAGTGCACCATTGCTGGTCTGTAAAAAAACTATGAAAGCCATTAGCTTGCTCCGGTTTTCGGCTACCTAAAAATGTGCCGATGAATGATCCTAAAAATTGTGTCATTATATATCTTTGGCAATGGCATGGTGTTCTCTTCTTAAGTTCTTATTATGGTGGTTAGTACTTGTAGACTACTATTATGCAGGCTGTTAACTAGATTGGTTTTCCACTAGTGTGGCGGCTGATGTGTCTGCTGTGGAAGATTCTTCAGATGCATCACTGCTTATCTGTCTCTTATCTTTTGCATCGTGGTGTCTGACAGTGACTCCCTGTAGCGGTAACTAACTCTTCACTCCAGAGTAGTGGATTCGTTTCGTGCTCTAGTTGCTATAGAGCTTGTGATCACATTTAACCGTGTGTGTGGTTTGATTCAGCTAGTCAGTGCTTCAGAGTTACTTTAGATGTGCAATCCAGGTTAATTTCCTGCCCCACTTCACGCGGCTGAAGGCAGTAAATCAAACTTGCTACGTGATGGGCTACTGCCTGACAAGGCATATGTTTCCCTACACTCGTATAAATTTCTCTATATGTCTCCGTACAACAATACAATATTACATCATTAGTTTATCCAGTGAGTGCCACAAGACTGCAAGAACTTGAGCTGGATCTGATAGATCTTGGATAAGCGGTTTCCAATGCTTGTCTGACCATGTTTCCCGGGAGAAGTTAGGAGTTGACGCTAATGACTGCATTGCTTCATTGGTTGAGATGGCATTGCCAATTGATCATCAGTTCGATCGTATTCAGCCATGCATGCTTCAGGTTCCAATTACTCCTAAACATGAAGCTTGTGAGCCATCATCTTCAGTATATATACGCACATAAAAAAAACCACTCGGTTGATCCCAAGCTAAGAGCAGAGAACCGGATTGTATCCGTCGATAGATGGATCTCCCTTCAGGTCATAGCTTCCGAGGTGGTGCCCCTCTGAGGTGATTTAGATATAGTTATAAATCATAACAACGATTAGAGTTTTTTTTTCTGTAATTGTGGGGACAACTGTTTCTGAATGTGTGCTTTGTAATCGATGTTTTTGGTTAATATAAAGAAAATCCAGATGTTAGCCGTCAAAAAAACATATGCGCTCTCTCTTACAACTTGCCTGCTCATCGTCGCGCGTCACACTCTTGCATCCGCCCTTTCTTCTCCATGCGAGTGGCTCTGCCGCACTCGGAGGAAGACCATGTCATTCGTGCACACGGGTGACTAGTGGCGGAGCTAGCAATTTTTGGAAGCTGGAGCGCAACTCCAAGCAAAATATTTTATTTGGTCTATGGAAAACCAAAACTCAAATATTTCAACCCATTAACACATATCATGTGAAATAAGCACCATTTCTTAACACTAAAAAAACATATTTGGGTCGATGTTTTATCGAATGAAATCTTCCATGTCATATGTACACATGAACTAAATGTCGCCTCACATTTACTAGCTATAGGATTAAAATTCAGCAATTCTCCAGTCGAACACGAACAACAATTCAACAATTCATTAATGTCCTTCTTTGTCGTTGCATGAACCAGATCACGGTAGAAACTTGGTATTCACAAGAGATGGGAGACCTCGAGCCATCGGAGTTAACCTCGTTGTCTATTATAGGTATTCACAATGGATGGGAGACCTTAGCTCGTCGGGGTCACCCTCGTTGTCTATTTGTGTGTATCGACGGGGTCCTACTACTTATCCTTGGCCAGTATTGTTCAGTGCGACAAACTAACGAAAGGCAAGCGTCCAATACCCCTTGAGGTCACTCATCTTCTACACCTGATGCGGGAACAAATGATTGTCCTCTATTTATACTAAACATTCTTATTTTCTAAAAGTACACTTTTAACCAAATCGCAAAAAAGATTTATTGAGTCTTTACATAAAATATAAATTACCATTTTGTATGCAATGTAAATAAGAATGGAGTATTTGTTTCTCCTATATGTGTAACAACATTAACTATATAACTAGTTTTTAAATAAAAATAAAAAAGAAATTTTCTTCCTTCCAATTTTGTTTGCCCAAAAGAGGCAGGCAAAGAAAAAGTACTTATTTTACTACCGTATGTTAATATTTTTTGAAATAGAATTAAAATGTCTATGCTTGCAGAATATGTCATTCCAAGAGTAGAATTTGACACAAAAATTATGGTATTTTAGGAATTTTATATTGGAACATTTTCGAACTAAACACATTGTGGACTAGTTTGTGCACTTAGATATATTATTGTTTCTTCATAATTTTTATGTCTGTTTTAGTATGTTTAAATATTTCCATAGAGGTTTCTAGTTTCTACTATGTATATACCTACTAGGCTTTGACGCCTTAGCGGTGTTTTTTAGCAACATGAGAATTGTAATGAGCATTCACGACTGTAAGATTTTGCAATAAGTATCCACTTTTTGTGAACGGTCAACTAAGAAATGGTACCGAGGCAACCCTTGTGAAGTTTTCCTTATTTGTAGGTTGGCCCTCTTAAGGCCCTGTTTGTTTGGGCTAGAGCTAGAGCTTCTGCAGCTTTTACCTCCTTGGAATTTTACTATAAAATAGTCTATTTTAGTGTCATTTATTGATTACAATAATCATTTATAACAAACAAAAAAAATACTCTACCTTAAAAATATGCTAAACCTATTATTTGAGCCAGTACAAATCATAATCAGCTAACTCCTATTAAACTAGTACTTATACATCAGCTTCAGCGTAGAGGGGTATTTCAAACTTTCAACACCAACAACATTTCCACCAGCCGTACTAAAAGCAAGATGCTAAACAACATTTTTACGTTTCACTAGCCGTGCAGCTCCAACAGCTTCTCAGAACCTACCAACTTCAGCTGCTTCTCGTTCAGCTTCAGCTCAAACAAAATGGATCGAAGTCATAGTGTATTGCAAGGAAGCACACATACGGACTGGAGGTCCCTTCCAACATCCATTGTGTTTGACCGGAATGTAACGCCTGAAGTGGTCTGTTCATGGGCATGATTGGGCGCTGCCGCTTAACAAGACAAATTTTCAGGTAAAAAAGACAAGTTTTTCGAATAAATAAATAAAAATTCTTTTATTATAATAAATATTTGTTAATGAACTTTTTGGGTTAAAAAATTAGGTTATTTTAAACAAAGTATAAATAAATAAGTAACCAAAAAATAAAAATGCTAAATAAAAGGACAAGAACAATAAAAATAAAAAAGGATAACTGGAAACAGAAAAAACCATGGACAAAAGGATAACTGGGCCGCCACCGGCGAAAGACGTGGGCGTGGCCCCTGAACCAAAGCTGGCCAGCGGGCCGGCACGGCACGACCCAGGCCCACTTAGTTGTTGGCGGGCCTGGCACGACACGGCACGTGGAGGCCCGTTTAGTAAGTGGGCCGTGCCGTGCCGGCACGCGGGCCTGGCCTTAAGGGCCAGGCACGCCCCTGCCTTAAACGTGCCGGCACGGGCCCGCTTAGCACGACGGGACATATTTGGTCCACGAAGATGAAAAGAAAACATTGTAGAAAACAGAAAATATTCATTCGATAAAGAAAACATTGTAGAAATGAGGCAAAATGTCGTTTGGATAAAAGTGAGCTTTATTATTTGCTGCCTCATTAAAACCTTCCATCCCTGGGAAGGAAAAAGAGTACAGCTTGCTCTAATTTAAATTACAAAAAGAAGGAAAAGATTACAAAAAGATTAAAAAAATACAAATGCTACAACTATTGGTCTTCTTCGTTAATGGCAAGATTAAAGAACGTGGCTGCCTGTTCTTTGTTTTCGGCAGTGTGTTGGCATCTCCTCCTCGCTAGTTCTGCATCCTTCACGGTCATCAGTGTTTTCACCATATCAGGAGTGAGACTGGTCCTTCTATCATCGATTATTCTTCCAGCTAAACTGAGAGCAGACTCCGAGGATACCGATGACATTGGTACAGTTAACACATCTCGTGCTAATATTGATAGCACCAGAAATGTAACCTTGTGGTCCTCCCACCACTTTAGTGTGTTGAAAGGAACCCCTTCTATTTCATCCTCATAGGGGAGTATAGGTTGTTGAGGTACTTCGCTAGCTCCCCGTCACCTGCAAGAATAGGCGTTGTTCGTCCAGTAGAGCTCGAGGCAGAGGAGGATCCGCCATGAATCTTGCTCCAAAGTCCTTTCCCTCTTCCCGAACGTGGTGCTGGTGGAGGCCGTTGTACTCGAGCACCATACCTTTGTTCATACTTAATAAAAAGGGAAGAAAGCTTGTCGCGAATGTGAGTGAAATAAGCACCCTCATAGTTGGTTTTGGTGGAGGTCATTAGCATAGACAAAGCAATACCAAGCCCTTCAGTTTTAGCCCTAGGATCCAACATAAACACAAAAGCATACAACGGAGGAATGTCTGACCAATATTTTTCAGATTTACGTTTCATTCTAGCAACAGCTACGTGTAAAATCACGTCATTCTCATATGTTTTCAAGTGACTGGCAATGTCTATAATTACATGCACCGTCATAATAGATGTGGGATAATAAAAACCCTACAAAGTAATAGTATAATCATAAAACAACTCAAGAAATTTTGTCAAATGTTCACAAATATGCCAAGTTTCTGGAGTGAGTGCCTCATATTTATATGTTGCATTCATATATCCACCAAAAGAAACTTGGTCTTCGATAAGTGACTTAAGCATCATATATGTAGAGTTCCATCTAATAGGCATGTCTAAACTATATTTGCGAGCTACCGTGCCATTTGCAATGCAATATTTCTTATAGTTTGCAAGTCGAACATTATCACTACCGAGAAAAGTAATTGCATTGCGCAATGCTTCAATGTGGGTACGCACCTTCTTTAAAGCACATTTAGCAATAAGATTAAGTATATGACCAGCACAACGTTGATGCAGTAAATAGGGTGCAGCATAGTGACCAAATAAAGGAGTGAGATAATTCATTGCATTTGTGTTTGCCGAAGCATTATCCATAGTTATTGCAAAAAAATGGAGTTGAGATCAAAATTTTGCACAACTTTATTTATAGCATTTGAAATGTTCAGACCGCTGTGTGAAACATCAATTAATTCGAATCCTATGACTCTTTTTTGTAGTTGTCACATTTCATCAACAAAATGGGCAACCACACTAATGTAGTCTTGCCTAGCCCAACCACTCCAAATATCATATGTTAAAGCGACAGAATATGTGCAATCGACAAAGTTTTCTTTTATTTTAGCAAGATTATTTTTGCATAACTTTCTCATATCCCTAGATGTAGTTTGTCTAGAAACAGGTCTAAAATTAGGATTTTGAGTAGTTTAATATATTCGACAAAAGCTGGCGACTCACCAAAAACTAATGGTAAATCATTGGAAGCAATCAAATTACAAAGAGCGTCTCTCTGTAGAGCAGGATCATAGGTCCAATTACGTACCGAACCGTCAGGGTTGAATTGGAGCCTACTCTGGACGCCGACTGGAAACGCCTCGGCCTTCTCATCCTTCTTCGTGTGGCTTTCGATGTGCCTCTGCAAGTGGTCGGTTCCTCCTTCGCTCTTCATGGACAACACACTTGTGCATCCTGTCCATTTGCACTTGGCCTTGACCTCCGGGACACCTCCCCCCTCCGGCACCACTCTTTCTTCTTCGAAGTGATCCCACACCTTGGAGTATCTTTTTCGTGCCCTTTTTGCGGTGGAGGTGGTGGAGGTGGTGGCTTGAGAAGTTTGAGAAGGATGTGATTGAGAGTGTGAAGGATGGCCATAGGGATTGGGGTCGTAGAGAGGAGAATCGACATAGGGACCACTATCTTCAACAAAGTCGAGGTCGAGATCAGAGAGGTTGAAGGTAGTATTCATGTTGTGAGCAGCCATGTTTGAGTGTGAGAAATGAGAGGGGTGGGCAGCCCTTTTTATAACAAAAATTTGACATTTTTCGGACTAAAATAGCCCTCCAACGGCTATATACTCGAAATTCTGCTTAAATGGGGCCAAATCCTGCTTAAAATGGACAAATCTGTGCAGATCACGCTTAAAATGACCCCAACGGGCCGAAATTTGACCGTTGCCCTTACCACCCCGCGCCCTCCAGATTCCTCCAACAGGAGGATTTCTACCCGTTGGGCTCTAATGCGCCGCACAGCGCGTCGCGTGCCGTAGCGGGCCTCCGCGTGCCTGGCCGCTAAACGGGCCGTGCCCGTGCCGGCACACGGGCTCAGCCTTTAGGCCCAGCACGGCCCAGCCAGGAGACGGGCCAAGCACGGCCCGCTAAGGCACTACGGGCCGGGCACGCGTGCTCGCGGGCCGGCCCGCTGGCATGGGCCCAGGTGGCCAGGTTTGCCCTGAACGGACGCTCCCGGTTACCCCGACGGCCCGACCGCCAGAAAGGAAAACGCGAACTTGAGCGCAGCGCACGGCGGCGAGCGCCGCCGCACCGCAAAGCGGAAACCAATCGCAATCGAGCTCTCCGAGACAGAGTAGGCGTCGTCGGAGATGGAAGAGCTGCTCCTCTGCCAGATCCAGGAGTGGTACCCGACATTCCGCCGCCACACCGTCCGCACCGTCATCATCCCGCTGCCCGCCGCCTTCCTCCGCTACCTCGCCGGGAAGGCCGACGCTCCCGACGAAGACGCGGACGGCCCTCTCCCTTCCTCCTCCCGGCAACCACCTCCGGCCGCACCCCCTTCCCGCCGATCCTCCCGTACCCCGTCGACCGCGACACCTCCGAACTGACCTTCGACTCCGACGACGACGGCGACCCGCTGCGCCCCGCCTTCCCGAGCTCGAGGCCGCCGTCGACGCCGCCATCGCCGACCTCGGCGGCGCGGCGATCCCCAAACTCAACTGGAGCGCGCCCAAGGACGCCGCCTTCATGGCCGCTGACGGCACCACGCGCTGCACCTGCTTCGCCGAGGTGGCCATGCTGCTCCGCGCCTCCGACTGCATCGCGCACGACCTCATCTCGGCGCGTTCCTCCTTCGTGCGCGCGGAGGGTGTTCGACGCAATGCTGCAGTTGCTCTACCAAATGGCGGCGAGAGTAGCAGCAATGGTTCTGGTTCTCGCAATGAGGGAGGCAAGCAGGCTGCTGCAGACAGTGAGGTGTCGTCGGAAAGCAGCAGCAGCGATGACGCTTGGGTGGACGATGGGTTCCAGTATTACCTCGCGCTCCGTAAGTGGTACCCGGGCCTACGCCCTGAGTCAGAGTTCCGTTGCTTTGTGCGGGGACGACGGCTCGTCGGCGTGTCGCAGAGGGACCCCTCGGCCTACTACCCGTCGCTGCCTGGGTGGAGGGTTGAGGTGCAGCCCAAGATCGAGGAGTTCTTCCAAGATGTTGTTGAGCCGCAGTTTGCTGCAGAGAATTACACGTTTGATGTGTATGTGAGAGGAGCAGATGGCCAGGTGAAGCTGATCGATTTCAATCCTTGGGGTGGCTATACCTTGCCACTCTTGTTTACATGGGAGGAGCTTGAGGAGGAGGAGCAGAAAGGAGATGACGAGCTGGAGTTTAGAGTGGTCATGCAGCAGGGTGCAGTGAGGCCAGGATTAATGACAGCAGTGCCGTATGATATGCTGGATTGGGGAGGCGGGAGTGGCTGGGACGTGTTCCTCAAGAAGGCTGACAATGAATTCAACCAACAGATGGCCACATTAGGTGAGGAACTCAAGTAGGTGAACAACTAAAGTGATGGCTCTTGGAGTCTTGGTAATGTTCCATCTATCAAACTCTAGAAGTAGCAACTATCGTTAGATTGTTATGCAAATCACGCTAGTGTACTGTTTTTTGACTTGTGTAATGCTGGGCTGCTGGAATTGGGATTCATCTCAGGTTTTGTAACCTTAAACTCTGCCCCGAGTTCATATTTCAACCTCAAACTCTAAAATGGTACAGTTTAGGACCTTTACTTTTAATAGCATTCGATTATCGACCACTCCCAAGTTTTGGTTCCTTGGACTGAAGTTAACCCTAGTATTTTCCATGTGGCTGCCACATCACCCAAAAGGGGACCGCATGTCATTCATTCTCTCTTTCACCTCTCCCCGAATGCTGGCCAAGTAGGCTTATCCTGCAAGGTGTCTATTGTCTGGACAGTAGATACCTTCAATCTGCTATATCTTGATTTTGACTTTACTTTTAATTGTTGTGTTGCGGGGATTAGGTTTGCCTTCTCTGATCTGATTGCTGTTAACTGTGTCTTGGTTCCGCGATTAGTAAGGATAAACTCCAATGAGATGGAGGTAAGTTGCAACTTATTTGAAGTTAATGCCTAAATAATAACCGTTTGATTGGATCAGCATTGTAGGTTGTTCTCTACTACAAATCAATTTATGGGCTAGTATCTGTATTCCTTGTGGTCAATTTAGGATATTCAAGAAGCACATGCTGGCCAGATTGTTGCTGTGTTTGGCATTGCTTGCGTGTCAGGTAAATCGATAACCAACCCAATATTCAAAATATTTTCTGTACCATATATTTTCCATGTTATGCTACCATCTTTTGCATTTCTTCAGTGCCTGATTTCTCACTTTTTGCATCAACAGGTTGTCGTTTACAGATGGGTCAAATATACTATGACTTCAAGTCTTCAATGCACGTCGTTGAACCTGTGATGTCCATGGCTGTTAACCCGATATCTAAAGATTCTGGAGGACAATTAACTGATCTTTTGTTTTGAAGATCCATCTGTCATACTTGATATCTTAAATATGTTGAATAGTTATTTATGGTAACATTTCAGTTTTGAAAAGCACTGAATTGATCTTAGAGAGAAGATCATACTTTCCGCATATGTCTGCATCAGAGTGGTCAGGTTTGTTCTGCTAGCTATTTTCTTTTCTTTATTCTATTATTAAGTAGTTTCTAAAGCATAACTCGCGGGACTCCAGCAACAAGGCGGCGCTGCTCAACTTCACGAGAGCTGGCACTGTCGGACACTACATGAGCCTGGCGGAGGTCGATTCGATTTACTTCTCGATCCCTGTCAACTTCATCTTCATAGGATTTGATGGGAAAGGAAGCCAAGGTAGTTGTTACCCATATTGTGCAATAATAATACTATTGTCGTTATTCTCTCTGTGTTCATAGTATCGAGCGTTAACGACAGTGCCTCTGTATGTTCATCAGAGTTTAAGCTGGCGCCTGAAGAACTGGAGCGCTGGTTCACAAAGATGGACCACGTATTTGAGCACACGAGAATCCCTCCGGTTGGAGAGGTTCTTGCTCCCTTCTACAAGACCAGCGTCAAGAAACTCAAGCAGTATGATCTCCCTTTGGTGAGCCACGTGAACCACAATGTTTCTGTGCACGCCATACACATGGGTGAAGATGTCATGTCTGTCTTTGAACATGCTGTAAAAGCTCTGTCACACAGAGAAAATCCCACAGAAGATGGGCTGCCATTCTGGCAAGTGGACAGCGATCAGATGGAGCATGTGATTTCATCACTTGTTGACCACCTTCAGATACAGGAAGCATACAACATCTTTGTTCTTAACCCCAAGCCTATGGAAAACGGTACTCGGTATGGGTATCGGAAGGGCTTCTCCGAGTCTGAGATCAACTTGCTGAGGGAGAATAAGACCCTGCAATCTCAGATACTCAAATCTACAAGTGACAAAAGACTCCGTCTTGATATAGAAAAGGGAGCCAACAAAAGGCCCTTGTATGAAAGTCATCCTCTCTCATCATTTTCGTGGACCACAACTGACAATGAGGATATGAAGGATTGGTCTCACAGGTGCACGGAAGCCTTGGGCGGCCTTGAACTTTTGAAGGCAGGAAAGAGTAAATATGACATTGTTTATGACAAAGCTGTTCGGATATTACACGGTGCAAAAGATGAGCTGCATGATGTTCTAGAGAGCGCATTCAGGTCTAGTGATTTGAAGGGTCTACATGCTGAATGCCTTACAGATATATGGATAGGCAGAGACAGGTTTGCTTTTGTTGATCTTAGTGCCGGGCCATTTGCGTGGGGCCCTGCTGTCGGTGGGGATGGTGTTCGTACGGAACTTAGTCTGCCAAATGTGGCAAAGACTGTTGGGGCTGTTGCAGAAGTGACAGAAGAAGAGGCTGAAGAAAGTCTACAGGACACAATCAGAGAAAGGTTTTCTTCTGTTGGCGACGATTACCATGCCGTGGATATCCTATTGGCAGAGATTGATGTGTATGAACTTTTTGCTTTCAAGCATTGCGTGGGAAGAAGGATACAGCTTGCTCTTTGCAAAGAACTCGAAGAGAGAATGCATGATCTGAAAAATGAACTGGAAGGCTACAATAGTGGAGATTCTGAAGAAATTAATAAGAAGAAAGCTCTTGATGCACTGAAGAGGATGGAAAAATGGAACTTGTTTAAAGAAACCTCTGAGGAACATCATAGTTACACAGTGGCTCGCGATTCGTTTCTTGCACACCTGGGGTCAACATTATGGGGCTCTATGAGGCATGTAATTGCTCCATCTGTTTCTCACAGATCATACCATTACTATGATAAGTTATCATTTCAGCTGTACTTCGTCACACAAGAGAAAGTCAGGAGTATAAAGCAGTTGCCTGTTAATGTGAAATCTATCACAGAGGGCCTTACTTCTTTGTTGCTACCGTCTCAGAAGCTAATGGTTACCCAACACGTGTTGGCACTGTCAGAGGATCCAGCATTGATGATGGCGTTTTCTATGGCACGGCGTGCAGCTGCGGTCCCACTTCTATTGGTTAACGGTACCTATAGGTCCACAGTTCGTACATACCTTGATTCTGCTATTCTCCAACACCAGCTACAGAAGTTAAGTGAGCAAACTTCACTCAAAGGACAACATTCAAATCGCAGGTCAACATTGGAGGTGCCAATATTCTGGTTCATGCATAGTGAACCCCTAATACTGGATAAACATTATCAAGCCAAGGCTCTTTCAAACATGGTTGTCGTAGTTCAGTCAGATGTTGATTCTTGGGAAAGCCACCTACAGTGCAATGGGAGGTCAATCTTATGGGATTTGAGGAAACCAATTAAGGCTGCTATTGCTGCATCTGCTGAATATGTATCTGGTTTACTTCCATCACACTTGGTTTATAGCTCAGCTCATGAAACTGCATTTGATGACTGGACATGGTCTGTGGGTTGCAATCCCTTATCTGTTACTAGTTCTGGAGGCTGGCGACTTTCAGAGTTTCAGAAAGATGTGGTTGCTCGGAACTATATTATTACCGTGGTGGAGGAATCTGTACGAGTAGTTAATTCAGCAATTCAACGATTGAGAGCAGAGAGGACAACCGAACAAGGCTTTATAATTTTCAAGACCAAGGAAAGCGTGATGGTTGAAAAGTACAATGCCGTTGTTAACCTGTGGAGAAGGGTCGCGGCTATGTCTAAAGGATTGCGGTATGGTGATGCGGTGAAGCTTATGTCACTGCTCGAGGATGCTTCGAATGGATTTTCTCATGCTGTGAACTCGACCGTTTTAAATCTGCACCCTGCGCAATGTGCCCGTGAAAGGAAACTTGGTATACAGCTAGACTTGACAACGATCCCTGCTTTTGTTGCTGTTTTTGTGTTGCTTTGGTTTCTTCTGCGACCAAGGAGGCCAAAGCCAAAGATAAACTGAGCACATGAATTTTCGGTTAGGGTATAGAGTTTTTAGGAGGACATGGTCCTTGAATGCTAGCTAGTACCATGGGTGATAGCTTCTGGTGGAAGTTCAAAAACGCAAACAAGACAGTCCCGAGCACACTCCTTTATTTAAGATGACAATCGGGCTTCAGGGCCCTTCATATTAGAAGAGCAGACACGGAAAGGGTGTAACATGTAACTTGGTTACCCTATTAGTTCGTTCCCTTACATCAGTAACTGTCTGAAGGTCTGAACTTATTGTGGTGGTTTCTATGCAAACTGCCAACTGCATTGGTTGTCAACTAGCCGTGTCATGGTGGTCTGTTATTCTTGTTGCAATGATTTGGCATGGTGATCTATGACACTTTGCAGTAACTAAACCTGTAGCATTAGATATGTTTTCTGCTCAATTTGCTAAATTTTGATCTTAAACTTGTGATGAGCCATGTGCAGTAGGTTTGTTTGTGTGGTTTGAACTTTGAACGCATCTTTTAAGATCTTTTTTCCCATATGGAACAATTTGTACAAGTTATGTAAATGTTTTACTTCAAAATTACAAGTATTTTATTTGACCAAGCATGAACGTTTCTCATAGACGGTGAAACATGTTCCATACACGAATGTTCCATACAGAGATGTTCCTACATTCAGTATGTGGGCATTCGTGTATGGAGAAATAAAATATTCATGATTTCAAATAAAATATTCACACGGTTTCTTACTATGTGTTAGATTTTATTTGTTCTGAAAAAGGTATAAAATTTTAAAAACATAGATCAACAGAAAAAGTATCTCTCAAAATTACATCAATGGATTGATTATTGGTGAAACACGTAACAAGTTGCAACAGAAATTCAGGCATAAAAAGGTGGAAGATGAATAAATAATAATTAACAAAAAGAACCAAAACGGACAAAGGGGAAAAGGAAAAACAGAAAAAAAAATACCGAACAATGAAGCTAGTGCCTTATATGTTTCAACTTGGATTTAGGAGTGCGTGGAATAACTGAAAACACCTTGTTTTTGTATAGAAACATCGCGTACAATTATACACACACACACTCACACGACGCCGACTGAAGACTGGACTTGGAGCTTCAAGATTATCGAAGACACTACATGTACCTCACTATCAATGGGAACATTGACTCCCGCAACACCTTGTTTTTATATAGAAACATCGCGTACAATTATACACACACACTCACACAACGCCGACTGAAGACTAGACTCGGAGCTTCAAGATTGTCGAAGACACCACATGTACCTCACTATCAACAGGAACATTGACTCCCGCCAAGAGAATAAGCTGCTTTAAAACAAAACACCAAGCATCAAATCTAGGGTTTACCAATAGTTCTTTCTCAAAATACCTTGTTCGTTCCGCTCCCGGCTAGTTAATAGATCTGGTGGGCCGTGTGCATACACATTAAACATGAATTCACAAGCTTCCTACTAGAGACTGAAGGGTAGCTACGAACTAGTGATCGATTAATCAGGTCATGTCAACCAGATAACTATTGAAAATCACTCGCTGATCGGATATGTTTTCAAGGGTTGTGGTATCACTGTCTCGAGATAATATGCGTCTGCCGGAGAAATACAATATCTATATGAAATATTGGTGTACGGATACTTGTAGAAAGAGAAATATATTAAAGAATTAAGCAGAGGAAAACATGACCAGATAGGCATTGGAAACCAGGTTGTATATGTAGAGGCCGGAGCAATTAAACATTTTTCAAGAGATAGCAACTTGAGCATAAAAAAATCTACCACTCCAGGGTTTGTTACTACAGGGAGACAGAGACCAGACACAAATAGCGGCGTCCTCTTCACCGGCGCGGCGGCGCAAACGGCAAATCGACCCTAGCTTCGACACGACGACACCGGGACGGCACTGATCGCTCTAGGTACCCGCCTCTTCCTTCTCCTGGCGCACCTTCCCGCCTTCCTCCCTTGCTCGCTCCCGCCGTGGTTCTCGGCGCGTTTGGGTGGTTGCGCTGGGGTCTTTGGGCTGCCTGCTCGGCTGCTCCTGCCGCTTCCACTGGCCACTCACCGCTCTGGAAGTGCTGCTCTGTATCACTCGTCGTATGCTCATCCAGACGCAGTTCCACCTTCCTCTCCCCCGGGGGGTCACTTCTCTTCTCTCGCTCTCTCTGGCTATGCTGTTTCCAATGGCCGTGCACGCGGAGTGTTTGATGGAATGCCTCTCCGCGGGGAAACAGTTGCTGTGGGCGTGATCATTCAACTGATACTGCTGCATGCCTGGCTATTTTTGCAGGACCGATGGCACCGAAGACGCGTCCGCACTTGCAGCCACCGCCGTCGTGGTCGGCCATCCCGCTGGACCTGGCCGTCCTGGTGCTCGGCCTGATCCCTGCGAAAGCCGACCGCGCCCGCTTCGCCGCGGTGTGCCCGCATGGCGCGCTGCCGCGAGGCTGCCTCTGGCTGCTCCGCAGCCGCTGCTTGTGCTCCCAGACGGCACCTTCTACAGCCTCCCCTCCGGCAAGCGATACCGCTTCCCGGGCTGTGGCTTCGCTGGATACAAGAGCACCTGTGGCAGCTGGCTTGTCTTCCCACAGGACGACGGGTGCTTCCTGGTCGACCCCTTCTCCAGGGCCGCTGTGACGCTTCCTGCTCTCTCGTGCGTCCGTCTTCAGCCTCCAAATGCCGTTGCTATGAGCATGGGGAAAAGTTCCTGACCCTTACCTTACATGGATGCATATGAGCGAATCATATGATATGCACATAAGTAAGCTAATCCTGTGCTCGCCAAACCTTGTTGCTGCATTGGTCGGTGGTGGACACAGAACTCAGATTCTAATATGCCAGCCAGGGGCGTTGTCGTGGTCAGTGCGCGCATACGATATGTGTAAGAGGTTTGAAGACATGGTATTCTTCCAGGGCAAGCTCTACGCCATTGCTGGAGACGAGAACCTCCTTCTGGTGAACATCAGCCAGGACTATAGTACCGGTGATCCACAAGTTTCCCGGATTGGACAAGTCATCAGAGGTGATCCATCGTGTTCGAAATCATCTGTATTCAACTACTATAATATGTGCCGCCAAAAGCTCTACCTGGTGGATTTGGTGCCGGTGTAACACCCCTGTTTTCCGATGATCCCTTTCTGACAAAACATGGGTTTGGACTCTCAATATTCATATTTAATTTGGTTTATCGAATCATGAATCCGCCTCCGTAGTTGTGTCGGGCTCGTTGAGACAATCAAAGTGGACTACTCATTTGCCCAGAATGGACTCCGAATACATCTTCCTTGGCTTCATCAATTCAAAGGCTAAGATTATTTGGCAATTTCGAAATATCTTTTAATTAAAAGGTGATGCTGATCCTCATCTCTATCCTCTCTGTACACGAGAGCTTCTTATCCTGATGAGGCGTACTCCATCTCTCTTTCTTCTATTCTCCAAGCCGAAGCCTCCCTTCCATCCCTCTTCCTCCCAAGGCGCCTCACCTTCTCCTTCACCTAGAGCCCTAACGCCTTCCTCCCTGCCATGTCCAGCTCCTCCATGACCCGTCCCAGGCGTCCCTGACTGGGTGCTGAAGGAAGAAGAAGAGGTTGCAAGAGGAGAACAAGGGGAGAAGGAAACACAAGGGAAGAGGAGGCCTTCCCAACACCCTCTTCATCAATCCCCTCCAATCCCACCACCAAGGTGAGGTTCTCCCTCTTATTACCTGTACCAAGGTTCTGTACGTGAGGGATTCATGGTGGTTAGGGCAGGGGACTAGCAGGTCCATGGGGAATTAGGGCATAAATCGTTTCCTGCTGCTGTCTCTCTGTATGCAGTAGCATAAATGCCATTTTCGAATACCCAGATGGAAAAATCAGAGGAGGATCATGTGTAAGGTTTTGTAACCCTTGTTCCCACGATCGTTTTGAGAGGTTAAACGTTCAAATCGGAGTTGTAGAGCTCCTGTTATTCCTATTTCTTTGCAGCTGTACCAGATTTCAGAAACAGCGCAGAATAAGTTTTCTCCATGGGTTTTAGGAGCATTTATAATTCATCTAAATTCATGTCTTGTTCTTTCCTAGATGGTGTGTGATGCCTAGGTTCTAATACAGAAGGATTTACTCAATTTCGATGAGTATTCTTAACGTTATGAATTTCCAAAGATGGCTACTTGTTATTTCAGAATTCTGGAAACATCAGAAGTATTTGCTGGTTATGACCAAGTTAAAGTCATATTCTGAGTTTGAATAGTAGGAGTTATTTGTAGCCAAGTTCCATATGAATCCATAGCCATCTTGTTTGCTTGTTTTCGAGCTTCCTACTTCGAGATATGAATTCTTTCATGGAGGGGCAGCAAAGGGTTGCTCCTCGGGAATATGATTAGGCGCGTTTTTGTGTATGCCTTACATATCATGTTTTGCTGCAATATTTGAAACTTGTATGTATGTTTCTACAGCAGGTTACAACATCAATCCACCAGAGGTAGCCTCGCAATGGTTGAGGCGAGTACACCGAGCAACAACGGCTAGATTGATCCCATTATTAATACGTTCATGTTCACATTATTCATTTACATTCATGAAATGGTGAACATGGCATTCCCTTGTGTACATTTCAATACACCATACTACTAGTATGCCATAGGGATTGCATTTTCATGGTTTTCTGAAAACAAATTCCATCATGAGTGAACCTCCCTGTTTCCAAGGAATGTTCCTCGCTTTGCGAGTGTATGGGCCTTCGGGTCTGTCCTCATATGGTCCTCTCACGGAGTGAGGGATGGAAAGGAGTTGAGGTGAGACGTCGCCCCTCCTCAGCTTGCCGGCAAAAGCTCAGAGCCTAGTCCTCGGTCTTATTCTATTGCATTACTTCTTCATGCATCCTCATGCCATTTCAAGCAAGGTTCTCTTCATGATATTAATTTCCAATGCTTATGTTGTGTACTTGCTGAGTCTTTGGACTCACCCCTCGTGGGCTTTGTTTCAGGTACTTCACCGTGAAGCTTTGCAAGTAGATGGAAAGGCGTAGCTCCCGTGGGTGTTCACTCACAAATTTCACATCCCTTTCATACATCTAGCTGGATCATGATAGTTCACCCTTCAGTTCATGATTCTTGGTAGCTAGAGTCTACTTGATGTGTATAAACATGCTAAGGTTTGTTTCTGTGACCACCAAGTTTGCTTCCCAAGGTGGTTGGAGTTTGTTAGTTCCCAACTTATGGGTGTGTGCTTGGAACTTGTGGTTTTTCATGCTCCTGTGTAGCGTTTTGGTACTGTGGCTCCACCGTATAGCTCTATATGTTAAGTATGAGCTGTGGTTTATGTTTCCGCTGATATTTTCTTCATTTTATACTCTGTTATATCAATTGCTTGTCGTGGATGTCCGTCAGTACAAAGGAGGTGTTGTCGGATTTTTCCTACTAGCATGTTAAGTGTGGGCTGTTTTGTGGTAACATTCCTTCTTACAAGGAGGGTTGTTATAGTTGGTATCAGTTAAGCTGTAACTTTGCTATACATGTGTAAACATGTATACCATTGAAAAGATTCTTGGACCTTTGAAATGCTTGCTTACTGGATTTGATTGAGTGCTTGTTAGCTTACTAAAATCAAATTGACGAGGACGTCAATTCTTTTCAGGTTGGGTGAAATATACCGATTCTCTTACTAGTATGTGAATAGGTTTCTAAATAAAACTTGATTAGATGGTTAAATAACATAAAACTTGACACACTGGTGCACAACAGGAACGTTTTCCTTTCAGTTATATGCTTGCAAGTGTATTCTTGTGTGCAATGATTGCTTGTGCTGCTTTACTAAGGCATATTAAGCAGTCTTGTGTTCGAGTAGTACTCGTTTCCGGGTCTCTTGGGTTTTTATTCAATTCTTAATTCTGTTTGAAGTATGAGTTCCTATCTTACTCATCCATATTCTATTATATTCTTTTGCTTGATTGGGTAATGTTCATTGCTTCATGAACGGCCCATTTTGCCCTAAAACAAGTCAATCCTCTTCTCAACTATTCTATGATACATTGTTAGCACATTTCAAGGGATTGTCTCTCCTTTTATGGTGGCTAATAGGTTGTGTATCATGGAATGACGCCTTGAAGTCATTCCAGTGCAACCAACCCAAGGTGTTGTTTGTTGCTATTCATCTGGTGGGAGAATGTTCGTTCCTCTCTACCACCTAAACATGCTACACCCGCTTGGGAGTTCTTTCAAACTCGGTTCATTGAGAAGTACTTTCCAACCTGCTATGTTGAGAGGATGGAGAATGCATCAGCAAGTTAAAGCAAGGAAATAGAAGCATTCAGGACTGTGAAACAGAATTCAATGACATCATCCGCTTTGTGCTAACGGTGGTAATGATGATAAAGAGAAGGCGAGGAGGTTCAAAGATGGGCTAGAGCAGCAGTACCGTGCTGTGCTTAGTGATGCTGGTCCTTTACCTTTGTGTCCTTGGTTGAGAAAGGAAAAAGATTTGAGTTTGAGCTCCAGAATGACTCGCCTCCTCTAGTGATACCTTCCCCACATGGTGGCCCTAGTATCTTCTCTACTGTGGGTGTCAACCAGAAGGGAGACTACGGTGATGGTGATAAGTTTCATCACCATTTCGTGAAGAAATCTAAGAATATACAAGTTTCCTCTCAATCCTTCAAACATGAGTCGCATGAGGCCTCATCCTCCACTGGTCTGTATGTGCTTTATTGTCTAGCACAAGGGCAAGGGGTGATGTGCTTCAAGCGTGGCGAAGGACAAAGTGCTAATGAGTGCAATTGGTCTCGCATTTGCAATGGTTGTCACAAGAGTGGTCACATTTAGCAGGTTGTTGTCGAACCCTGCTAACACTATGAAGTGGTAGACTGTGCCTTCTAAATCTATGCCTTCATCTGTGCATTTATCCTCGTAAGGATCTTCTCAAGCAATGAAAATGTTCAAACTTCTCCTTTATCCGTATGCAGCTTGGGGAACGTATTCCTCAAGTGTATTACTAGCCACCAACTTTCACGGTGCCACTAAACTATCCAGCACCCTATGTTGCTTCAGTCTTGCCACTAATTGGCGTTCCACTTGCATCAGCATGCCAATGTTTTATTCCCTTACCTTCATCATCCATGGTTGGACGTACAAAAGTCGTCACATGTATTCTACCAGTCAACTCAGTCGAAACTCTAGTACTATTTGATTCTGGCTCTAGTTTCTCATTCGTATCGCTAGACTTTGCGAATCGGGCAAACATGTCTAGGCAAGAAATCTCTCAACCAGTGAGAGTTAGTTCTCCGGGTGGACTGCTTTGATGTTGCATTGTGTGTCCTGGTTGCGATATTTCAATCGAGGATGAAGACTTCACTGTAAATCTATTCATCTTTCAGTTCCAGCCTTTTGATGTCATTCTTGGCATGGACTGGCTACAAACTTACAAGGCGGTGATCTCTTGCTTTTGGAGAGTCTTATCACACTTGATTCCCCTTCAGGAAAAGAGTGTGTCTACCAAGCTAGTTCACCTCCACGATCTTTGTCAGTGTTGGCCAGTCTCTTTCCAGGCTTCTCTTTCCGGGCCTGCCATCTTCAAAGAGTGGGATATTATGGACTCTGGAAATCCAAGTACCCCGCTGTGCCTTCAAAAGATATTGGTAGTGTGTGACTATCCCGATGTCTTCCCGAATGAGCTTCCGGGCATGCCTCCTGAACGGGACATCGAGTTCTGCATTGATCTGATTCCTGGAGCTCAGCCTATCTCAATAGCACCATATCGTTTGGCTCGACCCTTCCAGGAAGAGCTTAAGAAGCAATTAGATGACCTTCTTTCTAAAGGACTAATTCAGAGGAGTGTGTCTGAATGGGGCGCACCCATGCTCTTCACTTATAAGAAAGATCTCACTTGGCGCATGTGTATTGATTACCGTGGCCTCAACCGGCTGACTATCAAGAACAAGTATCCACTTCCTCGCATCGAGGACTTGTTTGATCAATTGAAGGGAGCTAAAGTTTTCTCTAAGATCGACTTGCAATCTGGATACAATCAAATTCGAGTTCGAGAGCAAGATATCAAGAAGACTGCTTTCTCCACAAGGTATGGGCATTACGAGTTCAAGGTCATGTCCTTTGGTCTGACGAACGCCCCCGCCTGCTTCATGGAGATAATGAATAGCATGTTTCACCCTTATCTTGACAATTTCGTTGCCGTCTGCATTGATGATATTCTTATCTATTCCAAGACGGAGAAAGAGCATGCTCAACATCTTAGAGTAGTGCTTGAAACCTTGAGGCAACACAAATTTTATGCCAAGTTGAAGAAGTGTTAATTCCTGGCTTTCAAAAGTTGGCATTCTAGGCCACGTGATCAACCAACATGGCATATCTGTTGACCCAAGCAAAATCTCCACCGTCGTTAATTGGGCGAGGCCAACTAATGTCAAGGAAGTAAGAAGGTTTTTAGGCTTTGCTGGTTATTACCGTCGATTTGTGAAGAACTTCTCCTCTATTGCCAAGCCAATGACCAAGCTAACGCAGGTCAACTCTAAATTCCATTGGGATGATGCTTGTGAGAAGAGTTTTTGCTATCTCAAGGAGCGATTGGTGACTGCTCCAATCTTGTCGCTACCTGAACCAGGTAAGCGTTTTGCAGTATATTCCGATGCTTCCCAACTTGGACTTGGTTGTGTGCTATGCAGGATGACAAGGTCATTGCCTATGCATCTCGACAACTGAAGCCTCATGAGCAGAATTATCCAACCCATGATCTGGAATTGGCTGCAATCGTTCATGCTCTCAAAATCTGGAGACATCATCTCTATGGTGAGGTGTGTGATATGTATACTGATCACAAGAGTCTCAAGTACATCTTTACTCAGAAGGAGTTAAATCTGAGACAGAGAAGGTGGTTGGAACTGATTAACGATTATGATCTTACCATCCACTACAAACCCGGCCGAGCCAATGTAGTGGCCGATGCTTTGAGTCGCCAGGTAGTTGTTCCTAGTGTGGCGAACCTCCAGTCCGAGCTGGAGAGAATGGATATTTCCTTCTGTTGCGCGGGCGTTGCTCAGGCAGAAACCCAAATGACCCTTGAGTCTGATATTGTGGAGCGCATTAGACGAGCACAAGAACAAGATCGGTTGCTGATGCAAGCTGCCACCCGTGTCCGTGAAGGAAGGGTAGGTCTGTTCACCATAGATGGTGCCGGAGTTGTGCGATTTCAAGGTCGCCTTTGCATTCCGCAAAAGGCTCAAGTGAAGAATGATATCCTTAAAGAAGCCCATCGTACTCCTTACGCCGTTCATCCTGGTGAAACCAAAATGTATCATGATCTAAAGCAAACCTTCTGGTGGAAGCGGATGAAAGTAGATGTGGCTAAGTATGTGGCTTCATGTGGCGTTTGCCAACGAGTCAAAGCTGAACACAAAAGCCCTGTTGGAAAGCTGCAATCTCTTGAGGTCCAGAAATGGTCATGGGAAGATATCAACATGGACTTTGTCATTGGCCTACCTCGCACCCCACGAGGAAAGGATGCCATTTGGGTCGTTGTGGACCGTCTTAGTAAGTCGGCCCACTTCATTCCAATTCGTACCACAAACTCACTAATGATTTAGCTCCAATCTACACCCGTGAGATTATTCATCTCCATGGTGTGCCGAAAACAATCGTCTCTGATCGTGATGCAAAATTCACCTCCAAATTCTGGGAGGGTTTGCAAAATGCTTTGGGTACCGAGATCCGGTTTAGCACAACCTTTCACCCTCAGACTGATGGTCAGTCCGAGCGTACGATTCAAACCATCGAAGACTTTCTTCGCACATGTGCCCTATCATGGCAGGGTAATTGGGAAGATCACCTACCTCTTGTGGAATTCGCCTACAACAACAGTTATCATTCAGTACCAAGGCTGCACCGTTTGAGGTTCTATATGGCCGAAGGTGCAGGTCACCTCTCTGTTGGGATTCAGTAGGCGAGCGAGCAGTTCTTGGACCGGATTGGGTTCAACAAACCGTTGATCGGGTCGCAGAGATCTGCCAGAACATGCTTACCGCACAAAGCAGACTGAAGAGTTATGCTGATGTCAGACGGCGGCCTTTGGAATTTCAAGTAGGTGACCAGGTGCTTCTTAAAGTGTCGCCTATCAAGGGAATTGTAAGATTTGGTACCAAGGGAAAGCTAAGTCATCGCTATGTCGGGCCATTTCCTGTGGTTGCTCGAGTTGAGAAGCTTTCCTACCGCTTAGATTTGCCACAATCAATGCGCGGGGTACACAATGTTTTCCATGTTTCCATTTCTTCGGAGGTATCTTGAATATTCTGAACGTCTCATTTCTTCTAAACCTATCACTATTGAGCAAGATCTTACACTCGAGTCTCTTCCTTTGAAGATTCTTGATGAGTCTGAGCGTACCTTGAGGTACCGAAAGCTCAAATATGTGAAGGTTCTCTGGACAAACCAAACAGAGCGAGAAGCGACTTGGGAACTTGAGTCCCAAATGCATGAAAAGTACCTAGAATTGTTCTCTGATGGTACATTTTTAACCCTTAAGATTATTTCTCTATGTGCTCTATGAGTTTTTTTTTGAGCATCTCTAGTAATACAAGGAGAGAAGAACTCGGGACGAGTTCCGTTAAGGTGGTGAGACTGTAACACCCCTGTTTTCCGATGATCCCTTTCTGACAAAACATGGGTTTGGACTCTCAATATTCATATTTAATTTGGTTTATCGAATCATGAATCCGCCTCCGTAGTTGTGTCGGGCTCGTTGAGACAATCAAAATGGACTACTCATTTGCCCAGAATGGACTCCGAATACATCTTCCTTGGCTTCATCAATTCAAAGGCTAAGATTATTTGGCAATTTCGAAATATCTTTTAATTAAAAGGGTGATGCTGATCCTCATCTCTATCCTCTCTGTACACGAGAGCTTCTTATCCTGATGAGGCGTACTCCATCTCTCTTTCTTCTATTCTCCAAGCCGAAGCCTCCCTTCCATCCCTCTTCCTCCCAAGGCGCCTCACCTTCTCCTTCACCTAGAGCCCTAACGCCTTCCTCCCTGCCATGTCCAGCTCCTCCATGACCCGTCCCAGGCGTCCCTGACTGGGTGCTGAAGGAAGAAGAAGAGGTTGCAAGAGGAGAACAAGGGGAGAAGGAAACACAAGGGAAGAGGAGGCCTTCCCAACACCCTCTTCATCAATCCCCTCCAATCCCACCACCAAGGTGAGGTTCTCCCTCTTATTACCTGTACCAAGGTTCTGTACGTGAGGGATTCATGGTGGTTAGGGCAGGGGACTAGCAGGTCCATGGGGAATTAGGGCATAAATCGTTTCCTGCTGCTGTCTCTCTGTATGCAGTAGCATAAATGCCATTTTCGAATACCCAGATGGAAAAATCAGAGGAGGATCATGTGTAAGGTTTTGTAACCCTTGTTCCCACGATCGTTTTGAGAGGTTAAACGTTCAAATCGGAGTTGTAGAGCTCCTGTTATTCCTATTTCTTTGCAGCTGTACCAGATTTCAGAAACAGCGCAGAATAAGTTTTCTCCATGGGTTTTAGGAGCATTTATAATTCATCTAAATTCATGTCTTGTTCTTTCCTAGATGGTGTGTGATGCCTAGGTTCTAATACAGAAGGATTTACTCAATTTCGATGAGTATTCTTAACGTTATGAATTTCCAAAGATGGCTACTTGTTATTTCAGAATTCTGGAAACAGCAGAAGTATTTGCTGGTTATGACCAAGTTAAAGTCATATTCTGAGTTTGAATAGTAGGAGTTATTTGTAGCCAAGTTCCATATGAATCCATAGCCATCTTGTTTGCTTGTTTTCGAGCTTCCTACTTCGAGATATGAATTCTTTCATGGAGGGGCAGCAAAGGGTTGCTCCTCGGGAATACGATTAGGCGCGTTTTTGTGTATGCCTTACATATCATGTTTTGCTGCAATATTTGAGACTTGTATGTATGTTTCTACAGCAGGTTACAACATCAATCCACCAGAGGTAGCCTCGCAATGGTTGAGGCGAGTACACCGAGCAACAACGGCTAGATTGATCCCATTATTAATACGTTCATGTTCACATTATTCATTTACATTCATGAAATGGTGAACATGGCATTCCCTTGTGTACATTTCAATACACCATACTACTAGTATGCCATAGGGATTGCATTTTCATGGTTTTCTGAAAACAAATTCCATCATGAGTGAACCTCCCTGTTTCCAAGGAATGTTCCTCGCTTTGCGAGTGTATGGGCCTTCGGGTCTGTCCTCATATGGTCCTCTCACGGAGTGAGGGATGGAAAGGAGTTGAGGTGAGACGTCGCCCCTCCTCAGCTTGCCGGCAAAAGCTCAGAGCCTAGTCCTCGGTCTTATTCTATTGCATTACTTCTTCATGCATCCTCATGCCATTTCAAGCAAGGTTCTCTTCATGATATTAATTTCCAATGCTTATGTTGTGTACTTGCTGAGTCTTTGGACTCACCCCTCGTGGGCTTTGTTTCAGGTACTTCACCGTGAAGCTTTGCAAGTAGATGGAAAGGCGTAGCTCCCGTGGGTGTTCACTCACAAATTTCACATCCCTTTCATACATCTAGCTGGATCATGATAGTTCACCCTTCAGTTCATGATTCTTGGTAGCTAGAGTCTACTTGATGTGTATAAACATGCTAAGGTTTGTTTCTGTGACCACCAAGTTTGCTTCCCAAGGTGGTTGGAGTTTGTTAGTTCCCAACTTATGGGTGTGTGCTTGGAACTTGTGGTTTTTCATGCTCTTGTGTAGCGTTTTGGTACTGTGGCTCCACCGTATAGCTCTATATGTTAAGTATGAGCTGTGGTTTATGTTTCCGCTGATATTTTCTTCATTTTATACTCTGTTATATCAATTGCTTGTCGTGGATGTCCGTCAGTACAAAGGAGGTGTTGTCGAATTTTTCCTACTAGCATGTTAAGTGTGGGCTGTTTTGTGGTAACATTCCTTCTTACAAGGAGGGTTGTTATAGCCGGTTACCTGAACTTGAAGATAATGATGAAATTGTGCCTTTAGAGAACAACTTTGAGGTATTCAAGGCTGACTTTGAGAATTCACGTTGGGCCAATGTGACAACCTTTGGGAATGACCAGTTCCTGTTTCTGGGGCGAAGGTGCTCCAGGGCTGTGTCTGTGCCGCCGAATGGGATCCTGGGTGATATCATCTTTTTCTTGGATGACGATGAGGAGAACTGTTTTCAGTATGGCTATGAAGACGAGGAGAACACTTCTTTCTACTGCTATGACATGAGATCTCGCTCGGTCAGTTCCGCTCTTTCAAAGATTTCATGGAAGCGTGGCGATGAGATGCGTCTGGCAGGATGGGTCTTCCCGGTGGACAAATGAGGAGTTCTATTGTTAGTCCGACATTTCTATGCAAGCTGCTCCCAGGTTATCTGACCATGATGTAGTCTGTAGATGGTGTTGTTCAGTGGTTATTTTGCAAGCTGCTCACATGTTATTTATCTGACCTTGGTGGCATGGTGTTCAGTGGCTCCCCTAACAAGCCGTGAGATGCATTAGTAATGTATTTATCTGTAGTTTGTTACCCTGTTAAGTGCCGTGCATCAGTGCTTGTCTGAACTTGTGTTGTTGGTACTACTTACTACTGATGTGAAATCTATTAGCTGCATCGGTTTTTAACTCTTGTGATGATTGCTGTGCCGATGAATGGTTTACTGAATTTGGATATTCAGTCACTGCTTCAGAGTATTTTCACTTGTGCAATCACAGTTAATTTATTGTCTCCTTTCACCGGTCGAAGGGGACATAAATAGAAATTTCCCTTGTAGATTTCAGTGGCGTGGTCTGTAATTGCTAATCATGCCCGCCGCATGATTGAGAAGTGCCAAGTTAACTCGAAAAGCTATTTATGAACCCATGAAAAGTACAAAATACAGACCGGTGGGAGCATTTCCTTTCTCAGTGATGTAATCTTACATGTATTTAGCTAATAATGTTTCCCACCGGTCTATGTATTTTGTTTTGGTAGAACACATTGGATAATTACAACAATTTTTTTTTTGTATTACCATTTTATTTTCATCTCATTTTTTAATTTATCTTTTCAGTATCCCTTTTTATTTTGTAGTAGCAGGCATTGATGTGATATTACAAAATGTCGGTGCAATAATTATTTTGGTTTACTACCAAACTGTATGAAAAATAGAAATATTTTTTTATTTTGACGAAATATGTTTCCAAGATGGACGTATCAGAATATCAGATTTCTAACTGAAGTCGATTTCTAACTGAGGTCATTATTGTTTCTCTGTCCAAAAATATGGTGGCAACCTTTTTTTTTCTTCCTTGCGGTGAGTTTTTGGTTAGCACGCGGCTTGGGCCTGGGCTTCACACATCCTGACATCCACACCTGCACCTACTTGGTTCACTTCACAGTTCACACGGTCCCGTTCGGGCAGGCAGGCACACTCCACTCCCGCCGACGGCAGCGGCCTACTCACCGGCGCCAGCGGCAAATCGACCCTAGCTTCGACATCGGGACGGCGCTGATCTCTCTAGGTACCCGCCTTTTCCTTCTCCTCACGCACACTCCCGCCTCCCTCTCTTGCTCGCCCCGCCATGATTCTTGGCGCGTTTGGGCTGCCTTCTCGGCTTCTCCTGCCGCACCCGCTGGCCATGCGCGCCAGGTGTTCGACCCAATGCCTCTGCGCTGGGAAGTGCTGCTATATATCGCTCTTCTCCTGCTCCTCCGGACGCAGTCTCCACCTTCCTCTCCCCCTGGGGATGACTTCCCCTCTCTTGCTCTACCTGTCCGCTGTTTTGACTGTCTGTGTAGACGGCGTGTTTGACGGAATGCCTCTCGGCGGGGAAAATGTTGCTGCACCGTGATTCTTTGCGTGTTTGCCGGAGTAGGATGATCGTTTGACTATTACTTTTTCCTTCTTGGCTCTTGTTTGCAGGACGGATGGCACCGGAGATGCGGCCACACTTGCAGCCACCACCATCATGGTCGGCACTCCCGCTGGACCTGGCCGTTCTGGTGGTCCGCCTGCTCCCCTTGCACGCCGACCATGCCAGCTTTGCCGCGGTGTGCCCGCAGTGGCGCGCCGCCGCGAGGCAGCTCCTCCCCCCGCCACTGCCGCTGCTGGCCTTCCCCGACGGCACCTTCTACAACGTCTCCTACGCAAAGCTCTTCCGCTTCCCTGGCTGTGGCTTCGCCGGGTACCAGAGCGTCTGTGGCAACTGGCTCGTCTTCTCCCGGGACGACGGGTGTTTCCTGGTCGACCCCTTCTCCAGGGCCACCGTGACGCTCCCTGCTCTCTCGCGCGTCCGTCTCCGGCCTCCAAATGCAGTCGCTAAATGGTCAGAGTCAGGCGATGGAAGGGCGAAACTCGCCGTACCTTACACTACATGGATGCATATCAATACATCAGACAAGCTGCACATAAGCAAGCTAATCATGTGTTCGCCAAACCTTGTTGCTGCGTTGGTTGGCACCGGACCTGTCAGTCAGATTCTAATGTGCCAGCCAGGGGCCTTGTCGTGGTCAGTACGCGCGTACGATGAGTGTAAGGGGTTCGAAGATATGGCATTCTGCCAGGGCAAGCTTTACGCCATTGCCACTGATGAGAACCTCCTTGTGGTGAACGTCAGCGGGGACCATAGTACCGGCGATCCACAGATTTCTAAGATTGGTCAAGTCATCAAAGGTGATCCATGCCGATGGTATCCAGCTTTGGTAGATGACCATGCGTACATGGTCTGCAAGAAGATCTACCTGGTTGAATCGCGTGGGGCGTTGCTTATGGTTCGCAGGGTGATCTTGTGCCAGGTACCTGAGCCTGGAGTGGATGGTGAAATTGTGGCTCGACAGAGCGCATTTGAGGTATTCAAGGCTGACTTTGAGCATTCACGTTGGCTCAAGGTGACGACCGTTGGGGATGACCAGCTGCTGTTTCTAGGGCGAAGGAGCTCCAGGGCTGTGCCCGTGTCTCTGTATGACTTCGAAGGTGATAGCATCTTTTTCTTGGATGATGAGGAGGAGAATCGGGTGGACTATCTCTACGACGAGCAGAACACTTCTTGCAGCGCCTACGACATGAGATCTGGCACGGTCCGTATCGCTCACGACATTTCCTGGAAGCGCTGCGATGAGATGTGTCTCGCAGCATGGCTCTTCCCTCAGTACTGAAGTGAAGGTGTTGTAGGCTTGTTGCTACACAAGCTCGTCCAGGTTATCTGACCAATGTTGTTCTCCGGTGTTTGTTTTGCAAGCTGTTCAGATATTATCCATCTGACTTTTCTGGCATGGTGGTCTATGACTTCCTGTAGCAACTAATTCTGGATTGGTAGATTTGGTTTGATCTCAAATTGCTATAGATCTTGCGATCATAACTAACTCATGATGGACCTTGTGCAGCTGTTAATTCGAAAAACCTTATGCAGTTGTGCCGCTAGTTTGGTTTGGATGAATTCGGAGATCCACTCACGGCTTCACAGTAGTTTATCTGTGCACGTGAGAGCATTTGCTGCATATCTGCTCGGCTTAATTTATACTCCTGTGTCTACATGCATCCATACATTGATATTTCATGCATACATTTTTATTACGAATGTCATCTGGCGAGGGTGATACCACAGCCCTTCAATACATATCTGATCAGCTAACTGATTTCAAATACTTATCTAGTTGGCATGACCTGATTAATCGATCTAGTTCACCGGCACCCTTTAGTTTCTAGTACTAAGCTTGTGAGTTCATGTTTAATATGTACTAGAGGCTTGGGGCGCCTCCTGGTCGGTCCTTTATGGCTCAATCGCGTCAGAATCGTAGCCCAGACTCCATTTTGGTTGATTTTCCTGTGTTTCGTGGAGCTCTCGCCACCTCAAGCCAGTCCATTGCCACCCAAAAACAGCCAAATTAGTACATATACTAGATGATACCCCGCGCGTTGCTGCGGAATATTTAGTAATCAATTTGAAAGTATGTCCGCACCAAAAAGAGGAAAGCTAAACAAAGGTGGAGAAATACATTGTAAATAGCCGTAAAAAAGTAAAGACTTTGGGTGTTCAAATCAACTTGTGAAGTTGTTAATATTTGCATACATGCATAGTGCAGAGTTTCATTACCAACTCTATGAGGAAGTAAGAAAAATAAAAATATTTCATAGACTCGATTGATCAATGGACAACAACCAGACCGCTAAAGCTTAATTGATGGTGTATATGTATAGATACTCTTTGCTTAGCAGTGGCCATTCATAACCTCGAGGGCTCTAACCCTCATAAGACATGCCAAAAATTGTTGATATTGTAGCAGTTGTTATGTGACCTAGGAAATTAGTAAGCAAACTTAATTATGCGGAGCTTAACCGCTCCCTTGTTTATCCAGAATTTTGAAACGGTGTGTCCTAGGTGAGCTCTGGAAGAAGCGACGTGAAAAAAGAAGATTCAACCCATTGACCCATACGAATCTGATCCAAAGTAGTACACACCATCTAGATGTTTTCCTACGGAGCCTTTTTTCCGATCGATTGATCAAGATGTTGTACATATAAGAAATATGACTCGTAGTGACGGTTTTTCTCTCTCTAAAACGCAGCTTCATTGCAACACATACTGATCCTGAATAAATAGAAAATAGTTTCAAAAGTAAGATGTAAACAATACAGTCCTATATCACGTACTGAAGACATAGCATAAACAGCTCACCAAACTAATTGAGATGGATCTGTAAGTATCAACGTTAATCCCTGATTCATATGCGTAAATCAAAAATAAATGGAAGTACATAAAGTGGGTGTTTGGCGATGAAGTCAAGGAAGGATCATAGACTACGGTGCATCGACCTCTTCGTGCCGGACAGGATCACAAGCTATGCATGCTTTTTATTAGAATCTGCTTGACATGCCTTTCCTTTAGATAAGGTGTTGCTGCCTAGATGGGAAGCTGCTCCTGTTAAAAAAAAAGATGGGAAGCTCTCCATGCCAAACGGAACAAAACAACGAAACAGCAGTAAGCCTTACCATGTGAGCAAATCGTCTACCACCATGACAAAATAAATCGTGGGTGATTGCAGAAAAAATAAACAATGAATATGGAGTGTGGGATTCAGAAAAAAGTGTAGAATGAGATACTCGTGGTTGCGGGGATAGGCGATGTGAGCAGCGAGCAGAATTGTGCTAGCTATTTAAAACCAAACATGGCCATTCAGATTCATTCGTTTCTTCTGCATTTATTTGGCAATAAGGATTGGCAGGATTGACAACTCTTGGATTTTTCATCCGTTTCAGATTCTACGCACCGTTGTGGTGAAACCGTGGAAGAAAAGGTAGAGAGATTAAATGCATGGGAGGGGGGAAACGCATTGACGGGATGTGAGCCATCATTTGGGCTGCCAAACATTTTAGGGCGACGTGGCTTCACAGAATTGCAGAGAAATCATGTAGTGGGTCTTAGCTATTTAGATATAGAAGATTAGTCGGGAGTACATGTTTTGGTCCACACACGCAGTGCTATCCCGTCATTCATCAATTGCAGGTGGTTTGGATTGATCTACCAAAATTAGTTTCAATCTCAAAGGTATTTTCCATTGATTTACAAAGCAAGCTAGTTTATGTACAAATAGTATTAGAGTTGTCAGAATGTTGTCACAACAAACCACACAAAACATGAAAATTAATACTCCCGTATTATAACAAAAAAATCTACGAGGATCATTCTTAAATATACGATACTGGCGTCACAAATGATACTCTTAAAATATAACAACATAGTTACGGGTAGTATAAAAAATGGCGTATAACGGATTGCACTGCCGGCATCAGAATCTGACTCGACATTTCTAAGTTGTGATGAACCTTGTGCACTTGTGCTGCTTCTGTGGCTTGACTGAACTGCTTCAGAGTATTTTATTTTCTTCCGTAGCTTTATCGTCTTTCACCAATTACATAAGCCATCAGTGCTAATTTACAAAATGTGCATGTCATGGTCATCTGTTGTTTGCTTGTCAATATAATTTTTCCGTAAAAAAAACTTGTTTATAAAAAGAGTACTATTTAAAACGACAAAGTTTACCCCTTTTGTCTATGAAATATGAAACACTATACATGTTTGTTACATACATAAACAGATTTCGTAGACGCTTTAATAAAAATTTATTCCATAGGCAACATTATTATTATCTGTCGAAGCGATTCGTATAAGTTGTTCCAACATTTTTTTTAGTTCTGAACAGTTTTCATAGAATGTGTGCATATTAAAAATCATTTCAGGCACTGTTAACCTTTTTGTAGAACTTCCCTGAGCGTTTAATTTGACATGCATAAATGTTTTGTTTAAATTCATTATGTGAATTTGAAATGCTTTTGTATTAAACTTTTTCTTCAGGTTATATTTTCTACTCACTCCGATCGAAAATGGTTGACATAGATTTGTCAAAATATGGATGTATTTATACACTAAAAATGCGTCTAGATACATCCGTATTTAGACAAATATGTGTCAATCATTTCCAATCGGAGAGAGTATAATTGTAAACTCCAACGCGGTGACACCCACTCTGCATTGCACGCAGTGGCGGAGCCAGCGGGTGTGCAGGGTGAGCCCTGGTACACCCAGAATTTTTGAGATTTTTTTTGAGTAGTTCATATGTCACATAAGATGCAGTAAAAGAAATGAAAATCCTAGTAAAAGAAAAAGAAAAGTCCACCTCGCAGGCTCACATCCCGTGCGCTCACATCCTGTCCACTGCTCACATCCTTCCTCTCGCAGGCTCGCAGCCTCGCTCTCGCCCTCGCTTCGCATCTCGCCCTCGCATCGCATCTGAATCCGTTGCCGGCGGCTGGAGAAGTGGAGAGCCGAGAGCGCATCGAGCAGGCCAGCATCGAGCACCTGAGCCAGACAGCCAGTGAGCCGGCTGAGCGAGCGCCGAGCGGCACCGAGCGCCGCCGGCCCGCCGCGCCGAACCTCGATTTCGTCAGCGACGACAACTGCCGCAGGCCCGCAAGAGCAAGATTTTCTTCATCTCCTGGTTAGTCTCGTCTTTCTTGCCCCTGTTTCTTGTCACCTCTGTCCTGAACTCCCGATTCAATCTGGGTAGGCAGTACTGTGGGTAGGGACTCTGTCCTGATAGATTTATTGTTCAAATGATAGGTATTCTGATTGATTGATTTAGTAGATTTATCTCTTTGCTTGCGGTTACACTGAACATACCAGGATAGAATCTCAGTAACACTAGCGAGCTGAGGCAACTTCACTTGGTATTGCTATCCTGTCCTGATTCAATCTGGGTAGGAGCTCGCTAGTAGATTTATTTATTGACATGGTAAATGTTCAGAGGACTTATGGTTGGGTTAATTGTTGAACATGACTTGTTGCTCTGATACTTGTTCATTAAGATTTGTTTCTTTGGTGAACACCAAAGAGGTGAATGTAAAATTGATTTAGTAGATTCTATACACTAGTTTTGATCTAGTTTGTTGTTATTTTTGTTGTAGATTTGTCAAACATGAAGAGAGGCAGTGGCCATATTGCGGCGCTTTTCGGCAAATATGAAGCAAAGAAATTTGCTTCTTCTGAATCGGCAGCAGTTGTGGTTGATTTGCAAGCTGAAAGCACTCCAAGAAGTGCAAATTTGTTGCAGTTTTCAGATTCTCCACCTCCGGTTGACACAAGTACTGAAACCGATGCTCAAGCAACAACAACACCATCACCCCATTTGCCGAGTGGAGAGTCAGCGGATACTTATCTCCCATTTGAATGTGATCCAGCAAAGAGGATTCCTATTTCAAGTTATGATGCCAATGATCAAGATGATGTTCGGAGAAGATATATTGCAAAAGGTCCAAACAAGCTATATGTACATGATTTCCCGGTGAGAAAAATTTATGGTAGAAACCGGCACTTTAGTCGAGTTTGGTTTATGGATTACCATTGGCTAGAATATAGTGTCTCAAAAGATGCCAGGTTTTGCTTTGTATGCTATTTGTTCAAAGCGAGGGGCAATGGAGGACCCGGTGGTGATACCTTTACCAATGGTGGTTGGAGAAATTTTCACAAACCTTGTGCATTGGTCAAACATGTGGGTGGTGTAAGTAGTATTCACAACCAAGCTCAAGAGAAGTACAATTTATTTGTGACACCCAATACCTCAATGTTATTGTGAAGGTGTCTAAAGAGGATTTACGCCTTTACATGGAGAGGCTTACTCAATCATTTAGATGCTTGAGGTTTCTTTTGGAACAAGGGTTAGCATTCCGTGGACATGATGAGAGTGAAAAATCTGAAAATAAAGGAAACTTTCTTGAACTCTTAGCATGGCTTGCGGAAAATAATGAAGATGTTAGCAAGATTGTGAAGAATGCTCCAAGAAATTGCAAATAGACTAGTCCAATGATACAAGCGGATATAATTGAATGTTGTGCAGCGGAAACAACTAAAAAAATTATTGAAGATCTTGGTGAAGACTACTATTCAATTCTAGCGGATGAGTCAAGTGATGTATCTCACAAGGAACAATTATCTCTTTGCTTGCGTTATGTGGATAAATTGGGAAGAGTGTGTGAGCGGTTCCTTGGAGTTGTTCATGTTTCCAATACAACCTCATTGTCACTTCAAGAAGCAATTGTCACTTTACTTGATGATTACCATTTGACTCCTACTCAAATTCGTGGACAAGGTTATGATGGAGCTAGTAACATGAAAGGGGAGATCAAAGGTTTGAAAACATTGATCATGAGAGAGTCTCCTTCAGCTTATTACATCCATTGCTTTGCACATCAACTCCAATTGGTCCTTGTTGCCGTGGCAAAAGATAATGATGCTTGTGTGTGGTTTTTTGATCATGTTACCTACTTGTTCAATATTGTTGGAGTTTCTTGTAAACGTCATGACATGATTCGAGATGTTAGAGCTCAAAAGGTTTTGGAAGGACTTGAAATGGGTGAAATTGAAAGCGGAAGTGGATTGAACCAAGAGATGGGGTTGGCTAGACCTTGTGATACAAGATGGGGTTCTCACTTTAGAACTATTGTACATATTATTTCTATGTATCCCACAATTCTTGAGGTACTTACAAAAATTGGAGAAGATCGTGCACAAAGGTTTGAGTGGACCAAAGTACGAGCTATGGTGATTGCTATGGAGTCATTTGAGTTTGCTTTCCATGCCCACTTGATGCTTGTTGTTCTTGGCCGCACGAATGAGTTGTCTCAAGCATTGCAAAAGAGAGATCAAGATATTGTTAATGCAATGGGACTTGTTAAGGTTGCAAAAGATAAAATGCAAGGTATGAGAACTCATGGATGGAAAGAATTTCTTGCAAAGGTGAAACTATTTTGCAACAAACATGGCATTGAAATTCCTTTGTGGGATGACACATATGTGCCTCATGGAAGATCTTTACGGTTTTATGATAAACAAACAAATGATGATCATTTTAGAAGGCAAGTCTATCTTGGTGTGGTTGATCACATTATTCAAGAGCTTGACAATCGGTTTGATGAGGTTAATATGGAGTTGCTTATTTGCATGTCATCTTTGAATCCCACCGATTCATTTGCTTCTTATGATCTACACAAGGTAATGAGACTTGCCGAATTTTATCCCAAGGACATATCAACCACGGATTTGGTAAGGCTTGAATTCCAACTTGGTACATTTATTGATGATATGAGAAAAGATGATAGGTTCAAGTGCCTAAAGACTCTTGGTGAGCTCTCTATTAAGCTTGTTGAAACAAAGAAACATGTTCTTTATGACTTGGTTTACTTACTTCTCAAAATTGTATTGATCCTACCGGTTTCTACGGCGATGGTTGAAAGAGTCTTTTCCTCCATGAGCCTAGTGAAGACTAGATTGAGAAATAGCATGGGAGATGACCTCTTGAACTATTGCTTGGTGACTATATTGAGCGATCTCTATTTTTGGAAGTAAGCGAGGATGATCTACTTGGTACTTTCATGGCGATGCGAAGGCGTAAAGTAGAGTAGTAGACCCATAATATTCTACTCGTGTTATCTTTTGTTAATGTAAGACTATTTAATATTATCAACTATTTGTATGGCTACTTTTGTTACCTTTAAACATATTTGGTGAGCTATAATATTGTGAGACTTCAACTTATTTATATAGTTATTTCCGTACAATTGTGGATTACATGTGTTGTCAAAAAAAAAATCGCCGGTGGCACACCCTTTCATAATTTCCTGACTCCGCCACTGATTGCACGATATGGTCATATGGTTTTCTCGCTCAAAAAGAAAAGCCAGGAACTCTTTTTTTGGTAAGGGGCGTGGCCGCGTGGGTGTGGGCGTGTGGCCCATCATACAAGGATACAGCTCGGCCGGACTCGACTGCACACATTCACAGTTTCAGCTTGGCTGGGCCGTTCAGGCAGCCAGCAGCAGCAGCAGCAGGAGCGGCGGCCCCTGCCTAATCACCACTGCGCGGCGGCGCGAAGGGAACGGGGAATCGACCACCGCTCCGGTACACGTCCTCTTCCTTCTCCTCACGCACCCTCCAGCCTTCCTCTCTTGTTCTGTTGCTCACTTGCTCGGGTGGGCGTCCGCTGGCCACGCACGCAAAGTGTTCGACGCATTGCCTCTTGGCGGCGCAAATGCTGATGTCCGTTCTTGGCGCTCCGGCGTGGTTGCGATGTTGGACGTAAGGAAGCACTCGCTGATTCTGCTCCTTCTCTGCAGGACCGATGGCACCGAAGAAGAAACCGCGCTTTGAGCTGCCGCCCTCATGGTCGGCCATCCCGCCAGAACTGGCCGGCCTGGTGCTCCGCCTGCTCCCCGCGTACGCCGACCGCGCCCGCTTCGCCGCGGTGTGCCCGGAGTGGCGCGCCGCCGCAAGGCTGCAGATCCAGCCCCCGTCATTGCCGCTGCTCGCTCTCCCTGATGGCACCTTCTACAGCCTCCCGTACCTCAAGCCATTTCGCTTCCCTGGCTGCGGCTTTGCTGGTTATGAGAGCATATGCGACAACTGGCTTGTCTTTCCGCGCGACGATGGGTGCTTCCTGGTAGACCCCTTCTCCAGGGCCACCGTGACGCTCCCTGCTCTCTCGTGCATCTGTCTCCGGCCTCCAAATGCAGCTGCTAAGTACTTGGAGCGTGGAAGGGCCCCAACATGGATGGATATCAATGAATCAGACAAAATGCACATAAGTAAGCTAATCATGTACTCGCCAAACCTTGTTGCTGCCTTGGTCGGCATCGGACATACCAGTCAGATTCTAATGTGCCAGCCAGGGGCCTTGTCATGGTCAGTACGCGCGTACGATGAGTGTAAGGCATTCGAAGACATGGCATTCTACCAGGGCAAGCTCTATGCCATTGCCAAAGACGAGAATCTCCTCGTGGTGAATATCAGTGAGGACCATAGCACCAGCGATCCACAGATTCGTCGGATTGGGCAAGTCATCAAGGGTGATCCAGGGCTACGGTATTTTTATGAGTTCGATGACAAAATGATTGCCTGCAAAAAGAACTACCTAGTTGAATCACTTGGGGAATTGCTGATGGTTCGCAGGACGATTTGGTGCCAGATAGTGGATGTTATAGTTGTGGCTCGACACAACGAGTTTGAGGTATTCAAGGCTGACTTTGAGCATTCACGTTGGGTCAGTGTGACAACTGTTGGGGATGACCAGTTGCTGTTTCTAGGGCGAAGGTGCTCCACGGCTGTGTCCGTGTCTCAGTATGACATGCCAGGTGATAGCATCTTGTTCTTGGATGATGATGAGGAGAATCGTGAGGAGTATGCCTATGAGGACGAGAACTCTTCTTACAGCATCTACCACATGAGATCTCACTCGGTCAGTTCTGCCTATCCAAGCATTTACTGGAAGCGTGGCGATGATATGCGTCTGGCAGCATGGCTCTTCCCTCGTGACCCGTGAGGAGTTATACTGTTAGTCTGATATTTCCATGCAAGCAGCTTCCAGGTTATCTGACCATGCTCAAGATGTTGTTGTTCAGTAGTTACTTTGCAAGTTGCTCACATGTTATCTATCTGACCGTGGTGGATGGTGTTCAGTGGTTCCCCTACAAGCCAGGCCATGAGATGCATAACTAGTATTTATCTGCATTTTGTTACTCTGTTAAGTGCCAGCCGTCTATCTGTACATGTCTGAACTTATTGTGGTGGTTACTACTTACTACTACTGTGTGAAAGCTGTTAGTTGTATCGGTTTTCAACTCTTGAGGTGATCGTTGTGCGGACGAATGATCGTAAAAACGTGATATTATCTTTTGCTATGTAGGCTGTTTTTTTTTTTTTGCGAGGAAACCGTATACAATCATCGAAGAACAGCCGTCACAGACAGGCACCCAAGAAAAGAGAAAATTACACACCAGTCCATCTGCAACTCGATGCCGCCGGCGTGGAGCAGGACGTGCCGGAGACGTGCCGCCGCTGCACCTTCCTTCAAGCCTTGGATCAGAAGGTGTCCCCTAGCGGACGGGAAGCCGCCGAACCTCGAACTCCGAGAAGCCTCCACCCAGCTCCAGCTGCAGCAACGCCGCCGTTCTTCAACCTTGTCGGCTTCAAAGTCAACCCCGACTCGCCGCCACGCGAGATCCGGGAGGGGGAAGCCGAACCCAGCGGATCCGCGGATCCGAGGGCTCGGCGAGGCGAGGCGCACCACCGCGGACCTCCGAGGAGCTCCACCGCCGAAGGGGACGCGCACCTGCACCAAAAACACCGCCGGCGACCCAACCCTCTCCATGGCGCCGCCGACAGCAAACCCTACACACCCTACGCTATGTAGGCTGTTACTGGTTGATTTTCCACTAGTGTGGCGTTTGCTGTGCCTTCTGTGGAAGATTCTTAAATTGCATCACTGCTTATCTGTCGATTAAATTTTGGAATGGTGGCCTCTCACTCCCTGTAGTAATAATCTCTGGAATTGTAGATTTGTTTGGTGTTCAAGTTTCTTTAGATACTGTGGTCACATTTAACTTGTGAATGTTGTGCTGCATGTGTGGTTTACTGAACTTGGAGATTCAGCTAGTCAGTGCGTCGGAGTATTTTACCTGTGCAATCGAAGTTAATTTCCTTGCACCTTTCACTGATCGAAGGGGACATAAATCAAGCTTGCCATGCGTGCATACCTGATGAGCTACCTGACAAACCATGTGGTTCCATGCACACGCAAGAAGTTGATCTAGAAACCGTGTGTAGTGTAAGATAGGTATGCATGTGAGTGGGTGCATGCCTGCTCTGCTTATTATTTCACACTCGTAAAATTTTCTGTCCATAACCCGTTAAATTATACGTACGAGTATTTCGTTCTAGGATACTGTTCTACCACTCCCAGTAGATGTCACAAGACTTATGGAGCTGGATTTGATGGATCGGTTAGATAATAAGCGGTTTCCAATACTTGTCTGGCCATGTTTCCCCGGAGTATTCTGTACTTGGAGACCATGATGTTCATGTGGTAATTAGGAGTTAACGCTAACTGCAATGCTTCATTGGTTGAACTTTTTTTTTAAGGATACGTCCAAGCGGACGTATCGGTTTCAAGAAGGAGAGGCCAAGCGGCCGTTTACAACGTGTTTCAGCACATGCGCCGAAAACGCCAATCCACCAAAAGAAAAAACAAAAGGGATCACTCGCCAACCCTCCACCTGTCTACGGGTCCTAAGCTATCCCTAAACATACTCGCTGCCCGCCACAGATCAGCCTCGGCTTCTACCATCCTGATGGCGGTCGCTGCCGAAGGACTGTGACCTTCGAAGACCACTCCATTCCTATGCCTCCACAAGCTCTAGCAGATCAAGTTGATTGCCGTCCACAGGTCCTTCTCGTCGTTACCTCCGGCGCCTTGTCCGGCAGCCAATCCACTAGACGATCATCATGGTCAGGGACCCAATCCACTCTACCCCACCTGCTCAGGAAGGAGTGCCAAACCTCTCTAGAGATGACACAACCAAGGAGAAGGTGGTTTATGTCTTCTCCCACTTGGTCGCACAGCGGGCAAGCGGTCGGTCTAGGCAGCCCTCTCCGCCCTAAGCGGTCTGCAGTCCAACATCTGTTCTTGAGCGCTAGCCAGAGGAAGAACTTGAGCTCCAAACCTGCTGCGCCCCAGCCAACCCGATCTTGCCCTCAAAGAGTCCTCTGTAAGCCGAGCGAGCTGAGTACTTGCGGTTGCTCTCCCAGTTCCACCTGAATTCATCCACGACCCCATCTGTCAGGGCGAACCCTGCCACTATGTCAGCCAATGACAACAACTCGCGGATCTCTCGCGCGTCCAGGTCAGGCGAGACGTCGTCCAACCATCCACCTGCGAGTCCATCTCTGACTCGTCGGGAGCACCGCGCGGCCTTCGGCACTTTCATGAAGAGGTTTGGAGCCAACTCCTTCACGCGCCCCCGGGCAGCCACCTGTCTGTCCAGAAAAAGGTGGAGGCACCGTCACCCACAACTGAAGTGGTGGCTGCCTCAAACAACTGCTGTACCACGCGGGGGACTTGGATGTTGAACTCACTCCAGGGCTTGGAGTTGTCCGTCCTGCTAAGCCAAAGCCACCTAGCCCTGAGAGCGCGGTTCACCTGCCGTAGGTTGGGAATCCCAAGACCTCCCAAGTGCTTGGGCATGCAAACCCTCTCCCGCGCCACCAGGCAGTGACCTCCACGGGCGTCCTTGTGCCCAACCCAGAGAAAGCTGCGGATGATCTCGTCGCCACCAGGGTCTTCACAGACAGGTCAAGAGACATCATAGCGAAAATAGATATCGCAGAGAGGATGGTCTTAACAAGCTCAAGACATCCTCCACGGTTGAGCAGCCCGGCACGCCACCTAGGAAGACGGCTGGCCACACTATCCACCAGATACTGGAGCTGAGCGGGCGTCAGCTTCCTAAGGGAGAGCGGTAGCCCCAGGTAGCGCAGCGCGAACGGCAGCAGCGGACAGTGTAACTCTCGAGCTACCAACGCCGCCTCGGCCTCTCCACAACAGATCAGATGCGCCGAGCACTTTACAAGGTTTGCCCTCAGCCCGGACACCAAACCAAAGTCATCGAGTAGCTGAGCGACAACCCTGAGGTCCCTCTTAAGGGGGCGGAGGAAGGTCACCACGTCATCAGCATAGATCGACGTGCGGTACCTAAGACCCGTGTCAGCCAGAGGTGACAACAATCCACAGGCCGTAGCCCTCTCAATCAACAGATGCAGGACCTCCATGATCAAAATGAACAGTTGAGGCGAGAGCGGGTCTCCCTGCCTCAATCCACGTCTGTTGAAAATCTTTCCACCAGGATGGCCATTGAGTAGCACCCTAGTGGAAGCTGACGAGAGAAGGGCACAGATGGTTGCGAGCAGAAGGTCACCGAACCCCATCTTCCTCAACACCTCCAGAAGGAAGGCCCAACTGACCGTATCAAATGCCTTTGTAATGTCAAGCTTCAGGAGGACGGCTGGAATGTTCGAGCTATGAAGCTTGCGCGCCGTACATTGAACCATCATGAAATTATCATGTAGGCACCGTCCACGCACAAAGGCACTCTGGTGCGCCCCCACTAGATGTGGAATGGAGGGGGCCACCCTGCAGGCCACCACCTTTGCCACTAGCTTGGCGAACCCATGAATCAAGCTGATAAGGCGGAAATCTCCAGCTCGATTATATCCAGTCATGCTTTATTCAGTTTCCAGTTAAAGGAACGATGGCAGGCCAAAGCAGCCTGAATACCTTTGGAAGGTTCCTGAACATTTTGTTTGACATACACACATATTTGATGTAAATTTGAATACTTTTCTATGACACGCGATTTCCAAGCTATATTTAGAAATAAAAGTTGGCCTCCCACAACATGACTCAGTTCTGCTCCAAAAAAAAAAATGACGCAGTTGGGACTTTCAGTTGACCAACACCTTGCATGAGGCAATGATCAGTGCCTCTAATGGTAGAGGCTACGCCAACTGATAGCTTGATAAGACAGTTTCTTCTGTTATTGACAAGACCTCATCGTTTAGACTTTTTAGTGTTACATCTAACAATTTATGTTTGTATAATTCTAGTGATATGGGCTGCTTAAAGTTAAACTACAAGGAGAGAAAATAAGACATGTCATACAACGAAGAAGAATGTTGTCATTGTTACAAATACCATCTCCCCCTTTTTTTTGCGAGAAAATCCAGATCCATTATAGAAGTCCACAAGAAGTACAAGAGATGCGAAACATAATAGAAATTACATCGAAATCCTTGAACCATCTAACGACCACTACCACCGCGGAGCAAGCCGGCGACATGCCGATGTCGCCTCTCCACTACTGGAGACGGCCTGACTTTGTTGATGAAAACCGGGAAGTTTTCGTGCACCGAAGTCGTCCTCATTGAACTTTTGAATCGACCTAATCTTTTGAAAGCAAACCTACAACATACACCGACCAAACGAGATCCACCACTCCAAGTGAGCAGCGGCCATACGATTCACCGCCCTCCTCAACGTCACAGGAAAGATCACCGTTGGCTAGGTGGATGAAGAGACGGGAAACCATATCCCACACAACGCTGCCATGGCAAACATAACTCTGTTGCTGGTTGACCAAACTACTTTAGGGACCTAACTATGGCGCCGAGTGCTGGTACGAGGACGCCAACCCCTCCGACCGCCGGAGCGGTAAGTAGAGGAGGCGGGGACATGTCAAGTTCCGGTGAACACAGTACGTGTGGATGCCGACGGTACGGGCGGATGACCACGGCACTAGCTTTGGACCCTAGATGGCTTATGCTAAGCCTCCGGCATTATCTCTCCCTCTTTCAACTTATTTAGTAGTTATCATACACGAAATTGCTAAGATGACATCATTGTACCGTACCCTACACCTACAGTCCTATTTTTTCCTGTATTTGTAATTCAGTTTGCCCATGTAGCCTTTTTTTTCATCGAGTCTTATCAGGTTTTTTGCCTAGTGAGTTGGCAAAGACGACGAGTCGTCGAATCGATATGGTTTCTTTCCAAAAAAAAAAAAAAAAAAAAGAAACAAATGGCGGGAGTTTTTCTCTTTGTTGGGCAGTGAGCGAGCGTCCGGCCCATGTAGCCTCGCTGGACCAGAAACGGTTGTACACTGGTCACACTGCCACTCTGCTTACCCTCCGCTCAAGCACAACAGCAGCGGCGACATCCTCGCCGGCGCGGTGCGGACGACAAATCGGCCAACACCAGGACGGCGCTGGCACGTCTTACCCCTCTCTTCTTCTACCGACGCCGTTTCCACCTTCTTCTCCTCCGGGGGATCACTTCCCCTCTCTTCCTCTCTCTGCCCGCGCGGTTTCCACTCGCCACACGCACGCAAAGTGTTCGACGCAATGCTTCTTCGCGGGTAAACTGTTGCCGTGCCCGTGATTGTTTGCGCGTACGTGGTGCGGCGACCTGCAGGGTTTGTATGTTCTTGGTGAGCAATTTTTCGGAGGGGACGTTAGTAGTTGAGCTTACTCCATGCAATTGTCACGACAAGGAGTATTGGTTGTGCGTAATTTTCATAAGGTCAAAAGGCTGAAAGTAATACCTTTGCACTCTAGCGAAACAATTTGAGAATCCGTTCATTGCTAGGGATTTCTTTACAGTCGATATTGAACCGTTCATTCCTGCATTTCAAACAAAACACAGTACCACATCTGCACTGGTATTCTAGCCTCCTACGGGTTTTTTGTCAACCGGGGGAATTGCTTAGCAGATCTTTTGCTGATACTGTTGCCTGCTTGCCCCTGGTTTGCAGGACCGATGGCACCGGAGACACAGACGCACTTGCAGCCACCGCCATCATGGTCGGCCATCCCGATGGACCTAGCCATGCTGGTGCTCCACCGGCTCCCGGAGTACGCTGACCGAGTCCGCTTCGCCGCGGTGTGCCCGCAGTGGCGTGCCGCCGCAAGGCAGCCCCTGCCCCTGCCGCTGCCGCTAGTCGTGCTCCCAGATGGCACCTTCTACAGCCTCCCCTCCTCCAAACAATACCGCTTCCCGGGCTGTGGCTTCGCTGGTACAAGAGCGCCTGCGGCAGCTGGCTTGTCTTCCCGCGTGATGACGGTTGCTTCCTGGTCGACCCCTTCTCCAGGGCCACTGTGACGCTTCCTGCTCTCTCATGCGTCCGTCTCCGGCCTCCAAATGCGGTCGCTAAATGGTCATATGTGCATGGGGAAAAAGTTCCTGACCCTTACTTCACATGGATGCATCTGAAGGACTCAGATGAGCTGCACTGCGTAAGTAATCATGTGCTCGTCGAACCTTGTTGCGGCACTGGTCGGCATTGGACGTTTCAGCCAGATACTAATTTGCCAGCCATGGGCCTTGTCGTGGTCGGTACGCGCATACGATGCGTTTGACAAGTTTGAAGATATGGTATTCTTCCAGGGCAAGCTCTACACCATTGCCAGAGACGGGATCCTCCGTCTGGTGAACATCAGCGAGGACCATAGCACCGGAGACCCACAAGTTTCTCGTATTGTACAAGTCATCAAAGGTTATCCATGTTTTTCAGCTCTGCTCAACGGCCGCACTGTGCGCTGCACGAATCTGTACCTGGTGGAATCGTGTGGGGTGTTGCTGATGGTACGCAGGAAAATCTGGCGTCCGGTACCTGAACATGGAGTGAAGAGCAAAACTGTGGCTGGAGAGGTCAAGTTTGATGTATTCAAGGCTGACTTTGAGAATTCACAGTGGGTTGATGTGACGACCGTTGGGGATGACGAGTTGCTGTTTCTAGGGCGAATGTGCTCCAGGGCTATGTCCGTGCCGCAGGATTGGTCCCCAGGTGATATCATCTTGTTCTTGGATGACGATGAGGAGAACTACATGAAGTATGGCGACCAGGAGAACACTTCTTTCAGCCTCTATCACATGGGATTGCGCAGGCAGATCCTTTCCGCTAGTTCACAGGTTTCCTGGAAGCGCTGCGATGAGATGCGTCTGGCAGCATTTCTCTTCCCCCAGGGCTGATGAGATGGTGTAATACTAGTATTGTTCTGCAAGCTGCTCCCAGGTTTTCTGACCGTGCTATAGACGTTGTTCAGTGGCTATTTCGCTAGCTTTTATGGTGTTCAGTTCCCCTCTACAAGCCATGAACTTCGTTACTCTGTTAAGTGTCGTGCATCAGTGCTTGTCTGAACTTATTGTGTTGGTTACTGGTACTACTGTGAAAGCTGTTAGCTGCATCTGTTTTCGAATCTCGAGCTCATTGCTGTGCCAATGAATGGTCGTAAAAATCTGCTACTCCCTCCGTTCACAAAAGGGTGTCTCCACCAACTTCAAATTTGGATGTATCTACGGAGGCGGCGATTTGGCTCTATAGTCTAGATGCACTCATTATGTAATTTTTTTTTATTTTTTTTTTCAAAATGTCAAAAAAATTCAGAAAAAAATCCGGATGTACATTAGAACATTATGTGTTAGCACAAAAAATGGCATGGTGAAAAAACATTTTGTGTGAGCTGTACAAAAAAGACAAAAATCTGACACGTATAAAGACAATTTTTATTTTGAATTTTTTGACATTTTGAAAAATGTGTGAATATCCGTGTATCTACACACTAAATTATGTCTAGATACATCCAAATTTAGAGTTGGTTGAGACATCCTTTTGTAAACGGAGTGAGTATTATCTTTGGCATGGTAGTCTCTTCTTATTATGGTGGCCATTACTAATAAACTAGACTACTCATACTACTGTGGCGTTTGCTGTGCTTGCTATGGAGGATTCTTAAAATGCATCATCGCTTATATCTGTCTATTATCTTTGGCATGGTGGTTCTGTCTCCCTGTACTCCTGTAGTGACTCCTGCTCAGTTGCCATGTTGTGATCCATCATATCTAACCTGTGACGAACCTTGTTCAGTTGTGCTGCTAGCGTGGTTTGACTGGACTTGTAGATTCAGTCAGTGCTTCAGAGTATTATAATTGTGCAATCGAAGTTAAGTTCCTTGGCCCTTTACCCAGTCCAAGTCCACATCCGTGCTGAGCTTGTTACAAAAGATAGCAAGAAACGATGAAGTAGCGGAAAGATCAAACCAACGGGGACACGAGATTTAACGTGGAAAACCCCTCCAAACAAAGGAGAGGAAAAAACCACGGGCGCCAGCCAGCAATCACTTTACTATATCGGGGTGAGGTTACAAACGCCGTGGGTTTACAATGTATGGCTTGGCATACCCTAACCGGCGGCTTACAAGATGTATTTATAGTGGACAAACCCTAAGTCGGCTGCAGTCCGACTCGGAAACGATCCGTACCGTACCGCGGGTGGCTGCCGCCCCCCGCACCCCCCTCCGGGGCGCTCCGCTCTCCTACGTCACAAGCTGGCCTTTATCAGTACATACGAATTTGGATCACCAGAAAACAACACTCCACCTTGAGACAAATTCCATCTTGTAGCATCAACGAGAACCTTTACCCCTGAAACAACAAAGAAAACACCTTCGCCGCCAAATAGCCTCTTGGCCTAGACAGTGATACCAACTAAGCCTGAGCATAGCTCAAACTTAGTAACAGGAACAGGCTTTGTCATCATATCAGCCGGATTATCATCAGTACTAATCTTGCATACCTTCAGCTTACCTTGTGCAACAACATCACGCACATAATGGTATTTGATGTCAATGTGCTTTGTTCTCTCATGGAACATCTGATCCTTAGTAAGGTAAATGGCACTCTGACTATCACAAAACAGGTTAATGCAAGTATCAACTCCATAAATCTCAGCAAACAAACCTTTCAACCAAACAGTTTCTTTAACTGCTTCTGCAATGGCCATGTATTCAGCCTCCGTGGTGGATTGGGCAACAACCGGCTGAAGTGTTGCCTTCCAACTAACAGCACAACCACCAATGGTGAACACATAACCTGTGAGGGACCTCCTCTTATCCAAGTCGGCAGCAAAATCTGAATCCACATAGCCTACGAGTCCCTCACCAGCTCTGCCAAACTTCAAGCAAGCATCAGACGTGCCACGGAGGTACCTGAAAATCCACTGAACAGCTTTCCAATGTTCTTTACCAGGATTAGCCATGTATCTACTCACCAAGCTCATAGCATATGACAAATCAGGACGTGAACAGACCATAGCATGCATCAAGGAACCAACAACACTAGAGTATGGAACTCGAGACATGTACTCCAAATCATCATCAGTAGTAGGACATTGAGTAGATGACAACTTAAAATGCGAAGCAATAGGAGTACTAACAGACTTTGCATCATGCATGTTAAAACGATGAAGAACTTTCTTAATGTAACTTTGCTGACTAAGAAATAAGAACCTAGACTTTCTGTCACGTGTAATTTCCATACCTAGGATTTTCTTAGCAGCACCAAGATCCTTCATCTCAAATTCGCTGCTCAATTGTGACTTGAGGGCAGCGACATCTTTCATGCTCTTGGCAGCAATCAACATATCATCAACATATAACAGCAAGTATATAGGCGATCCATCAACAAACTTAATGTACACACAGCTATCAAATTCAGACCTCTTAAAGCCATGTGACAACATAAATGAATCAAACCTTTTATACCACTGTCGAGGAGATTGTTTCAAACCGTATAAGGACCTTTTCAACTTACAAATAAGATCCTCCTTACCCGGCACTATGAACCCTTCAGGCTGGTCCATGTATATCTCCTCCTCCAACTCTCCATGCAGAAACGCAGTTTTAACATCTAACTGCTCAAGCTCAAGATCATGCATAGCAACAATGGAGAAAAATATCCGAATAGAACTATGCTTGACAACCGGAGAGAAAACATCATTGTAATCAATACCTGGGATTTGACTGAAGCCTTTTGCCACTAACCTTGCCTTAAATCTTGGAGGCTCACTTGGAGACAAACCCTCCTTTCTCTTGAAGATCCACTTACAGCGGACTGCTTTCTTTTGCTTAGGCAAGCGCACAACATCCCATGTGCCATTCTTCTCAAGTGACTGCATCTCCTCTTGCATAGCGGAGATCCACTTCTCACGGTCACTTGTAGCAATTGCTTCAGTATACGTGGACGGCTCATGTCCATGCTCCACCTGTTCTGCACAACTCAGAGCATAATTAACAATGTTACACTTCTGACTCCGGGGCGCTCCGCTATCCTACGTCACAAGCTGGCCTTTATCAGTACATATGAATTTGGATCACCAGAAAACAACAGAGCTAGCTGACAAGCCAAGTGTTTCTGTGCCTTGGACTAACCATGGACCGGAAACACGCACAAATTTAAATCGAAAACCCATTTAGAAACCGTGTAATTAATGCAAAGATCAATATGTATAATACTCCTACTAGAAGTGTACCCAGTCCAAGGCCACATAAGTGCAGCTTTTTGTAGGAACGGGCTACATGTAGCCCATTGTTTTTGAAACATTTAAAAACGATACTTTAGAGTTTCAAGAAAATTCTGAAAATAATCCTACATGTAGATAATTATTACTTCTAGCATTGTGCAAAAAATCTATGCGAAATAGTTTGTATTTTGGTCTGTGTAAAAATGATAAATTTCTACATCTGAGGTGGTGAACAGTACCAATTTCGATTTTTTTAGATTGGTCAGAATTTGTCTTTTTATGTAGGCTGGAATACAAAACATTTCGAGTTGAAAATTTACAGAACATTAGAGTATGTCATGTTCAACCTTTATAATTTATCTTGGAATTTTTTAAAACTTCAACTGTTGATTTCGAAAAAATAAAAAAGGTCCTGTGTGTAGGACGAGCTACAATATGACTTTTCGAGAGAGGACTATAGTACTAGAATGAAGAAAAGAATGAAGTGTTGCTGTGTAGGTGTGGTTTTGGACTGCACGTGAGTGTACATGGCTTTCCACTACTTGTCTGACCATGTTTCCTGACCATGATGATAGTTACTCCCTCCGTTCCAAATTAATTGACTTCTATTTGTCCACATGTAGATGTATCTAGACATGTTACAAGTATAGATACATCCACGTTTAGATAAATGGAAGTCAATTAATTTGGAACGGAGGGAGTAGGAGTTGACGCCATCAGACTACATTGCTTCATTGGTTGACTTTGACATAGACAATTGATCATCACTTCATATCGATCCAGGCATGCCGCATGCATGCTTCAGTTTCCAAGAACCTTGTGAACTTTTTTTACTGTAGTCTGTAGCTTACGTCCGGCCAAAATTAGCCTGAACCTTTGTATATCAACATCGACAAGAGTTTTTCTTCAGAAATGGGGAAAATCTGTAACACGCATATCTTTGGAAGGTCCGTGAACATTTTGTTTGACATATACACATATTTTTATGACAATTTGAATATATTTTTCTTACACATGTTTTCCAAGTTATACTTTGAAAACAAAAGTTGGCCTCCCACGACATGACGCGGTTGGAGCGTCCAGCTGACCAACACCCTGCATGAGGCACATGATCACTGCCTCTAACCGTAGAGGCTACGTGCCTACGTCAACTCCTGATAAGTCAGTCTTTTGTTATGGACTAGACATCATCCTATTGTGTTAACTCTAACAATTAATGATCGTATAATTCTGATGATATGAGCTGCTTAAATTAAACTAGAAGATGAGTGAAAATAAGACATCTCATCCAACAGAGAATTTTTTGTCATCCTTACAAAGTGATCACCTCTTACCCAAGAGGAGACAAATCTATTTATTTCATTTCTCTATCTTTCAACTTAGTAGTTATCATATACAGAAAATTTCTAAGGTGACATCATTGAAACATACCCTAAAATCATATTTTTCTTTTGTTTGTAACTCAGTTTCACATGTAACCTTCTGTTCATAAAGTCTTACACCCGAAAATCATTTGTATCTATCCAGCGCGAGTGATCTCGCTTTTTAAGTTGAAAAGTTAATTTCTATGTATCCAAAAGTTCTGAGGAAAAACACACAAGTGCATATACATGTCTAGTATGTACGGACAAATTTAAATCGTGATATTTTTATGTGATCTGCATAAAAAAGACAAATATTGGAAGGAAAAAATGAGTATTTTTTGCCTTTCCCGATTCACAAATTTGTGATTTTTGTTCATGATAATATACAACGTATTATCTAACAAAACTTTTCAGATTTGTACATAACATGTGTATGTATCCACATAATTTTGTTTCGCAATTTTTTAGAACTTCAAAATACCAATTAAGATTTGAAAAATACCGACATGAAGTCAAAACACCTCACTCCTTATCAGTTTTTTCGGCTAGCGAGTTAGCAAGACCTATATAAGGCATTTTAGTTTTTTTTCTTGGTACAAATGTATTTTGACATATTTGTACATATATTTGTACTCCCTCTGTTTGTAAATATAAAAAGTTTTAGCTATTTTAAATGTTGTCTAGACACGCACTCAAATGAGAGAACATACAAAACATGTCATATTTAAAAACGGAGAGAGTATGTATTTAATAGGTAAAATATTTTACTCGTCGAATCCAGATATAGTTTTCTTTCTGAGAAAACAGCGGGAGTTTATTTCTTTTTGGTAGTGAGCGAGCGCCCGGCCCATGTAACCTCGCTGGGCCTGAGACTGTTGCACACTGGTCACTATTCACTCTGCCACCCTGCTGCGCTCCGCTCAAGCACAACAGCAGCGGCGGCATTCTCGCCGGCGCAGCGCGGACGGCAAATCGGCCAACACCAGGACGGCGCTGGTGCGTATTACCCCTCTATTGCTTCTACCGACGCCGTTTCCGCCTTCCTCTCCTCCGGGAGATCACTTCCCCTCTCTTGCTCTCCAAGCCCCCGGTCACACGCACACATAGTGTTCGACGCAATGCCTCCGCTTGGGGAAACTGTTGCCGTGCCGTGATTCTGTGCGCTTCTGTGGTTCGGCAACCTGCAGGATTGCACATTGAGTAACCTGGCGAGTTAATTAGGATTTTAGGACGACTAGTGTCTCATAGTTAATCGCTCCTGGGGCAGCTGGAGCTGCAGGGTTTGTGGGTTGCCCACTTGGACTTCTCGTGGCGTATTTGCGAGCAATTGTTTGGAGGGAGCCGCTAATCTTCATCCCTACAAACTTAATAGCTGAAAGCACTTATATATCTCTTTTTGTGTGTGTGAATAAGTATACTATCATATTTGAACTGCATATTATCCAAAACCAGAACTCCACGCATGTGTCAGTTCACGAAGCAATCCAGACTGTCACGAAAAGGAGTATTGGTTGTGCTTATTTCTGGTAAGGTGAAAGGCTGAAAGTAAATCCTTCACAATCTACCAAAACATTTTAAGACTTCATTCCAAACTAAGGATTTCTTTCCAGCCTGCTATGTTTTTTTTGTCTACCGAGGGAATTGCTTAGCAGATCTTTTGCTGATACTGTTGTCTGCTTGGCTCTGGTTTGCAGGACCGATGGCACCGGAGACACAGACGCACTTGCAGCCACCGCCGTCATGGTCGGCCATCCCGATGGACCTGGCCATGCTGGTGCTCCACCGGCTCCCGGCGTACGCTGACCGAGCCTGCTTTGCCGCGGTGTGCCCGCAGTGGCGAGCCGCCGCAAGGCAGCCCTTGCCCCCGCCACTGCCGCTAGTCGTGCTCCCAGATGGCACCTTCTACAGCCTCCCCTCCTCCAAGCAATACCGCTTTCCGGGCTGTGGCTTCGCTGGGTACAAGAGCACATGCGGCAGCTGGCTTGTCTTCCCGCGCGACGACGGTTGCTTCCTGGTCGACCCGTTCTCCAGGGCCACTGTGACGCTTCCTGCTCTCTCATGTGTCAGTCTCCAGCCTCCAAATGCGGTCGCTAAATGGTCATATGTGCATGGGGAAAAAGTTCCTGACCCTTACTTCACATGGATGCATCTGAAGGACTCAGACACATGGATGCATCTGAAGGACTCAGATAAGCTGCACTTACGTAAGCTAATCCTGTGCTCGTCGAACCTTGTTGCGGCACTGGTCGGAATTGGACGTGTCAGCCAGATTCTAATTTGCCAGCCAGGGGCCTTGTCATGGTCGGTACGCGCATACGATGCGTTTGACAAGTTTGAAGATATGGTATTCTTCCAGGGAAAGCTCTACGCCATTGCCAGGGATGGGAACCTTCGTCTGGTGAACATCAGCGAGGACCATGGCACCGGAGATCCACAAGTTTCTCGGATTCTACAAGTCATCGAAGGTTATCCATGTTTTTCAGCTATGCTCAGCCGCTACACTGTGCGTTGCACGAATCTGTACCTGGTGGAATCGTGTGGGGTGTTGCTGATGGTACGCAGGAAATTCTATCTTCCGGTACCTGAACATGGAGCGAAGAGTAAAGCTATGGCTGGAGAGTGCAAGTTTGATGTATTCAAGGCTGACTTTGAGAATTCACAGTGGGTGGATGTGACGACCGTTGGGGATGACCAGCTGCTGTTTCTGGGGCGAATGTGCTCCAGGGCTATGACCGTGCCGCAGTATTGGTCCCCAGGTGATATCATCTTGTTCTTGGATGACGACGAGGAGAACTGCATGAAGTATGGCGACCAGGAGAACACTTCTTTCAGCCTCTATCACATTGGATTGCGCAACCAGATCCTTTCCGCTAGTTCACAGGTTTCCTGGAAGCGGTGCGATGAGATGCGTCTGGCAGCATTTCTCTTCCCCCAGGGCTGATGAGACGGTGTAATACTAGTATTGTTCTGCAAGCTGCTCCCAGGTTTTCTGACCGTGCTATGGATGTTTTTCAGTGGCTATTTTTGCAAGCTGTTATGGTGTTCAGTTCCCCTTCAAGCCGTGAACTTCGTTACTTTGTGCATCAGTGCTTGTCTGAACTTATTGTGCTGTTTACTGCTACTACTGGGAAAGCTGTTAGCTGCATCAGTTTTCAAATTCGAGCTCATTGCTGTGCCAATGAATGATTGTAAAACTGTGATATTATCTTTGGCATGGCGGTATCTTCTTATTATGGTGGTCACTAGTTCACTACTAATAGACTAGACTACTAATACTACTGTGTCCTTTGCTGTGCTTGCTATGGAGGATTCTTAAAATGCATCATCGCTTATCTGTCTATTATCTTTCGCATGGTGGTTCTCTGTCTCCCTGTAGTGACTCCTTGCTTGCCCCGTTGTGATGGATCATATCTAACTTGACGAACCTTGTTCAGTTGTGCTGCTAGCGTGGTTTGACTGAACTTGTAGATTCAGTCAGTGTTTCAGAGTATTAATGCAAAGATCGATATGTATGGAGCAGAGAGGACTATAGTACTAGAATGAAGTGTTGTTGTGTAGGTGTGGTTTTGGACTGCACGTTAGTGTGTTTGGTGCTTGTTTGCTCTGCTTATTTCGTACTAGTAATCTCCTTCTCTACACCTCTCTGTATCCGTACAATAGTAATACCAGTATTTAGTTCTAGGATATCCTTTTTCAGTAGGCCTGTAGGTGCCCCAAGACATGATAAGAAACTTGGAGCTAGATCCGATGGATCGGTTAGATAAGGGCTTTCCAGTACTTGTTTGACCATGTTTCCTGACCATGATGTACGCACATGTGGTAGTTTGGCGTTGACGCTAACTGACTGCATTGCTTGATTGCTTCATTGGCTGACATGGCATGGCCAACTGATCATCAGTTCATATCGTTCCAGCCATGCAGCATGCATGCTTCAGTTTCCAACTACTAATAAGAAGCTTGTGAACTTTTTTTACTGTAACTTACGGCCAGTCAAAACTAGCCTGAACCTTTGTATATCAACAACGACAAGAGTACATAATCACGAAGATGTTTAATCCACGAAGGGAGAAAACGGAGAGACGGTAGTTCAGGGTTGGTCAAAGTTGTTACAGCATATTGGATGGTTCACCGAGAACATTTTGTTTGACATACACAAGGATTTTATGTAAATTTTAATACTTTTTATTACACACGATTTCCAAGTTATATTTAGAAAACAAAAGTTGGCTTCCCACAACATGACATAGTTGGGGCATCCAACTGACCAACACCCTGCATGAGGCAGCTAATTTTTTTAAAATAATACGCGAAATTTATTTAATTAGGAAAATAGTACGCATATTTATTTATTTTCAAAAATATTACTCAGTCGTCTTGGCCTAAGCCGACTGGACTAATCATCCTGACCGAAGACGATTAGGACTACTCGTCTTGGCCAAAGACGACATGTCCCCTTGAAGTTTTGTCTTCTTCTGCATGTAGTATGCACGCCTAGGACGACTAGTACTAATCGTCTTCGGCCAAGACGATTAGTACTAATCGTCTTCAGCCAGGACGACTGGGTAATATTTTTAAAAATAAAAAAACAGGTATTATTTTCCTAATTAAATAAATTTCGCGTATTATTTTAAAAAAATTAGCCATGAGGCAATGATCACTGCCTCTAACGGTAGAGGCGACGCCAACTGATAACTTGATAAGACAGTCTTTTGTTATGAACTAGACCTCATCTTTTAGTGTTACCTCTACCAATTAATATTTGTATAATTCTAATGATATGAGCTGCATAAAGTTAAACTACTAGAAGGAGTGAAAATAAGACATCGCCTACAACGGACAAAAATATTTTGTCATTGCTACACCAAAATTATTTTCTTAGCTAAGAGAAAACAAATATCTTTATTTCATTTCTCTCTCTTTCAACTTAGTAGTTATCATACACAAAATTGCTAAGATGCCATCATTGTACCGTCCTTAAAGTCATATTTTCTTGTGTTTGTAACTTAGATGCCCATTTAACCTTTGTTCATAGAGTCTTATCGGCCGAAAATCATATGTTGCTCCCAAGCTCTAGTGATCTATTTTTTCAAAAAAATTGAAAAGTTAATTTCTAGATATCCAAAAATTCATAGAAAAATCATACAAGTGACTATGCATGTCTACTGTTAGCATGTACTCTCCCCGTTCTAAATTAGATGACTTCCATTTGTCCAAATGTGAATGTATCTATACTTATAATATGTCTAGATACATCCACATGTGGGGAAATGGAAGTCATTTAATTTAGAACAGAGGGAGTATGACCAAATTTATCGATTTTTTTATATGTGATCTACACAAAAATACAAATATTAGAAGAAAAATGAATTTTTTCCCTTTTCAGGGCCACAATCTTGTGATTTTTTTACGCTTAAAATACAACGTATTATCTAAATTCGGTTTTCATTTCGTCGAATTGAGATATGGTTTTCTTTCTGAGAAAACAGCGGGAAGGTTTTTCCTTTTGGCAGTGAGCGAGCGCCCGGCCCATGTAGCCTCGCTAGGCCTGAGACGGTTGCACACTGGTCACACTGCCACTCTGCTGCGCTCCACTCAAGCGCAACAGCCGTGGCATCCTCGCCGGCTCGGCGCGGACGGGAAATCGGCCAACACCAGGACACCGCTGGTACGTCTTGCCCCTTTCTTGCTTCTACCGACGCCGTTTCCGCCTTCCTCTCCTCTGGGGGATCACTTCCCCTCTCTTGCTCTCCATGCCCCCGGTCACACGCACACCAACTGTTCGACGCAATGCCGGGCGGGGAAACTGTTGCCTTGCCGTGATTCCTTGCGCTTCTGTGGTTCGGCAACCTGCATGATTGCACATTGTGTAACTGGCGAGTTAAATTAGGATTTGAGGACGACTAGTGTCTCTAATAATTGATCGCTCCTGGGGCAGTTGGAGCTGCAGGGTTTGTGGGCTGGCCACTTGGACTTCTCGTGGCTTATTTGCGAGCAATTGCTTCGAGGGGCCGGCTAATCTTAATCCCTACAAACTTAATAGCTGACAACACTATATCTCCTTTTGTGTGTGTGAATAAGTATACTATCATCTTTGAACTGCATATTATCCAAATACAGAACTCCATGCATCAGTCAGTTCACGAAGCAATCCAGACTGTCACGAAAAGGAGTATTGGTTGTGCTTATTTCTAGTAAGGTCAAAGGCTGAAACTAAAGCCTTCACAATCTACCAAAACATTTTAAGACTCCATTCCGAACTAAGGATTTCTTTCCAGCCTCCTATGTTTTTTTTGTCAACCGAGGGAATTGCTTAGCAGATCTGTTGCTGATACTGTTGTCTGTTTGCCTATGGTTTGCAGGACCGATGGCACCGGAGGCGCAGCCACCGCCGTCATGGTCGGCCATTCCGATGGACCTGGCCATCCTGGTGCTCCGCCTTCTACCTGCGTACTCTGACCGGGCCTGCTTCGCCGCTGTGTGCCCGCAGTGGCGCGCTGCCGCTAGGCTGCATCTCCAGCCGCCGTCATTGCCGCTGCTCGCTCTCCCTGATGGCACCTTCTACAGCCTCCCATACACCAAGCTATTCCGCTTCCCTGGCTGCGGCTTTGCTGGTTACAAGAGCACATGCGACAACTGGCTTGTCTTTCCGCGCGACGATGGGTGCTTCCTGGTCGACCCCTTCTCCAGGGCCACCGTGACACTCCCTGCTCTCTCGTGTGTCCGACTCCAGCCTCCAAATGCAGTCGCTAAATGGTCAGACGAGGGAGCGGGGAAAGTTGCTGATCCTTACACCACATGGTTGCATATCAATGAATCAAAAAATCTGCACATAAGTAAGATAATTCTCTGCTCGCCAAACCTTGCTGCTGCACTGGTCGGTATTGGACACACCAGTCAGATTTTGATGTGCCAGCCAGGGGCCTTGTCAATTTGTCATGGTCTGTGTGCGCATACGATCGGTGTAAGGGGTTTGAAGACATGGCATTCTACCAGGGTAAGCTCTACGCCATTGCTGACGATGAGAACCTCCTTGTTGTGAACATCAGCGAGGACCATAGTACCGGTGATCCACAGGTTTCTCGGATCGGAGAAGTGATCAAGGGTGATCCATGGTATTCATATCCTTTGGATGACAACACTATGCCCTGCAAGAAGATCTACCTGGTTGAATCTTGCGGGACGCTGCTCATGGTACGCAGAGTGATTTGGTGCCGGTTTGTTGAACCTGGAGTCAGCGGTGAAGTTGTTGCTGGAAAGAGCAAGTATGAGGTTTTCGAGGCTGACTTTGAGCATTCGTGGTGGGTCGAGGTGTCGACCGTGGGGGGCGACCAGGTGCTGTTTCTAGGGCGAAGGTGCTCCAGGGCCATATCAGTGTCCCAGTACAACCAGTATCCAGGCGATCGCATTATGTTCTTGGATGATGACGAGCAAAATCGTGTGGGCTACCTTCACGACGAGGAGTACAGTTCTTGCAGCATATATCATATCAGAACCGGTGCGGTCCGTTCTTGTCATCCAAAGATCTCCTGGAAGCGCTGCGACGAGATGCGTCTGGCAGCCTGGCTATTCCCTCTGGACCGGTGAGGAGAAGCTATACTGTTAGTCTGAGATTTCTGTGCAAGCTGCTCACAGTCCCAGGTTATTTGAAGATGGTAGATACTGTTTTTCAGTTTTTATTTTGCAAGCTGCTCACTTGTTATCTATCTGACCGCGCGTGGTGGTATGGGCGTTTAGTGACAAGTCAGGCCGTGAGATGCACTAGTAGTATTTATCTGTACTTTGTTACGTACTCTGTTAAGTGCCCAGCGTCAGTGCTTGTCTGAACTTATTGTTGTTACAACTACTTACAAGGCACTATTATGAAAGCTGTTAGCGGCATCGGGTTTAAACTCTTGTGGTGATTGATGAATGATCTTAAAAGTATATATGATCTTTGGCATGGTGGTGCTTTCTATCTTTTTTTCGTGAGAATGGCATGGCGATCTTTGTCGCCGGTCTGTAGTAGCTAACTCTCGATCTAGTGTTAAGTTGTGTCATGCTCAAGTTGCCATGCTAGCTGTGACCATATCTTAACTTGTGACGAACCCTGTGCAGTCATGTGAGTTGACTGAACTTTCAGTCGCTTCAGATAAGTATTTTAGCTGTGCAATCCAAGGTAATTCTAAAGCCATGCATGTAGTTGATTTGAAAACCCATTTAGAAACCGTGCTAAATGCAAAGATCAATATGTATGGAGCAGAGAGGAGTAGACTGAAAAGTGTAGGCGTGGTTTTAGACTACAGGTGAGAGCATTTGATGCGTGTCTGCTCTGTTTATTTCGATATTCATATAAACTTCTCTACATGTCTCCGTACAACAATACAATATTACAGCATTAGTTTACTCCACTGGGTGCCACAAGACTGCAAAAACTTGGAGCTGGATCTCATGGATCGGTTAGAGAAGCGGTTCCCGATACTTGTCTGACTCTGACCATGTTTCCCGGCAGTATCTATCTATATATCTGACGGCTTCAGCCTCCGATCGAGCTACAGTACCGCACTCTACAGTGCACCATAATGTAGCAGCTACAGTCGCACAATATTTTTTTTTGCCTTTTTCGCGATACAGGATGAGTGCACTGTGTAGCAGCTACAGTGTACACAAAAAATATTTTTCCCTCCTTTTCGCGATGATATGTACATGAAATATATGCGCGCCGACGAGTAGGTTCCATTCCCGTGATCGGTTCCGAGTTTGGACGATTCTAACTCCTTAATTTTGAATCCACGCTCGCAAAAACATTTGACGGGTTTTGTCAAATTCGTCTCAATCATCCGTTTAAATTTTCCTTTCACGAGTAGATAAATATCACTCTTCTGAACAACTTTCATGTTTTAACCTTTTTGTTTTGACGGACATAAACATATTTCTCTCCTATCTTCAAAATTGTTATATTTTAGGCTGTGCAAAATAAAAAAATTTGCCACCCAAAAATTATGAATTGGTCCTCCGGAGTAAAACATTTTTGCAAAAAGGTCCCCACGTGTCGTCTTTTTGCAAAAAAGTCCTCACATTTTCCAAAAATTGTGAGTCGTCCTCCCATAATACAACATTCCCGCAGCGAAGTCCCCGCGTTTCCCCCCAAATTGCAAATCGGTCCTCCATTACAACTGAGCAATTTTTTCCCCTAATATATTTCTCCCCCTTATAGTTTAAACCTATTTTTTTCCCGCACTTCTTTTTACGAACATTACCTATTTTTCCGGCCACGCGTGAATAGTCCCTGTCCCTTATGAATGGTTTTTTCCCTTTCTAATAGATTTCTCCCTGTTTTAGTTTTCCTCTATTGTTTATTTTTCCACATTTCTTTTTACGAACATTGCGCGCAAATGGCGACTTCAAAATTAATTATTCATTTCTACTCCTTATTTATCCCCTACTATATTTTTTTCTTCTTTTATCTCCCTTACATATTTATTTTCATGCCTCCGATGGAGGTGGCCACGTCACCGGATACTGTAGAAGTGCTACAGTACCCGCATTTCTAAAGTACCGCACTTCTACAGTGTTTTTTTTTCTTTGCAAATTTTTCTTTAGGTTTTTTTTTTAAAAAATTTGTTGATGCACGTCGACGAGTATGTTCCATCACGTGATCGGTTTCGAGTTTGATCGACTCTATCTCCTTAATTTTGGATCCAAATTCGCAAAAACATTTGACGAAATTTGTCAAATTCGTCGCACTCTACAGTGCACCATACTGTAGCAGCTACAGTCGCGCAATATTTATTTTTTTTGCCTTTTTCGCGATACTTGGAGGATGAGTGCACTTCTACAGTGTAGCAGATACAGTGTACGCAAAAATATTTTTCCCTCCTTCTCGTGATGATATGTACATGAAATATATGCGCGCCGACGAGTAGATTACATTCTCGTGATCGGTTCCGAGTTTGGACGACTCTAACTCCTTAATTTTGAATCCACACTCGCAAAAACATTTGACGAGTTTTGTCAAATTCGTCGTACTCAGTCATCCGTCTAAATTTTTCTTTCACGAGTAGATGAATATCACTCTTCCGAACAATTTTCATGTTTTAACCTTTTTGTTTTGACGGACATAAACATATTTCTCTCCAATCTTCAAAATTGTTATTTTAGGCTATGCAAAATAAAAAATTCTGCCACCCAAAAATTATGAGTCGGTCCTCCGGAGTAAAACATTTTTGCAGAAAGGTCCCCGCATGTCGTCTTTTTGCAGAAAAGTCCTCACATTTTCCAAAAAATTGTGAGTCGTCCTCCCATAATACAACATTCCCGCAGCGAAGTCCCCGCGTTTCCCCCAAAATTGCAAATCGGTCCTCCATACAACTGAGCAATTTTTTCCTCCCTAATATATTTCTCCCCCTTATAGTTTAAACCTATTTTTTTTCCGCATTTCTTTTTACGAACATTACCTATTTTTCCGGCCACTCCCTTAAAAATGTTTGTGAAGATTATAGCAGATTGGGTGAAAATAAAATTTTATCAAACCTCCTCCCATCCTAATCCAGATGAAAATACACCCACTAGCGAAAAAAAAGGCGTCAGTTGATCGTCGAATCGATGTGGTTCCTTTCTGGGAAAACCTTTTCTTTGGTCGGGTGAGCGATCGCTCATACGCTAGGGCCCCCGGAGGGTTGCACTTCACACTTGGTCACACTCCACTTCCTTGGAGAATAACTCTGCTGCGCTCCGCTCAAGCACAACAGCGGCGGCGGCATCCTTGCCGGCGCGGACGGCAAATCGACCAACAGCGGGACGGCGCTGGTACGTATTACCCTTCTCTTGCTTCTCCAGAAGCAGTTTCTGCCTTCCCCTCCTCCATGGGATCACTTCCCCTCCCCTGCTCTGTATGTCCCCGCGGTTTCCCCTGGCCACACGCACACCAACTATTCGACACAATGCCTCTGGATCAATTCTTTCCGTGTCTTTGGTGCGGCAACCTGCATGATCGCGCATTGCGTAACCATGTGAGTTTAATTAGGATTTGAGCACGACTAGTGACTCAGCTGGAGCCTGCAGGAGTGCAGGGTTTTGCGTGTTCTTTGTGAGAAATTGTTCGGAGGGCCCTGTTAATTTTGATACAAAATTAGTAGGTGAAAAGCGCGTATACTATCTTTTTTGTGTGTTGATAAGTATACTATCATCTTTGAACTACATAATATTTATTATCCAGATACTGAACGGATACTGAACTCCATGCATATCAGTCAGTTCACAAAGCAATCCAGATTGTCGCAGAAATGAGCACTGGTTGTGCGTTTCGTATGGTCAAATACTGAAAGTAATTTTCATATTCTACTGAAACATTTTAAGACACCCCTCAAAACAAGGGATTTCTTTCCGGTTGATATTGAAACCTTTATTCCTGAATTCCAAACAAAACCTAATACCACATCAGCATTACTGTTCTAGCCTTCTGGATTTGTTTTGTTAACCGGCGTAATTTCCTAGCAGATCTTTTGCTGATGCTGATGTTGTTGCCTGGTTGGCTCTGGTTTGCAGGACCGATGGCACCAGAGATGCAACCACTCTTGCAGCCACCGCTGTCGTGGTCGGCCATCCCGATCGACCTAGCCGTCCTGGTGCTCGGCCTGCTCCCCGCATATGCTGACCGTGCCCGCTTCGCCGCAGTGTGCCCGCAGTGGCGCGCAGCAGCCAGGAGGCCCCTGCCACCGCCAATGCCGCTGCTCGTGCTCCCGGACGGCAGCTTCTACAGCCAACCGTACAACAAGCTATTCTGTTTCCCAGGCTGCGGCTTTGCCGAGTACAAGAGCATTTGCGGCAGCTGGTTCATCTTTACGCGCGATGACGGGTGCGTCCTGGTCGACCCTTCTCCAGGGCCACTGTGGCGCTACCTGCTCTCTCTGACGTCCGACTCCGGCCTCCAAATGCAGTCGCTAAATGGTCAGACGAGGGAAGCGGGAAAGTTGCTGATCCTTACGTCACATGGTTGCATGTCAATGAATCAGAGAATGAGTAATCCTTACGTCACATGGTTGCATGTCAATGAATCAGAGAATCTGCACATGAGTAAGCTAATTCTGTGCTCGCCAAACCTTGTTGCTGCACTGGTCGGCACTGGACGCACCAGTCAGATTCTGATGTGGCAGCCAGGGGCCTCGTCGTGGTCTGTACGCGCATACGACTGGTGCAAGGAGTTCGAAGACATGGCATTCTACAAGGAAAAGCTGTATGCCATTGCCCATGATGAGAACCTTCTTGTGGTGAACATTAGCCAGGACCATAGAAGCGGTGATCCACAGATTTCTCGAATCGGACAAGTGATCAAGGGTGATCCATGGTACTCATATCCTTTGGAAGACCACACTATGCCCTGCAAGAAGATCTACCTGGTTGAATCGTGTGGCGCGCTGCTCATGGTACACAGGGCGATTTGGTGCCGGTTTGTTGATCCTGGAGTCAGCGGTGAAGTTGTTGCTGGACAGAACAGGTTTGAGGTTTTCAAGGCTGACTTTGAGCATTCACGGTGGGTCAAGGTGTCGACCGTGGGTGCTGACCAAACGCTCTTTGTAGGGCGAAGGTGCTCCAGGGCCCTGTCAGTGTCCCAGTACAACACGTTGTCAGGCGATTGCATTGTGTTCTTGGATGACGACGAGCAGAATCGTAGGGACTACGTCTATGACGAGGAGGACAGTTCTTGCAGCGCCTATGATATCAGATGCGGCGTGGTCCGTTCTTGGCGCCCGACGGTTTCCTGGAAGCGCTGCATCGAGATGCAGCTGGCAGCATGGCTCTTCCCTCGGGACGGATGAGTATAGTTCTTATTTCTGCGCAAGCTGCTCCCAGGTTATCTGACCGTGCTATGGATGTTGTTCAGTGGTTATTTTGCAAGCTGCTCCCAGGTTATCTATCTGACCGTGGAATATATAATGGTGGTTGGTAGTTGTTCAGTTGACAGTGGTTCCCTACAAGCAATCAAATGCATGCATTAGTATTTGTGTGAACTTTGTTACTCTGTTAAGTGTAGTGCACCATTGCTGGTCTGTAAAAAACTATGAAAGCCATTAGCTTGCTCCGGTTTTCGGCTACCTAAAAATGTGCCGATGAATGATCCTAAAAATTGTGTCATTATATATCTTTGGCAATGGCATGGTGTTCTCTTCTTAAGTTCTTATTATGGTGGTTAGTACTTGTAGACTACTATTATGCAGGCTGTTAACTAGATTGGTTTTCCACTAGTGTGGCGGCTGATGTGTCTGCTGTGGAAGATTCTTCAGATGCATCACTGCTTATCTGTCTCTTATCTTTTGCATCGTGGTGTCTGACAGTGACTCCCTGTAGCGGTAACTAACTCTTCACTCCAGAGTAGTGGATTCGTTTCGTGCTCTAGTTGCTATAGAGCTTGTGATCACATTTAACCGTGTGTGTGGTTTGATTCAGCTAGTCAGTGCTTCAGAGTTACTTTAGATGTGCAATCCAGGTTAATTTCCTGCCCCACTTCACGCGGCTGAAGGCAGTAAATCAAACTTGCTACGTGATGGGCTACTGCCTGACAAGGCATATGTTTCCCTACACTCGTATAAATTTCTCTATATGTCTCCGTACAACAATACAATATTACATCATTAGTTTATCCAGTGAGTGCCACAAGACTGCAAGAACTTGAGCTGGATCTGATAGATCTTGGATAAGCGGTTTCCAATGCTTGTCTGACCATGTTTCCCGGGAGAAGTTAGGAGTTGACGCTAATGACTGCATTGCTTCATTGGTTGAGATGGCATTGCCAATTGATCATCAGTTCGATCGTATTCAGCCATGCATGCTTCAGGTTCCAATTACTCCTAAACATGAAGCTTGTGAGCCATCATCTTCAGTATATATACGCACATAAAAAAAACCACTCGGTTGATCCCAAGCTAAGAGCAGAGAACCGGATTGTATCCGTCGATAGATGGATCTCCCTTCAGGTCATAGCTTCCGAGGTGGTGCCCCTCTGAGGTGATTTAGATATAGTTATAAATCATAACAACGATTAGAGTTTTTTTTTTCTGTAATTGTGGGGACAACTGTTTCTGAATGTGTGCTTTGTAATCGATGTTTTTGGTTAATATAAAGAAAATCCAGATGTTAGCCGTCAAAAAAACATATGCGCTCTCTCTTACAACTTGCCTGCTCATCGTCGCGCGTCACACTCTTGCATCCGCCCTTTCTTCTCCATGCGAGTGGCTCTGCCGCACTCGGAGGAAGACCATGTCATTCGTGCACACGGGTGACTAGTGGCGGAGCTAGCAATTTTTGGAAGCTGGAGCGCAACTCCAAGCAAAATATTTTATTTGGTCTATGGAAAACCAAAACTCAAATATTTCAACCCATTAACACATATCATGTGAAATAAGCACCATTTCTTAACACTAAAAAAACATATTTGGGTCGATGTTTTATCGAATGAAATCTTCCATGTCATATGTACACATGAACTAAATGTCGCCTCACATTTACTAGCTATAGGATTAAAATTCAGCAATTCTCCAGTCGAACACGAACAACAATTCAACAATTCATTAATGTCCTTCTTGTCGTTGCATGAACCAGATCACGGTAGAAACTTGGTATTCACAAGAGATGGGAGACCTCGAGCCATCGGAGTTAACCTCGTTGTCTATTATAGGTATTCACAATGGATGGGAGACCTTAGCTCGTCGGGGTCACCCTCGTTGTCTATTTGTGTGTATCGACGGGGTCCTACTACTTATCCTTGGCCAGTATTGTTCAGTGCGACAAACTAACGAAAGGCAAGCGTCCAATACCCCTTGAGGTCACTCATCTTCTACACCTGATGCGGGAACAAATGATTGTCCTCTATTTATACTAAACATTCTTATTTTCTAAAAGTACACTTTTAACCAAATCGCAAAAAAGATTTATTGAGTCTTTACATAAAATATAAATTACCATTTTGTATGCAATGTAAATAAGAATGGAGTATTTGTTTCTCCTATATGTGTAACAACATTAACTATATAACTAGTTTTTAAATAAAAAAAAAAAGAAATTTTCTTCCTTCCAATTTTGTTTGCCCAAAAGAGGCAGGCAAAGAAAAAGTACTTATTTTACTACCGTATGTTAATATTTTTTGAAATAGAATTAAAATGTCTATGCTTGCAGAATATGTCATTCCAAGAGTAGAATTTGACACAAAAATTATGGTATTTTAGGAATTTTATATTGGAACATTTTCGAACTAAACACATTGTGGACTAGTTTGTGCACTTAGATATATTATTGTTTCTTCATAATTTTTATGTCTGTTTTAGTATGTTTAAATATTTCCATAGAGGTTTCTAGTTTCTACTATGTATATACCTACTAGGCTTTGACGCCTTAGCGGTGTTTTTTAGCAACATGAGAATTGTAATGAGCATTCACGACTGTAAGATTTTGCAATAAGTATCCACTTTTTGTGAACGGTCAACTAAGAAATGGTACCGAGGCAACCCTTGTGAAGTTTTCCTATTTGTAGGTTGGCCCTCTTAAGGCCCTGTTTGTTTGGGCTAGAGCTAGAGCTTCTGCAGCTTTTACCTCCTTGGAATTTTACTATAAAATAGTCTATTTTAGTGTCATTTATTGATTACAATAATCATTTATAAAAACAAAAAAAATACTCTACCTTAAAAATATGCTAAACCTATTATTTGAGCCAGTACAAATCATAATCAGCTAACTCCTATTAAACTAGTACTTATACATCAGCTTCAGCGTAGAGGGGTATTTCAAACTTTCAACACCAACAACATTTCCACCAGCCGTACTAAAAGCAAGATGCTAAACAAATTTTACGTTTCACTAGCCGTGCAGCTCCAACAGCTTCTCAGAACCTACCAACTTCAGCTGCTTCTCGTTCAGCTTCAGCTCAAACAAAATGGATCGAAGTCATAGTGTATTGCAAGGAAGCACACATACGGACTGGAGGTCCCTTCCAACATCCATTGTGTTTGACCGGAATGTAACGCCTGAAGTGGTCTGTTCATGGGCATGATTGGGCGCTGCCGCTTAACAAGACAAATTTTCAGGTAAAAAAGACAAGTTTTTCGAATAAATAAATAAAAATTCTTTTATTATAATAAATATTTGTTAATGAACTTTTGGGTTAAAAATTAGGTTATTTTAAACAAAGTATAAATAAATAAGTAACCAAAAAATAAAAATGCTAAATAAAAGGACAAGAACAATAAAAATAAAAAAGGATAACTGGAAACAGAAAAAACCATGGACAAAAGGATAACTGGGCCGCCCGGCGAAAGACGTGGGCGTGGCCCCTGAACCAAAGCTGGCCAGCGGGCCGGCACGGCACGACCCAGGCCCACTTAGTTGTTGGCGGGCCTGGCACGACACGGCACGTGGAGGCCCGTTTAGTAAGTGGGCCGTGCCGTGCCGGCACGCGGGCCTGGCCTTAAGGCCAGGCACGCCCCTGCCTTAAACGTGCCGGCACGGGCCCGCTTAGCACGACGGGACATATTTGGTCCACGAAGATGAAAAGAAAACATTGTAGAAAACAGAAAATATTCATTCGATAAAGAAAACATTGTAGAAATGAGGCAAAGTGTTTGGATAAAAGTGAGCTTTATTATTTGCTGCCTCATTAAAACCTTCCATCCCTGGGAAGGAAAAAGAGTACAGCTTGCTCTAATTTAAATTACAAAAAGAAGGAAAAGATTACAAAAAGATTAAAAAATACAAATGCTACAACTATTGGTCTTCTTCGTTAATGGCAAGATTAAAGAACGTGGCTGCCTGTTCTTTGTTTTCGGCAGTGTGTTGGCATCTCCTCCTCGCTAGTTCTGCATCCTTCACGGTCATCAGTGTTTTCACCATATCAGGAGTGAGACTGGTCCTTCTATCATCGATTATTCTTCCAGCTAAACTGAAGCAGACTCCGAGGATACCGATGACATTGGTACAGTTAACACATCGTGCTAATATTGATAGCACCAGAAATGTAACCTTGTGGTCCTCCCACCACTTTAGTGTGTTGAAAGGAACCCCTTCTATTTCATCCTCATAGGGGAGTATAGGCTGTTGAGGTACTTCGCTAGCTCCCCGTCACCTGCAAGAATAGGCGTTGTTCGTCCAGTAGAGCTCGAGGCAGAGGAGGATCCGCCATGAATCTTGCTCCAAAGTCCTTTCCCTCTTCCCGAACGTGGTGCTGGTGGAGGCCGTTGTACTCGAGCACCATACCTTTGTTCATACTTAATAAAAAGGGAAGAAGCTTGTCGCGAATGTGAGTGAAATAAGCACCCTCATAGTTGGTTTTGGTGGAGGTCATTAGCATAGACAAAGCAATACCAAGCCCTTCAGTTTTAGCCCTAGGATCCAACATAAACACAAAAGCATACAACGGAGGAATGTCTGACCAATATTTTTCAGATTTACGTTTCATTCTAGCAACAGCTACGTGTAAAATCACGTCATTCTCATATGTTTTCAAGTGACTGGCAATGTCTATAATTACATGCACCGTCATAATAGATGTGGGATAATAAAAACCCTACAAAGTAATAGTATAATCATAAAACAACTCAAGAAATTTTGTCAAATGTTCACAAATATGCCAAGTTTCTGGAGTGAGTGCCTCATATTTATATGTTGCATTCATATCCACCAAAAGAAACTTGGTCTTCGATAAGTGACTTAAGCATCATATATGTAGAGTTCCATCTAATAGGCATGTCTAAACTATATTTGCGAGCTACCGTGCCATTTGCAATGCAATATTTCTTATAGTTTGCAAGTCGAACATTATCACTACCGAGAAAAGTAATTGCATTGCGCAATGCTTCAATGTGGGTACGCACCTTCTTTAAAGCACATTTAGCAATAAGATTAAGTATATGACCAGCACAACGTTGATGCAGTAAATAGGGTGCAGCATAGTGACCAAATAAAGGAGTGAGATAATTCATTGCATTTGTGTTTGCCGAAGCATTATCCATAGTTATTGCAAAAAAATGGAGTTGAGATCAAAATTTGCACAACTTTATTTATAGCATTTGAAATGTTCAGACCGCTGTGTGAAACATCAATTAATTCGAATCCTATGACTCTTTTTTGTAGTTGTCACATTTCATCAACAAAATGGGCAACCACACTAATGTAGTCTTGCCTAGCCCAACCACTCCAAATATCATATGTTAAAGCGACAGAATATGTGCAATCGACAAAGTTTTCTTTTATTTTAGCAAGATTATTTTTGCATAACTTTCTCATATCCCTAGATGTAGTTTGTCTAGAAACAGGTCTAAAATTAGGATTTTGAGTAGTTTAATATATTCGACAAAAGCTGGCGACTCACCAAAACTAATGGTAAATCATTGGAAGCAATCAAATTACAAAGAGCGTCTCTCTGTAGAGCAGGATCATAGGTCCAATTACGTACCGAACCGTCAGGGTTGAATTGGAGCCTACTCTGGACGCCGACTGGAAACGCCTCGGCCTTCTCATCCTTCTTCGTGTGGCTTTCGATGTGCCTCTGCAAGTGGTCGGTTCCTCCTTCGCTCTTCATGGACAACACACTTGTGCATCCTGTCCATTTGCACTTGGCCTTGACCTCCGGGACACCTCCCCCTCCGGCACCACTCTTTTCTTCGAAGTGATCCCACACCTTGGAGTATCTTTTTCGTGCCCTTTTTGCGGTGGAGGTGGTGGAGGTGGTGGCTTGAGAAGTTTGAGAAGGATGTGATTGAGAGTGTGAAGGATGGCCATAGGGATTGGGGTCGTAGAGAGGAGAATCGACATAGGGACCACTATCTTCAACAAAGTCGAGGTCGAGATCAGAGAGGTTGAAGGTAGTATTCATGTTGTGAGCAGCCATGTTTGAGTGTGAGAAATGAGAGGGGTGGGCAGCCCTTTTTATAACAAAAATTTGACATTTTTCGGACTAAAATAGCCCTCCAACGGCTATATACTCGAAATTCTGCTTAAATGGGGCCAAATCCTGCTTAAAATGGACAAATCTGTGCAGATCACGCTTAAAATGACCCCAACGGGCCGAAATTTGACCGTTGCCCTTACCACCCCGCGCCCTCCAGATTCCTCCAACAGGAGGATTTCTACCCGTTGGGCTCTAATGCGCCGCACAGCGCGTCGCGTGCCGTAGCGGGCCTCCGCGTGCCTGGCCGCTAAACGGGCCGTGCCCGTGCCGGCACACGGGCTCAGCCTTTAGGCCCAGCACGGCCCAGCCCAGGAGACGGGCCAAGCACGGCCGCTAAGGCATACGGGCCGGGCACGCGTGCTCGCGGGCCG
>CAMZMU010000060.1:48065886-48290845 GCA_947311845.1 Poa pratensis
GGGAGTAGGAGTTGACGCCATCAGACTACATTGCTTCATTGGTTGACTTTGACATAGACAATTGATCATCACTTCATATCGATCCAGGCATGCCGCATGCATGCTTCAGTTTCCAAGAACCTTGTGAACTTTTTTTACTGTAGTCTGTAGCTTACGTCCGGCCAAAATTAGCCTGAACCTTTGTATATCAACATCGACAAGAGTTTTTCTTCAGAAATGGGGAAAATCTGTAACACGCATATCTTTGGAAGGTCCGTGAACATTTTGTTTGACATATACACATATTTTTATGACAATTTGAATATATTTTTCTTACACATGTTTTCCAAGTTATACTTTGAAAACAAAAGTTGGCCTCCCACGACATGACGCGGTTGGAGCGTCCAGCTGACCAACACCCTGCATGAGGCACATGATCACTGCCTCTAACCGTAGAGGCTACGTGCCTACGTCAACTCCTGATAAGTCAGTCTTTTGTTATGGACTAGACATCATCCTATTGTGTTAACTCTAACAATTAATGATCGTATAATTCTGATGATATGAGCTGCTTAAATTAAACTAGAAGATGAGTGAAAATAAGACATCTCATCCAACAGAGAATTTTTTGTCATCCTTACAAAGTGATCACCTCTTACCCAAGAGGAGACAAATCTATTTATTTCATTTCTCTATCTTTCAACTTAGTAGTTATCATATACAGAAAATTTCTAAGGTGACATCATTGAAACATACCCTAAAATCATATTTTTCTTTTGTTTGTAACTCAGTTTAATGTCCTTCTGTTCATAAAGTCTTACACCCGAAAATCATTTGTATCTATCCAGCGCGAGTGATCTCGCTTTTTAAGTTGAAAAGTTAATTTCTATGTATCCAAAAGTTCTGAGGAAAAACACACAAGTGCATATACATGTCTAGTATGTACGGACAAATTTAAATCGTGATATTTTTATGTGATCTGCATAAAAAAGACAAATATTGGAAGGAAAAAATGAGTATTTTTTGCCTTTCCCGATTCACAAATTTGTGATTTTTGTTCATGATAATATACAACGTATTATCTAACAAAACTTTTCAGATTTGTACATAACATGTGTATGTATCCACATAATTTTGTTTCGCAATTTTTTAGAACTTCAAAATACCAATTAAGATTTGAAAAATACCGACATGAAGTCAAAACACCTCACTCCTTATCAGTTTTTTCGGCTAGCGAGTTAGCAAGACCTATATAAGGCATTTTAGTTTTTTTTCTTGGTACAAATGTATTTTGACATATTTGTACATATATTTGTACTCCCTCTGTTTGTAAATATAAAAAGTTTTAGCTATTTTAAATGTTGTCTAGACACGCACTCAAATGAGAGAACATACAAAACATGTCATATTTAAAAACGGAGAGAGTATGTATTTAATAGGTAAAATATTTTACTCGTCGAATCCAGATATAGTTTTCTTTCTGAGAAAACAGCGGGAGTTTATTTCTTTTTGGTAGTGAGCGAGCGCCCGGCCCATGTAACCTCGCTGGGCCTGAGACTGTTGCACACTGGTCACTATTCACTCTGCCACCCTGCTGCGCTCCGCTCAAGCACAACAGCAGCGGCGGCATTCTCGCCGGCGCAGCGCGGACGGCAAATCGGCCAACACCAGGACGGCGCTGGTGCGTATTACCCCTCTATTGCTTCTACCGACGCCGTTTCCGCCTTCCTCTCCTCCGGGAGATCACTTCCCCTCTCTTGCTCTCCAAGCCCCCGGTCACACGCACACATAGTGTTCGACGCAATGCCTCCGCTTGGGGAAACTGTTGCCGTGCCGTGATTCTGTGCGCTTCTGTGGTTCGGCAACCTGCAGGATTGCACATTGAGTAACCTGGCGAGTTAATTAGGATTTTAGGACGACTAGTGTCTCATAGTTAATCGCTCCTGGGGCAGCTGGAGCTGCAGGGTTTGTGGGTTGCCCACTTGGACTTCTCGTGGCGTATTTGCGAGCAATTGTTTGGAGGGAGCCGCTAATCTTCATCCCTACAAACTTAATAGCTGAAAGCACTTATATATCTCTTTTTGTGTGTGTGAATAAGTATACTATCATATTTGAACTGCATATTATCCAAAACCAGAACTCCACGCATGTGTCAGTTCACGAAGCAATCCAGACTGTCACGAAAAGGAGTATTGGTTGTGCTTATTTCTGGTAAGGTGAAAGGCTGAAAGTAAATCCTTCACAATCTACCAAAACATTTTAAGACTTCATTCCAAACTAAGGATTTCTTTCCAGCCTGCTATGTTTTTTTTGTCTACCGAGGGAATTGCTTAGCAGATCTTTTGCTGATACTGTTGTCTGCTTGGCTCTGGTTTGCAGGACCGATGGCACCGGAGACACAGACGCACTTGCAGCCACCGCCGTCATGGTCGGCCATCCCGATGGACCTGGCCATGCTGGTGCTCCACCGGCTCCCGGCGTACGCTGACCGAGCCTGCTTTGCCGCGGTGTGCCCGCAGTGGCGAGCCGCCGCAAGGCAGCCCTTGCCCCCGCCACTGCCGCTAGTCGTGCTCCCAGATGGCACCTTCTACAGCCTCCCCTCCTCCAAGCAATACCGCTTTCCGGGCTGTGGCTTCGCTGGGTACAAGAGCACATGCGGCAGCTGGCTTGTCTTCCCGCGCGACGACGGTTGCTTCCTGGTCGACCCGTTCTCCAGGGCCACTGTGACGCTTCCTGCTCTCTCATGTGTCAGTCTCCAGCCTCCAAATGCGGTCGCTAAATGGTCATATGTGCATGGGGAAAAAGTTCCTGACCCTTACTTCACATGGATGCATCTGAAGGACTCAGACACATGGATGCATCTGAAGGACTCAGATAAGCTGCACTTACGTAAGCTAATCCTGTGCTCGTCGAACCTTGTTGCGGCACTGGTCGGAATTGGACGTGTCAGCCAGATTCTAATTTGCCAGCCAGGGGCCTTGTCATGGTCGGTACGCGCATACGATGCGTTTGACAAGTTTGAAGATATGGTATTCTTCCAGGGAAAGCTCTACGCCATTGCCAGGGATGGGAACCTTCGTCTGGTGAACATCAGCGAGGACCATGGCACCGGAGATCCACAAGTTTCTCGGATTCTACAAGTCATCGAAGGTTATCCATGTTTTTCAGCTATGCTCAGCCGCTACACTGTGCGTTGCACGAATCTGTACCTGGTGGAATCGTGTGGGGTGTTGCTGATGGTACGCAGGAAATTCTATCTTCCGGTACCTGAACATGGAGCGAAGAGTAAAGCTATGGCTGGAGAGTGCAAGTTTGATGTATTCAAGGCTGACTTTGAGAATTCACAGTGGGTGGATGTGACGACCGTTGGGGATGACCAGCTGCTGTTTCTGGGGCGAATGTGCTCCAGGGCTATGACCGTGCCGCAGTATTGGTCCCCAGGTGATATCATCTTGTTCTTGGATGACGACGAGGAGAACTGCATGAAGTATGGCGACCAGGAGAACACTTCTTTCAGCCTCTATCACATTGGATTGCGCAACCAGATCCTTTCCGCTAGTTCACAGGTTTCCTGGAAGCGGTGCGATGAGATGCGTCTGGCAGCATTTCTCTTCCCCCAGGGCTGATGAGACGGTGTAATACTAGTATTGTTCTGCAAGCTGCTCCCAGGTTTTCTGACCGTGCTATGGATGTTTTTCAGTGGCTATTTTTGCAAGCTGTTATGGTGTTCAGTTCCCCTTCAAGCCGTGAACTTCGTTACTTTGTGCATCAGTGCTTGTCTGAACTTATTGTGCTGTTTACTGCTACTACTGGGAAAGCTGTTAGCTGCATCAGTTTTCAAATTCGAGCTCATTGCTGTGCCAATGAATGATTGTAAAACTGTGATATTATCTTTGGCATGGCGGTATCTTCTTATTATGGTGGTCACTAGTTCACTACTAATAGACTAGACTACTAATACTACTGTGTCCTTTGCTGTGCTTGCTATGGAGGATTCTTAAAATGCATCATCGCTTATCTGTCTATTATCTTTCGCATGGTGGTTCTCTGTCTCCCTGTAGTGACTCCTTGCTTGCCCCGTTGTGATGGATCATATCTAACTTGACGAACCTTGTTCAGTTGTGCTGCTAGCGTGGTTTGACTGAACTTGTAGATTCAGTCAGTGTTTCAGAGTATTAATGCAAAGATCGATATGTATGGAGCAGAGAGGACTATAGTACTAGAATGAAGTGTTGTTGTGTAGGTGTGGTTTTGGACTGCACGTTAGTGTGTTTGGTGCTTGTTTGCTCTGCTTATTTCGTACTAGTAATCTCCTTCTCTACACCTCTCTGTATCCGTACAATAGTAATACCAGTATTTAGTTCTAGGATATCCTTTTTCAGTAGGCCTGTAGGTGCCCCAAGACATGATAAGAAACTTGGAGCTAGATCCGATGGATCGGTTAGATAAGGGCTTTCCAGTACTTGTTTGACCATGTTTCCTGACCATGATGTACGCACATGTGGTAGTTTGGCGTTGACGCTAACTGACTGCATTGCTTGATTGCTTCATTGGCTGACATGGCATGGCCAACTGATCATCAGTTCATATCGTTCCAGCCATGCAGCATGCATGCTTCAGTTTCCAACTACTAATAAGAAGCTTGTGAACTTTTTTTACTGTAACTTACGGCCAGTCAAAACTAGCCTGAACCTTTGTATATCAACAACGACAAGAGTACATAATCACGAAGATGTTTAATCCACGAAGGGAGAAAACGGAGAGACGGTAGTTCAGGGTTGGTCAAAGTTGTTACAGCATATTGGATGGTTCACCGAGAACATTTTGTTTGACATACACAAGGATTTTATGTAAATTTTAATACTTTTTATTACACACGATTTCCAAGTTATATTTAGAAAACAAAAGTTGGCTTCCCACAACATGACATAGTTGGGGCATCCAACTGACCAACACCCTGCATGAGGCAGCTAATTTTTTTAAAATAATACGCGAAATTTATTTAATTAGGAAAATAGTACGCATATTTATTTATTTTCAAAAATATTACTCAGTCGTCTTGGCCTAAGCCGACTGGACTAATCATCCTGACCGAAGACGATTAGGACTACTCGTCTTGGCCAAAGACGACATGTCCCCTTGAAGTTTTGTCTTCTTCTGCATGTAGTATGCACGCCTAGGACGACTAGTACTAATCGTCTTCGGCCAAGACGATTAGTACTAATCGTCTTCAGCCAGGACGACTGGGTAATATTTTTAAAAATAAAAAACAGGTATTATTTTCCTAATTAAATAAATTTCGCGTATTATTTTAAAAAAATTAGCCATGAGGCAATGATCACTGCCTCTAACGGTAGAGGCGACGCCAACTGATAACTTGATAAGACAGTCTTTTGTTATGAACTAGACCTCATCTTTTAGTGTTACCTCTACCAATTAATATTTGTATAATTCTAATGATATGAGCTGCATAAAGTTAAACTACTAGAAGGAGTGAAAATAAGACATCGCCTACAACGGACAAAAATATTTTGTCATTGCTACACCAAAATTATTTTCTTAGCTAAGAGAAAACAAATATCTTTATTTCATTTCTCTCTCTTTCAACTTAGTAGTTATCATACACAAAATTGCTAAGATGCCATCATTGTACCGTCCTTAAAGTCATATTTTCTTGTGTTTGTAACTTAGATGCCCATTTAACCTTTGTTCATAGAGTCTTATCGGCCGAAAATCATATGTTGCTCCCAAGCTCTAGTGATCTATTTTTTCAAAAAAATTGAAAAGTTAATTTCTAGATATCCAAAAATTCATAGAAAAATCATACAAGTGACTATGCATGTCTACTGTTAGCATGTACTCTCCCCGTTCTAAATTAGATGACTTCCATTTGTCCAAATGTGAATGTATCTATACTTATAATATGTCTAGATACATCCACATGTGGGGAAATGGAAGTCATTTAATTTAGAACAGAGGGAGTATGACCAAATTTATCGATTTTTTTATATGTGATCTACACAAAAATACAAATATTAGAAGAAAAATGAATTTTTTCCCTTTTCAGGGCCACAATCTTGTGATTTTTTTACGCTTAAAATACAACGTATTATCTAAATTCGGTTTTCATTTCGTCGAATTGAGATATGGTTTTCTTTCTGAGAAAACAGCGGGAAGGTTTTTCCTTTTGGCAGTGAGCGAGCGCCCGGCCCATGTAGCCTCGCTAGGCCTGAGACGGTTGCACACTGGTCACACTGCCACTCTGCTGCGCTCCACTCAAGCGCAACAGCCGTGGCATCCTCGCCGGCTCGGCGCGGACGGGAAATCGGCCAACACCAGGACACCGCTGGTACGTCTTGCCCCTTTCTTGCTTCTACCGACGCCGTTTCCGCCTTCCTCTCCTCTGGGGGATCACTTCCCCTCTCTTGCTCTCCATGCCCCCGGTCACACGCACACCAACTGTTCGACGCAATGCCGGGCGGGGAAACTGTTGCCTTGCCGTGATTCCTTGCGCTTCTGTGGTTCGGCAACCTGCATGATTGCACATTGTGTAACTGGCGAGTTAAATTAGGATTTGAGGACGACTAGTGTCTCTAATAATTGATCGCTCCTGGGGCAGTTGGAGCTGCAGGGTTTGTGGGCTGGCCACTTGGACTTCTCGTGGCTTATTTGCGAGCAATTGCTTCGAGGGGCCGGCTAATCTTAATCCCTACAAACTTAATAGCTGACAACACTATATCTCCTTTTGTGTGTGTGAATAAGTATACTATCATCTTTGAACTGCATATTATCCAAATACAGAACTCCATGCATCAGTCAGTTCACGAAGCAATCCAGACTGTCACGAAAAGGAGTATTGGTTGTGCTTATTTCTAGTAAGGTCAAAGGCTGAAACTAAAGCCTTCACAATCTACCAAAACATTTTAAGACTCCATTCCGAACTAAGGATTTCTTTCCAGCCTCCTATGTTTTTTTTGTCAACCGAGGGAATTGCTTAGCAGATCTGTTGCTGATACTGTTGTCTGTTTGCCTATGGTTTGCAGGACCGATGGCACCGGAGGCGCAGCCACCGCCGTCATGGTCGGCCATTCCGATGGACCTGGCCATCCTGGTGCTCCGCCTTCTACCTGCGTACTCTGACCGGGCCTGCTTCGCCGCTGTGTGCCCGCAGTGGCGCGCTGCCGCTAGGCTGCATCTCCAGCCGCCGTCATTGCCGCTGCTCGCTCTCCCTGATGGCACCTTCTACAGCCTCCCATACACCAAGCTATTCCGCTTCCCTGGCTGCGGCTTTGCTGGTTACAAGAGCACATGCGACAACTGGCTTGTCTTTCCGCGCGACGATGGGTGCTTCCTGGTCGACCCCTTCTCCAGGGCCACCGTGACACTCCCTGCTCTCTCGTGTGTCCGACTCCAGCCTCCAAATGCAGTCGCTAAATGGTCAGACGAGGGAGCGGGGAAAGTTGCTGATCCTTACACCACATGGTTGCATATCAATGAATCAAAAAATCTGCACATAAGTAAGATAATTCTCTGCTCGCCAAACCTTGCTGCTGCACTGGTCGGTATTGGACACACCAGTCAGATTTTGATGTGCCAGCCAGGGGCCTTGTCAATTTGTCATGGTCTGTGTGCGCATACGATCGGTGTAAGGGGTTTGAAGACATGGCATTCTACCAGGGTAAGCTCTACGCCATTGCTGACGATGAGAACCTCCTTGTTGTGAACATCAGCGAGGACCATAGTACCGGTGATCCACAGGTTTCTCGGATCGGAGAAGTGATCAAGGGTGATCCATGGTATTCATATCCTTTGGATGACAACACTATGCCCTGCAAGAAGATCTACCTGGTTGAATCTTGCGGGACGCTGCTCATGGTACGCAGAGTGATTTGGTGCCGGTTTGTTGAACCTGGAGTCAGCGGTGAAGTTGTTGCTGGAAAGAGCAAGTATGAGGTTTTCGAGGCTGACTTTGAGCATTCGTGGTGGGTCGAGGTGTCGACCGTGGGGGGCGACCAGGTGCTGTTTCTAGGGCGAAGGTGCTCCAGGGCCATATCAGTGTCCCAGTACAACCAGTATCCAGGCGATCGCATTATGTTCTTGGATGATGACGAGCAAAATCGTGTGGGCTACCTTCACGACGAGGAGTACAGTTCTTGCAGCATATATCATATCAGAACCGGTGCGGTCCGTTCTTGTCATCCAAAGATCTCCTGGAAGCGCTGCGACGAGATGCGTCTGGCAGCCTGGCTATTCCCTCTGGACCGGTGAGGAGAAGCTATACTGTTAGTCTGAGATTTCTGTGCAAGCTGCTCACAGTCCCAGGTTATTTGAAGATGGTAGATACTGTTTTTCAGTTTTTATTTTGCAAGCTGCTCACTTGTTATCTATCTGACCGCGCGTGGTGGTATGGGCGTTTAGTGACAAGTCAGGCCGTGAGATGCACTAGTAGTATTTATCTGTACTTTGTTACGTACTCTGTTAAGTGCCCAGCGTCAGTGCTTGTCTGAACTTATTGTTGTTACAACTACTTACAAGGCACTATTATGAAAGCTGTTAGCGGCATCGGGTTTAAACTCTTGTGGTGATTGATGAATGATCTTAAAAGTATATATGATCTTTGGCATGGTGGTGCTTTCTATCTTTTTTTCGTGAGAATGGCATGGCGATCTTTGTCGCCGGTCTGTAGTAGCTAACTCTCGATCTAGTGTTAAGTTGTGTCATGCTCAAGTTGCCATGCTAGCTGTGACCATATCTTAACTTGTGACGAACCCTGTGCAGTCATGTGAGTTGACTGAACTTTCAGTCGCTTCAGATAAGTATTTTAGCTGTGCAATCCAAGGTAATTCTAAAGCCATGCATGTAGTTGATTTGAAAACCCATTTAGAAACCGTGCTAAATGCAAAGATCAATATGTATGGAGCAGAGAGGAGTAGACTGAAAAGTGTAGGCGTGGTTTTAGACTACAGGTGAGAGCATTTGATGCGTGTCTGCTCTGTTTATTTCGATATTCATATAAACTTCTCTACATGTCTCCGTACAACAATACAATATTACAGCATTAGTTTACTCCACTGGGTGCCACAAGACTGCAAAAACTTGGAGCTGGATCTCATGGATCGGTTAGAGAAGCGGTTCCCGATACTTGTCTGACTCTGACCATGTTTCCCGGCAGTATCTATCTATATATCTGACGGCTTCAGCCTCCGATCGAGCTACAGTACCGCACTCTACAGTGCACCATAATGTAGCAGCTACAGTCGCACAATATTTTTTTTTGCCTTTTTCGCGATACAGGATGAGTGCACTGTGTAGCAGCTACAGTGTACACAAAAAATATTTTTCCCTCCTTTTCGCGATGATATGTACATGAAATATATGCGCGCCGACGAGTAGGTTCCATTCCCGTGATCGGTTCCGAGTTTGGACGATTCTAACTCCTTAATTTTGAATCCACGCTCGCAAAAACATTTGACGGGTTTTGTCAAATTCGTCTCAATCATCCGTTTAAATTTTCCTTTCACGAGTAGATAAATATCACTCTTCTGAACAACTTTCATGTTTTAACCTTTTTGTTTTGACGGACATAAACATATTTCTCTCCTATCTTCAAAATTGTTATATTTTAGGCTGTGCAAAATAAAAAAATTTGCCACCCAAAAATTATGAATTGGTCCTCCGGAGTAAAACATTTTTGCAAAAAGGTCCCCACGTGTCGTCTTTTTGCAAAAAAGTCCTCACATTTTCCAAAAATTGTGAGTCGTCCTCCCATAATACAACATTCCCGCAGCGAAGTCCCCGCGTTTCCCCCCAAATTGCAAATCGGTCCTCCATTACAACTGAGCAATTTTTTCCCCTAATATATTTCTCCCCTTATAGTTTAAACCTATTTTTTTCCCGCACTTCTTTTTACGAACATTACCTATTTTTCCGGCCACGCGTGAATAGTCCCTGTCCCTTATGAATGGTTTTTTCCCTTTCTAATAGATTTCTCCCTGTTTTAGTTTTCCTCTATTGTTTATTTTTCCACATTTCTTTTTACGAACATTGCGCGCAAATGGCGACTTCAAAATTAATTATTCATTTCTACTCCTTATTTATCCCCTACTATATTTTTTTCTTCTTTTATCTCCCTTACATATTTATTTTCATGCCTCCGATGGAGGTGGCCACGTCACCGGATACTGTAGAAGTGCTACAGTACCCGCATTTCTAAAGTACCGCACTTCTACAGTGTTTTTTTTTCTTTGCAAATTTTTCTTTAGGTTTTTTTTTTAAAAAATTTGTTGATGCACGTCGACGAGTATGTTCCATCACGTGATCGGTTTCGAGTTTGATCGACTCTATCTCCTTAATTTTGGATCCAAATTCGCAAAAACATTTGACGAAATTTGTCAAATTCGTCGCACTCTACAGTGCACCATACTGTAGCAGCTACAGTCGCGCAATATTTATTTTTTTTGCCTTTTTCGCGATACTTGGAGGATGAGTGCACTTCTACAGTGTAGCAGATACAGTGTACGCAAAAATATTTTTCCCTCCTTCTCGTGATGATATGTACATGAAATATATGCGCGCCGACGAGTAGATTACATTCTCGTGATCGGTTCCGAGTTTGGACGACTCTAACTCCTTAATTTTGAATCCACACTCGCAAAAACATTTGACGAGTTTTGTCAAATTCGTCGTACTCAGTCATCCGTCTAAATTTTTCTTTCACGAGTAGATGAATATCACTCTTCCGAACAATTTTCATGTTTTAACCTTTTTGTTTTGACGGACATAAACATATTTCTCTCCAATCTTCAAAATTGTTATTTTAGGCTATGCAAAATAAAAAATTCTGCCACCCAAAAATTATGAGTCGGTCCTCCGGAGTAAAACATTTTTGCAGAAAGGTCCCCGCATGTCGTCTTTTTGCAGAAAAGTCCTCACATTTTCCAAAAATTGTGAGTCGTCCTCCCATAATACAACATTCCCGCAGCGAAGTCCCCGCGTTTCCCCCAAAATTGCAAATCGGTCCTCCATACAACTGAGCAATTTTTTCCTCCCTAATATATTTCTCCCCCTTATAGTTTAAACCTATTTTTTTTCCGCATTTCTTTTTACGAACATTACCTATTTTTCCGGCCACTCCCTTAAAAATGTTTGTGAAGATTATAGCAGATTGGGTGAAAATAAAATTTTATCAAACCTCCTCCCATCCTAATCCAGATGAAAATACACCCACTAGCGAAAAAAAAGGCGTCAGTTGATCGTCGAATCGATGTGGTTCCTTTCTGGGAAAACCTTTTCTTTGGTCGGGTGAGCGATCGCTCATACGCTAGGGCCCCCGGAGGGTTGCACTTCACACTTGGTCACACTCCACTTCCTTGGAGAATAACTCTGCTGCGCTCCGCTCAAGCACAACAGCGGCGGCGGCATCCTTGCCGGCGCGGACGGCAAATCGACCAACAGCGGGACGGCGCTGGTACGTATTACCCTTCTCTTGCTTCTCCAGAAGCAGTTTCTGCCTTCCCCTCCTCCATGGGATCACTTCCCCTCCCCTGCTCTGTATGTCCCCGCGGTTTCCCCTGGCCACACGCACACCAACTATTCGACACAATGCCTCTGGATCAATTCTTTCCGTGTCTTTGGTGCGGCAACCTGCATGATCGCGCATTGCGTAACCATGTGAGTTTAATTAGGATTTGAGCACGACTAGTGACTCAGCTGGAGCCTGCAGGAGTGCAGGGTTTTGCGTGTTCTTTGTGAGAAATTGTTCGGAGGGCCCTGTTAATTTTGATACAAAATTAGTAGGTGAAAAGCGCGTATACTATCTTTTTTGTGTGTTGATAAGTATACTATCATCTTTGAACTACATAATATTTATTATCCAGATACTGAACGGATACTGAACTCCATGCATATCAGTCAGTTCACAAAGCAATCCAGATTGTCGCAGAAATGAGCACTGGTTGTGCGTTTCGTATGGTCAAATACTGAAAGTAATTTTCATATTCTACTGAAACATTTTAAGACACCCCTCAAAACAAGGGATTTCTTTCCGGTTGATATTGAAACCTTTATTCCTGAATTCCAAACAAAACCTAATACCACATCAGCATTACTGTTCTAGCCTTCTGGATTTGTTTTGTTAACCGGCGTAATTTCCTAGCAGATCTTTTGCTGATGCTGATGTTGTTGCCTGGTTGGCTCTGGTTTGCAGGACCGATGGCACCAGAGATGCAACCACTCTTGCAGCCACCGCTGTCGTGGTCGGCCATCCCGATCGACCTAGCCGTCCTGGTGCTCGGCCTGCTCCCCGCATATGCTGACCGTGCCCGCTTCGCCGCAGTGTGCCCGCAGTGGCGCGCAGCAGCCAGGAGGCCCCTGCCACCGCCAATGCCGCTGCTCGTGCTCCCGGACGGCAGCTTCTACAGCCAACCGTACAACAAGCTATTCTGTTTCCCAGGCTGCGGCTTTGCCGAGTACAAGAGCATTTGCGGCAGCTGGTTCATCTTTACGCGCGATGACGGGTGCGTCCTGGTCGACCCTTCTCCAGGGCCACTGTGGCGCTACCTGCTCTCTCTGACGTCCGACTCCGGCCTCCAAATGCAGTCGCTAAATGGTCAGACGAGGGAAGCGGGAAAGTTGCTGATCCTTACGTCACATGGTTGCATGTCAATGAATCAGAGAATGAGTAATCCTTACGTCACATGGTTGCATGTCAATGAATCAGAGAATCTGCACATGAGTAAGCTAATTCTGTGCTCGCCAAACCTTGTTGCTGCACTGGTCGGCACTGGACGCACCAGTCAGATTCTGATGTGGCAGCCAGGGGCCTCGTCGTGGTCTGTACGCGCATACGACTGGTGCAAGGAGTTCGAAGACATGGCATTCTACAAGGAAAAGCTGTATGCCATTGCCCATGATGAGAACCTTCTTGTGGTGAACATTAGCCAGGACCATAGAAGCGGTGATCCACAGATTTCTCGAATCGGACAAGTGATCAAGGGTGATCCATGGTACTCATATCCTTTGGAAGACCACACTATGCCCTGCAAGAAGATCTACCTGGTTGAATCGTGTGGCGCGCTGCTCATGGTACACAGGGCGATTTGGTGCCGGTTTGTTGATCCTGGAGTCAGCGGTGAAGTTGTTGCTGGACAGAACAGGTTTGAGGTTTTCAAGGCTGACTTTGAGCATTCACGGTGGGTCAAGGTGTCGACCGTGGGTGCTGACCAAACGCTCTTTGTAGGGCGAAGGTGCTCCAGGGCCCTGTCAGTGTCCCAGTACAACACGTTGTCAGGCGATTGCATTGTGTTCTTGGATGACGACGAGCAGAATCGTAGGGACTACGTCTATGACGAGGAGGACAGTTCTTGCAGCGCCTATGATATCAGATGCGGCGTGGTCCGTTCTTGGCGCCCGACGGTTTCCTGGAAGCGCTGCATCGAGATGCAGCTGGCAGCATGGCTCTTCCCTCGGGACGGATGAGTATAGTTCTTATTTCTGCGCAAGCTGCTCCCAGGTTATCTGACCGTGCTATGGATGTTGTTCAGTGGTTATTTTGCAAGCTGCTCCCAGGTTATCTATCTGACCGTGGAATATATAATGGTGGTTGGTAGTTGTTCAGTTGACAGTGGTTCCCTACAAGCAATCAAATGCATGCATTAGTATTTGTGTGAACTTTGTTACTCTGTTAAGTGTAGTGCACCATTGCTGGTCTGTAAAAAAACTATGAAAGCCATTAGCTTGCTCCGGTTTTCGGCTACCTAAAAATGTGCCGATGAATGATCCTAAAAATTGTGTCATTATATATCTTTGGCAATGGCATGGTGTTCTCTTCTTAAGTTCTTATTATGGTGGTTAGTACTTGTAGACTACTATTATGCAGGCTGTTAACTAGATTGGTTTTCCACTAGTGTGGCGGCTGATGTGTCTGCTGTGGAAGATTCTTCAGATGCATCACTGCTTATCTGTCTCTTATCTTTTGCATCGTGGTGTCTGACAGTGACTCCCTGTAGCGGTAACTAACTCTTCACTCCAGAGTAGTGGATTCGTTTCGTGCTCTAGTTGCTATAGAGCTTGTGATCACATTTAACCGTGTGTGTGGTTTGATTCAGCTAGTCAGTGCTTCAGAGTTACTTTAGATGTGCAATCCAGGTTAATTTCCTGCCCCACTTCACGCGGCTGAAGGCAGTAAATCAAACTTGCTACGTGATGGGCTACTGCCTGACAAGGCATATGTTTCCCTACACTCGTATAAATTTCTCTATATGTCTCCGTACAACAATACAATATTACATCATTAGTTTATCCAGTGAGTGCCACAAGACTGCAAGAACTTGAGCTGGATCTGATAGATCTTGGATAAGCGGTTTCCAATGCTTGTCTGACCATGTTTCCCGGGAGAAGTTAGGAGTTGACGCTAATGACTGCATTGCTTCATTGGTTGAGATGGCATTGCCAATTGATCATCAGTTCGATCGTATTCAGCCATGCATGCTTCAGGTTCCAATTACTCCTAAACATGAAGCTTGTGAGCCATCATCTTCAGTATATATACGCACATAAAAAAAACCACTCGGTTGATCCCAAGCTAAGAGCAGAGAACCGGATTGTATCCGTCGATAGATGGATCTCCCTTCAGGTCATAGCTTCCGAGGTGGTGCCCCTCTGAGGTGATTTAGATATAGTTATAAATCATAACAACGATTAGAGTTTTTTTTTTCTGTAATTGTGGGGACAACTGTTTCTGAATGTGTGCTTTGTAATCGATGTTTTTGGTTAATATAAAGAAAATCCAGATGTTAGCCGTCAAAAAAACATATGCGCTCTCTCTTACAACTTGCCTGCTCATCGTCGCGCGTCACACTCTTGCATCCGCCCTTTCTTCTCCATGCGAGTGGCTCTGCCGCACTCGGAGGAAGACCATGTCATTCGTGCACACGGGTGACTAGTGGCGGAGCTAGCAATTTTTGGAAGCTGGAGCGCAACTCCAAGCAAAATATTTTATTTGGTCTATGGAAAACCAAAACTCAAATATTTCAACCCATTAACACATATCATGTGAAATAAGCACCATTTCTTAACACTAAAAAAACATATTTGGGTCGATGTTTTATCGAATGAAATCTTCCATGTCATATGTACACATGAACTAAATGTCGCCTCACATTTACTAGCTATAGGATTAAAATTCAGCAATTCTCCAGTCGAACACGAACAACAATTCAACAATTCATTAATGTCCTTCTTGTCGTTGCATGAACCAGATCACGGTAGAAACTTGGTATTCACAAGAGATGGGAGACCTCGAGCCATCGGAGTTAACCTCGTTGTCTATTATAGGTATTCACAATGGATGGGAGACCTTAGCTCGTCGGGGTCACCCTCGTTGTCTATTTGTGTGTATCGACGGGGTCCTACTACTTATCCTTGGCCAGTATTGTTCAGTGCGACAAACTAACGAAAGGCAAGCGTCCAATACCCCTTGAGGTCACTCATCTTCTACACCTGATGCGGGAACAAATGATTGTCCTCTATTTATACTAAACATTCTTATTTTCTAAAAGTACACTTTTAACCAAATCGCAAAAAAGATTTATTGAGTCTTTACATAAAATATAAATTACCATTTTGTATGCAATGTAAATAAGAATGGAGTATTTGTTTCTCCTATATGTGTAACAACATTAACTATATAACTAGTTTTTAAATAAAAATAAAAAAGAAATTTTCTTCCTTCCAATTTTGTTTGCCCAAAAGAGGCAGGCAAAGAAAAAGTACTTATTTTACTACCGTATGTTAATATTTTTTGAAATAGAATTAAAATGTCTATGCTTGCAGAATATGTCATTCCAAGAGTAGAATTTGACACAAAAATTATGGTATTTTAGGAATTTTATATTGGAACATTTTCGAACTAAACACATTGTGGACTAGTTTGTGCACTTAGATATATTATTGTTTCTTCATAATTTTTATGTCTGTTTTAGTATGTTTAAATATTTCCATAGAGGTTTCTAGTTTCTACTATGTATATACCTACTAGGCTTTGACGCCTTAGCGGTGTTTTTTAGCAACATGAGAATTGTAATGAGCATTCACGACTGTAAGATTTTGCAATAAGTATCCACTTTTTGTGAACGGTCAACTAAGAAATGGTACCGAGGCAACCCTTGTGAAGTTTTCCTTATTTGTAGGTTGGCCCTCTTAAGGCCCTGTTTGTTTGGGCTAGAGCTAGAGCTTCTGCAGCTTTTACCTCCTTGGAATTTTACTATAAAATAGTCTATTTTAGTGTCATTTATTGATTACAATAATCATTTATAACAAACAAAAAAAATACTCTACCTTAAAAATATGCTAAACCTATTATTTGAGCCAGTACAAATCATAATCAGCTAACTCCTATTAAACTAGTACTTATACATCAGCTTCAGCGTAGAGGGGTATTTCAAACTTTCAACACCAACAACATTTCCACCAGCCGTACTAAAAGCAAGATGCTAAACAACATTTTTACGTTTCACTAGCCGTGCAGCTCCAACAGCTTCTCAGAACCTACCAACTTCAGCTGCTTCTCGTTCAGCTTCAGCTCAAACAAAATGGATCGAAGTCATAGTGTATTGCAAGGAAGCACACATACGGACTGGAGGTCCCTTCCAACATCCATTGTGTTTGACCGGAATGTAACGCCTGAAGTGGTCTGTTCATGGGCATGATTGGGCGCTGCCGCTTAACAAGACAAATTTTCAGGTAAAAAAGACAAGTTTTTCGAATAAATAAATAAAAATTCTTTTATTATAATAAATATTTGTTAATGAACTTTTGGGTTAAAAAATTAGGTTATTTTAAACAAAGTATAAATAAATAAGTAACCAAAAAATAAAAATGCTAAATAAAAGGACAAGAACAATAAAAATAAAAAAGGATAACTGGAAACAGAAAAAACCATGGACAAAAGGATAACTGGGCCGCCACCGGCGAAAGACGTGGGCGTGGCCCCTGAACCAAAGCTGGCCAGCGGGCCGGCACGGCACGACCCAGGCCCACTTAGTTGTTGGCGGGCCTGGCACGACACGGCACGTGGAGGCCCGTTTAGTAAGTGGGCCGTGCCGTGCCGGCACGCGGGCCTGGCCTTAAGGGCCAGGCACGCCCCTGCCTTAAACGTGCCGGCACGGGCCCGCTTAGGCACGACGGGACATATTTGGTCCACGAAGATGAAAAGAAAACATTGTAGAAAACAGAAAATATTCATTCGATAAAGAAAACATTGTAGAAATGAGGCAAAATGTCGTTTGGATAAAAGTGAGCTTTATTATTTGCTGCCTCATTAAAACCTTCCATCCCTGGGAAGGAAAAAGAGTACAGCTTGCTCTAATTTAAATTACAAAAAGAAGGAAAAGATTACAAAAAGATTAAAAAAATACAAATGCTACAACTATTGGTCTTCTTCGTTAATGGCAAGATTAAAGAACGTGGCTGCCTGTTCTTTGTTTTCGGCAGTGTGTTGGCATCTCCTCCTCGCTAGTTCTGCATCCTTCACGGTCATCAGTGTTTTCACCATATCAGGAGTGAGACTGGTCCTTCTATCATCGATTATTCTTCCAGCTAAACTGAGAGCAGACTCCGAGGATACCGATGACATTGGTACAGTTAACACATCTCGTGCTAATATTGATAGCACCAGAAATGTAACCTTGTGGTCCTCCCACCACTTTAGTGTTGAAAGGAACCCCTTCTATTTCATCCTCATAGGGGAGTATAGGTTGTTGAGGTACTTCGCTAGCTCCCCGTCACCTGCAAGAATAGGCGTTGTTCGTCCAGTAGAGCTCGAGGCAGAGGAGGATCCGCCATGAATCTTGCTCCAAAGTCCTTTCCCTCTTCCCGAACGTGGTGCTGGTGGAGGCCGTTGTACTCGAGCACCATACCTTTGTTCATACTTAATAAAAAGGGAAGAAAGCTTGTCGCGAATGTGAGTGAAATAAGCACCCTCATAGTTGGTTTTGGTGGAGGTCATTAGCATAGACAAAGCAATACCAAGCCCTTCAGTTTTAGCCCTAGGATCCAACATAAACACAAAAGCATACAACGGAGGAATGTCTGACCAATATTTTTCAGATTTACGTTTCATTCTAGCAACAGCTACGTGTAAAATCACGTCATTCTCATATGTTTTCAAGTGACTGGCAATGTCTATAATTACATGCACCGTCATAATAGATGTGGGATAATAAAAACCCTACAAAGTAATAGTATAATCATAAAACAACTCAAGAAATTTTGTCAAATGTTCACAAATATGCCAAGTTTCTGGAGTGAGTGCCTCATATTTATATGTTGCATTCATATCCACCAAAAGAAACTTGGTCTTCGATAAGTGACTTAAGCATCATATATGTAGAGTTCCATCTAATAGGCATGTCTAAACTATATTTGCGAGCTACCGTGCCATTTGCAATGCAATATTTCTTATAGTTTGCAAGTCGAACATTATCACTACCGAGAAAAGTAATTGCATTGCGCAATGCTTCAATGTGGGTACGCACCTTCTTTAAAGCACATTTAGCAATAAGATTAAGTATATGACCAGCACAACGTTGATGCAGTAAATAGGGTGCAGCATAGTGACCAAATAAAGGAGTGAGATAATTCATTGCATTTGTGTTTGCCGAAGCATTATCCATAGTTATTGCAAAAAAATGGAGTTGAGATCAAAATTTTGCACAACTTTATTTATAGCATTTGAAATGTTCAGACCGCTGTGTGAAACATCAATTAATTCGAATCCTATGACTCTTTTTTGTAGTTGTCACATTTCATCAACAAAATGGGCAACCACACTAATGTAGTCTTGCCTAGCCCAACCACTCCAAATATCATATGTTAAAGCGACAGAATATGTGCAATCGACAAAGTTTTCTTTTATTTTAGCAAGATTATTTTTGCATAACTTTCTCATATCCCTAGATGTAGTTTGTCTAGAAACAGGTCTAAAATTAGGATTTTGAGTAGTTTAATATATTCGACAAAAGCTGGCGACTCACCAAAAACTAATGGTAAATCATTGGAAGCAATCAAATTACAAAGAGCGTCTCTCTGTAGAGCAGGATCATAGGTCCAATTACGTACCGAACCGTCAGGGTTGAATTGGAGCCTACTCTGGACGCCGACTGGAAACGCCTCGGCCTTCTCATCCTTCTTCGTGTGGCTTTCGATGTGCCTCTGCAAGTGGTCGGTTCCTCCTTCGCTCTTCATGGACAACACACTTGTGCATCCTGTCCATTTGCACTTGGCCTTGACCTCCGGGACACCTCCCCCCTCCGGCACCACTCTTTCTTCTTCGAAGTGATCCCACACCTTGGAGTATCTTTTTCGTGCCCTTTTTGCGGTGGAGGTGGTGGAGGTGGTGGCTTGAGAAGTTTGAGAAGGATGTGATTGAGAGTGTGAAGGATGGCCATAGGGATTGGGGTCGTAGAGAGGAGAATCGACATAGGGACCACTATCTTCAACAAAGTCGAGGTCGAGATCAGAGAGGTTGAAGGTAGTATTCATGTTGTGAGCAGCCATGTTTGAGTGTGAGAAATGAGAGGGGTGGGCAGCCCTTTTTATAACAAAAATTTGACATTTTTCGGACTAAAATAGCCCTCCAACGGCTATATACTCGAAATTCTGCTTAAATGGGGCCAAATCCTGCTTAAAATGGACAAATCTGTGCAGATCACGCTTAAAATGACCCCAACGGGCCGAAATTTGACCGTTGCCCTTACCACCCCGCGCCCTCCAGATTCCTCCAACAGGAGGATTTCTACCCGTTGGGCTCTAATGCGCCGCACAGCGCGTCGCGTGCCGTAGCGGGCCTCCGCGTGCCTGGCCGCTAAACGGGCCGTGCCCGTGCCGGCACACGGGCTCAGCCTTTAGGCCCAGCACGGCCCAGCCGGAGACGGGCCAAGCACGGCCCGCTAAGGCACGTACGGGCCGGGCACGCGTGCTCGCGGGCCGGCCCGCTGGCACGGGCCCAGGTGGCCAGGTTTGCCCTGAACGGACGCTCCCGGTTACCCCGACGGCCCGACCGCCAGAAAGGAAAACGCGAACTTGAGCGCAGCGCACGGCGGCGAGCGCCGCCGCACCGCAAAGCGGAAACCAATCGCAATCGAGCTCTCCGAGACAGAGTAGGCGTCGTCGGAGATGGAAGAGCTGCTCCTCTGCCAGATCCAGGAGTGGTACCCGACATTCCGCCGCCACACCGTCCGCACCGTCATCATCCCGCTGCCCGCCGCCTTCCTCCGCTACCTCGCCGGGAAGGCCGACGCTCCCGACGAAGACGCGGACGGCCCTCTCCCCTTCCTCCTCCCGGCAACCACCTCCGGCCGCACCCCCTTCCCGCCGATCCTCCCGTACCCCGTCGACCGCGACACCTCCGAACTGACCTTCGACTCCGACGACGACGGCGACCCGCTGCGCCCCGCCTTCCCCGAGCTCGAGGCCGCCGTCGACGCCGCCATCGCCGACCTCGGCGGCGCGGCGATCCCCAAACTCAACTGGAGCGCGCCCAAGGACGCCGCCTTCATGGCCGCTGACGGCACCACGCGCTGCACCTGCTTCGCCGAGGTGGCCATGCTGCTCCGCGCCTCCGACTGCATCGCGCACGACCTCATCTCGGCGCGTTCCTCCTTCGTGCGCGCGGAGGGTGTTCGACGCAATGCTGCAGTTGCTCTACCAAATGGCGGCGAGAGTAGCAGCAATGGTTCTGGTTCTCGCAATGAGGGAGGCAAGCAGGCTGCTGCAGACAGTGAGGTGTCGTCGGAAAGCAGCAGCAGCGATGACGCTTGGGTGGACGATGGGTTCCAGTATTACCTCGCGCTCCGTAAGTGGTACCCGGGCCTACGCCCTGAGTCAGAGTTCCGTTGCTTTGTGCGGGGACGACGGCTCGTCGGCGTGTCGCAGAGGGACCCCTCGGCCTACTACCCGTCGCTGCCTGGGTGGAGGGTTGAGGTGCAGCCCAAGATCGAGGAGTTCTTCCAAGATGTTGTTGAGCCGCAGTTTGCTGCAGAGAATTACACGTTTGATGTGTATGTGAGAGGAGCAGATGGCCAGGTGAAGCTGATCGATTTCAATCCTTGGGGTGGCTATACCTTGCCACTCTTGTTTACATGGGAGGAGCTTGAGGAGGAGGAGCAGAAAGGAGATGACGAGCTGGAGTTTAGAGTGGTCATGCAGCAGGGTGCAGTGAGGCCAGGATTAATGACAGCAGTGCCGTATGATATGCTGGATTGGGGAGGCGGGAGTGGCTGGGACGTGTTCCTCAAGAAGGCTGACAATGAATTCAACCAACAGATGGCCACATTAGGTGAGGAACTCAAGTAGGTGAACAACTAAAGTGATGGCTCTTGGAGTCTTGGTAATGTTCCATCTATCAAACTCTAGAAGTAGCAACTATCGTTAGATTGTTATGCAAATCACGCTAGTGTACTGTTTTTTGACTTGTGTAATGCTGGGCTGCTGGAATTGGGATTCATCTCAGGTTTTGTAACCTTAAACTCTGCCCCGAGTTCATATTTCAACCTCAAACTCTAAAATGGTACAGTTTAGGACCTTTACTTTTAATAGCATTCGATTATCGACCACTCCCAAGTTTTGGTTCCTTGGACTGAAGTTAACCCTAGTATTTTCCATGTGGCTGCCACATCACCCAAAAGGGGACCGCATGTCATTCATTCTCTCTTTCACCTCTCCCCGAATGCTGGCCAAGTAGGCTTATCCTGCAAGGTGTCTATTGTCTGGACAGTAGATACCTTCAATCTGCTATATCTTGATTTTGACTTTACTTTTAATTGTTGTGTTGCGGGGATTAGGTTTGCCTTCTCTGATCTGATTGCTGTTAACTGTGTCTTGGTTCCGCGATTAGTAAGGATAAACTCCAATGAGATGGAGGTAAGTTGCAACTTATTTGAAGTTAATGCCTAAATAATAACCGTTTGATTGGATCAGCATTGTAGGTTGTTCTCTACTACAAATCAATTTATGGGCTAGTATCTGTATTCCTTGTGGTCAATTTAGGATATTCAAGAAGCACATGCTGGCCAGATTGTTGCTGTGTTTGGCATTGCTTGCGTGTCAGGTAAATCGATAACCAACCCAATATTCAAAATATTTTCTGTACCATATATTTTCCATGTTATGCTACCATCTTTTGCATTTCTTCAGTGCCTGATTTCTCACTTTTTGCATCAACAGGTTGTCGTTTACAGATGGGTCAAATATACTATGACTTCAAGTCTTCAATGCACGTCGTTGAACCTGTGATGTCCATGGCTGTTAACCCGATATCTAAAGATTCTGGAGGACAATTAACTGATCTTTTGTTTTGAAGATCCATCTGTCATACTTGATATCTTAAATATGTTGAATAGTTATTTATGGTAACATTTCAGTTTTGAAAAGCACTGAATTGATCTTAGAGAGAAGATCATACTTTCCGCATATGTCTGCATCAGAGTGGTCAGGTTTGTTCTGCTAGCTATTTTCTTTTCTTTATTCTATTATTAAGTAGTTTCTAAAGCATAACTTGTACTTACAGATAATTATTTCTGGTATGGGTGAGTTCATTTGGATATCTATGTTGAATGCATCAGGAGAGGTTCAAGGTATGGAAACAATTAGTTCAAGGACAAGCTTGGCTTCCTCGCCTATTTGGATAAAACACATTTAATACATGGGTGTCTGTTAACTTCACTCGAATCTCGCTATGTGAGGCTGTGCTGTTAGAACTGCTGGCTAAAACCCTTAACCTTGGGAGGCAGCTAAACCTTTTTTTACGTTTTTCTTGTTTCTATCAAGGATGCAGATAATCCTGATCTAACTCTAGCCTCTTGGAAACAGGGAGAGTACATTTGCCCTCAACATAATGCAGTAACATAGTCTATCTATTTTTATTATTAACTGTGTGAAAAGTTATATGTAGTGTTGCCTTGTTTTGGGCATGTGAATCAAAGCTACACAACCTATTTTTTTGCATTCCAATATTGATTAAATTGTTCAACACTCTCGCGGTATATTTCTATAGCTATATATTAGTAAACAATTATTGTTGAAAAATAGCAAAAAAGCAAGCATTGTTTTCAATTAGCATATTATCGGTAATTTTGTGTATGCTGATGGTCAAAACTTGACTTTTTTATTCCATTGATTCCGGAACATCATTCTTGGAAAGAATAGAGTAGTAGTTTAATGGATTAGTTGTTCCACCTCTAGGAGACATGTTCCATCCATTTTACCGCAAGTGCTCTATCAGGTGCAAGGGGACACTTGGTCAGCAGCAGCAAGACACCTAGCCACCTAGGCATGAATACCAGAAGTCCAACAAACAAAGTTGAGAGAAACCGTATTTTCTAGGAGACTAAATCGTTATTTGGTAAAGTGACTTAAATCGTTATTTGGTAAAGTTAATAACATGAAAGGATTCTAAGAATTCTCATAAAAGCCTGAACTATAAGCCTGTTTGTCCACTACATATCTCAATAGAGCTGCTAGTGCAAAGAAGCACCTGTTGCACAACGAAGACCAACAGAAATAAATGGAAGAAGCCAAAACTGATATGCATCATGGAAGATGCCATCACCTTGTAGGCAGTGTGCTCCTGCTCAGTGCCACATTTGCGTGGCAACAGCTTCAGCAGAGTCTTTTTCCTATCATTATCTTCCTGCCTGGAAGCTCCTTCCCAGATGTATCAAGTGCTTTGCCGTTTGCAATGGGAATTGAAGGTATTCTAAATTTACCTGATATCACAGATGCTATACATACCACCTGAATGCATCTGTTAAACATGCAAAGAAACCCAACTCTCCAAATGTAGTTATGGAAGATAACACTACGGTTGACAACTGAAAGCAGCAGAGATTAGGCTATGGTAACAACATAAAACTTGTGAGGTGTACACAGAACCAACATCTGTCACCTCTTCAACTCCAGCTAATCCACATCAAGCAACAAACAAACTCTAATTCACTCTGGAGAGAAATGAACATCAAATCCATGGCCAAAGAACGCATGGAACGGAATGGAACACTTTATTCTCACATCGATTGATGGCCAAAGAAGACGTGAAAGGAAAATTTAACACTAAACATCATTTCCATTTTCATTTCAGCATTGGGCTACATATGACAGGGATCCCGAAGAGACCAGATGACAATTCATATCAACACCACACACCGCTACAACCAGCGACCCAAACCTAGGCCCTCTCCCCACGGATGCGGCGTGCGAGCTGGATGTCCTTGGGCATAATGGTGACACGCTTGGCATGGATGGCGCAGAGGTTGGTGTCCTCGAACAGCACGACGAGGTAGGCCTCCGCAGCCTCCTGCAGCGCGGACACGGTGGAGCTCTGGAAGCGGAGGTCGTTCTTGAAGTCTGCGCAATTTCCCTGACGAGGCGCTGGAAGGGGAGCTTGCGGATGAGCAGCTCGGTGCTCTTCTGGTACTTGCGGATCTCCCGGAGCGCGACGGTGCCGGGGCGGAAGCGGTGGGGATTCTTCACGCCGCCGATGGCAGGGGCCGACATGCGCGCATCCTTCATCGCTAGTTGCTTCCTCGGGGGGGCCTTGCCGCCAGTGGACTTGCGCGCCGTCTGCTTCGTGCGGGCCATAGGGTCAGGCAGGCAAGCAGGAGCGGGGTGAGGCTATGGTTTGGGGTTGAGATTGGGTGGAATCGAATGCGGGCGGCGGTGGGTTCTAAATAGGGGAGAGGGGGTGGGAAAGTTTTGGGGGAGAAAGTGCGGGATGTGGGAGATGATATTTGAAGCCTTGGATTGGTGGAGAATGGACGGATGCGATGTTGCGTGAGCAGGTCGGTCCGTGGGGTGGGAATGTTGTGATGTGATTGGCTGGGTTTGTGCCAAGCGGATATCCGTGGGCGGGCTCCCGGATCCTGCTTTGGCTGTCATATCCTGGATTAAATTGCTGTCAATTAATGTGGTAAGTTGCGACATTACGTTTCGTTATCTTGGGTCCGTCCATTCTCCACCTTGTCAATTAATGTGGTAAGTTGCGACATTACGTTTCGTGATCCTGGATCCGTCCATTCTCCACCTTGGATTGGTGGAGAATGGAGGGATGTGATGTTGCCTGATCGGGTCAGTCCGTGGGGTGGTTAGTGCTGTAATGTGATTGGCTGGTTGGTGCCAAGCGGATCCGTGGGCGGGCTCCCGGATCCTACTTTGGCTGCCGCATCCTGGTTTAAATTGCCATCAATTAACGTTTCGGTTTGGTGCAACCTAAAATGCTACTGTGGTTTCGTTTACGTGCATCTCAAATTGTGAGGCGTGACAACGTATGACTCAAAGAGAGCACTGGTTGTATTTCAAGATCAAACTGGAATGAATGTTACAATAGTTCAGAAACTGGTGTGTGCTGTGCTGCTTCAGCATCACGTCCTACAGCTAGACCATACTGCAGGAAAATGATTACTGCCTAACCAGGAAAAACTAGTTTACTTCTTCGGACCTAGAATGTAAGGAAGAACTAATTTGAGTTCTCAATTCTGTTTTTTGCAAAGGGATTAAGTTTAATTACAATGTATACAATAGATAAAGAACAATCTAGCAATTCCCATAATGAGAGCTGTCCAGGCATCATGGAGGTCTAAATCAGTCTACAGAATGAACCGATTCAGGACTGTAAAGTTTTTGTTGGAACACTCAGAGCTATGTCCACAACAAAGCGAACGCGAAATCACAGGTAAGGCCACATCATCCGACACGTCTCATGTACACATATCGAACGGAACCTCCGTCGTGGTAAATTAACCAGTAATGTTATGCACGCGGCGTGGTACTTTGGCACCAATTGAGGATTGCTACGAGTTCCCTTTCCTCGCACTCCTCCTGCAAGGCACGGAGCAAACACACTTTAGAAACAAGAAGTGCATATGGATGGCAAAACTGTATTATCGGTTATCTTGCTGTCAATCGTGACAACCTGGTATATTTTGACTGTTTGAAGTAAATGGACCGCTTCTAAAAATGGTACAGTATCATCATATTCATCATGTAAGGAATGATGGGTTCATTCTTTACAAAAGGTAGAAATTAAAAAGTCAGGGGCGGATAATATATGATATTATGCAAGCTTGATTCTCCAGAGGGGACTGATCAGACATGCAAATTGCTTCTGTGACGTACAGATTCAACCTTAAATTTTCTTTAATGTAGCTCTCTGTCAAACCTCTACTGGCATATCCAATCTGTTCTTTCAATGCTACAAGCTCCTGCACAAGACCATGTCATATCAATTACATGTAAACCCATGAAACTAACAATTGTAAGTGAGTTGGCATCCTGATCCATACCTCATAAGTCATGCTGTCTATATCTAGCCCCATATCTGTATGTTCATCAGTAACATGTCTTGCTTCATAAAATCTTGAAAGATCCATCAATGCAGAATTATGTAGGGACATACTGATTACTTAACACATATTCAGAAAGTAGCGAGGGACAGATGCCATTTTCAATGTCTGTAGATACTAATTTCCAACTATAGACAGCAAACATGATTGTCAAATTTCACAGCACCGAAAGACGATTGTTTCGTCTGTCTTGGCCAAAATTAAGATATGCTATTCATGCAGAACAGATTGCAGTAAACAGAATGATAAAGGGCTCGCTAAAGATGTTTAGGTAATTTGATTTTTCTAGAACTTGATGACAAACCATATTCTGAAGTATTTCAAGTAAAAAGTCCAGAACTTCAACAACTAAGGGCAATAATGGCAATGTTTTCTAGAAAAAAATCTCTGATATTCTACAGCTAAATGCTTATAGACGGAAAGAAAGTATCCAAGGAAGGTCTATGTTTTTACATTAATTATGCAATTAGAGAAACATGCATGCCACCTTCAGGAGGAAAATGCATGGAAATGTGAAGTTGCCTCATTTGGCATTTTGGCAGCATTCCTAAACCGCCATTGTTAACTTGATTTGAAAGAAATCCATGAATTGGAGGTCCAGTCGAATGTCCAGAACTGGATAAGAAAGCCAGCCTTGGATCCAAGGTGTGCCCGATTCCAGATGGATTTACACCATGCACCACTACATTGCTATGCCGCTGAGGTCCTTTGCATCTGAATATGATTGTGCTTTGGCTGCCGCATCCTGGGTAGGGCCACGTACAGGGGTGAATAGGTTTTGTAAGAGCATCTCCACCGGCGCGCCCAATACAGCGTCCGGCAAAGTTGCCGGACAGGCGCTGTTGGGCACGCCGGCAGCCGTTGCCGCCTATTGGGAGCGCCGCGCTCCACCGGTCGCTCCCAATAGGTTTTTAACCAAAAAAAAAATAGATACTCGAATATGGACGAACCGGCGATATTTCATTGAATTTGAAGGACATTTAACAAACTTAAACAAAATTTGATAAACGAAATTTAACAAACTTAAACGGAATTTAACTAAATTCAAACTAAATCCTAGACCCTAAATCTAGCGGCGGTGCCGGCGGGCACTCGAGAAGGAAGCTAGTTCCGGCGATGGTGAAAGCAGTGGCTACATGGCGGCGTCGAAGAAGGCGACCCTCTCGGCGGTGGCATGTCTTGCATGCCTCAATGATCTCCGGCCGCTGAGGAGGAAGTATCATCTGCGCCGCCGTCGCTGAGGCTTCCGGTTTCACCCTCGGCGGCTTCGGCCTTGAGGAACATCTCCGTGCCGCCGCCGTCGCCGAGCATGGTGGGGTTTGATCTACCGACGGCGGAGGGAGGCCTCAATGGACGCCTGCATTCCGTCCGACTCTGGCTCACCCCAGTCGCCGTCGCTGCTGTCCTCCTCCTCTGCCGGTGCCGCGGCAGGCCCCGGTGCCGGTGCCGACGCCGGCAAGGGGAGGTCGGGTATCTCGAGATCGGATGACACAGGGTCGCGCTCTTCATCAGACTGGTGGAACCACTCTGGCGGTGGCTCGGTCATGCCGCTGGGGAGGAAGAAGCAAGCGCGGCGTGCCTCGTGCTCCGCGTCGATGACGATGTCCCAGTACGGCGCCGAGATCGAATAGAAGGGGTCCGCGTGCTGGTTAAACGGCAGGTCCCTCCACTGCCGCGAGATGTACTCGAGGCGGGGCCTGCCGCTCAGCGGCGGCGCCACCGGCACCTTGACGACGTTGAGCACCCACCCCGGTGGGAGCACAAAGCCGTCTGACACCGTTATGTTGTGCCGGCGGTACACCTCCACCTCCTCCTCCAACAGCCTCGTCGGAGGCAGCGCTGCGCCTTCTGGTGCGCGGGACGAACTGCCCTGCTCGGGGCGGCGATGCGGCTTGAACATGTCCACCCCGCGCTGCGCTGCGAGGCGGCGCTTCTGGGCCGCGTCGAACTCCTCCTCCTTCCGACGCCTGTCGCGGTTGAACGCCTGGTTCATCATCCGGTCCTGGTGGAGGAGGCGTTGCTGCACGTCGCGCACGTGGCGGAGCTCGGGTGTCATGGCCGCGTTCGTCGCGGCGTTGGCGCGGTCGCGCCGACCTCGCCGTTCCGCGGCCATTTGCTGGCGGCGGCTTGCCTCCTCGGCGCTCAGCTCCGGTCGTGGCTTGCGGCTGCCGGTCATGGTGGCTAGGGTTTTCTATGAGAAGGAACTGTGTTTGTGTGGAGAAGAGAGGCACGCTGGGCGTTGTTTTAAAGACGGCGGGGAGCGGAGGAGGCCGGCCACTGCCTGACCTTCCAGTTATGCGCTCGACGCGTCGCGTCGTCTGCGCCCGTCAGGGAACCGCTGCGCCATTAAAACGGGCGTATCTGCCACAATAAATCCGCCCTTGACCGTTGGGTCGCTGACGCGTCGCCCCCACCCGTCAAGTTCGGACGAGCCGCGCGTTGCCGCGGTTGCCGGCATGCCCGCTTGCGTCCCTAGGATCTAGGCGCGAAGCGGGGTTGCCGGACGCTGTATTGGGACGCGCCGGCAACTTTTTTTGTATTGGGCGCGCCGCTGGGGTTTTTTTTGCTGCCGGCGCGCCCAAAACGTCTATTGGGAGCGGAGTTGGGCGCGTCGGTTGAGATGCTCTAATGTCCGAAACGTGATAGGCAGCATTTCTCTTCCCCTGGGACTGATCAGGTGTTATGCTATCATTGCTTTGCAGGATACTCTCAGGTTGCCTGAAGATGCTGCTATAGACGTTGTCGTTCAGTGGTAGTTTATTCTGCAAGCTAAAGCTATCAGTGCTTGTCTGAACTTGTTGTGGTGGGTACTACTGGTATCAAATCTGTTATTTTGCTCCAGTTTTCGACTCTTGTGGTGATTGCTACGTATGCCGATGAACGATCCTAAAAACGTGCTGAGTATTATCTTTGGCATGGTTGTCTGTTGTTGTTATGATGGTGGTTTCCACTACTTACTAGTACGGTGCATGCTGTTAACTACACACTCTTGTGGAGTTTGTTATGGCCTCTTGTGATTATTTGTTTCGTGCTCAACTTGCCATGCATCTTGTGATGATATCCAACTTGTGATGAGGCTGTGCCTGCTTGTGTGTGGTTTGACTGAATTTGCAGACCTAGCGGTTCAGAGCAATTTGCTGGCCCCCTTCACCCGGTCGATCAAGCTTGTCATCATCCATGCATGTATGATGAGCTACCTGACAAGCCATGATTTCCGTGCGGTGGATTAACCATGGACCGTAGTTAATTCGAAAAGCCATTTAGAAACATTGTAATGCAGAGATTGACTGATATGCATGGAGCAGAGTGGAGTACACTACCAGTTGAGTCAAGTCCGTGTAGTCGTGGTTTTGGACTGCATGTGAGGTGCGTGCCTGCCGTGCTTATTTCCCACTCGTATAAAATTTTCTACTCATACTGTAGGATGCTGTTTTACTCCTCACGAGACTGGATCTGATGGATTCAGCTAAGCCATGTTTCCCGGGAGTATTTAGTACCTGCGAAGACCATGCATGCATGTGGTAGTTAGCAGTTGGTGCTAACTGCATCATCACACGGGTTGACATGATCATCAGTCCGATTGATAATATATCCAGCCATGCTTCAGTCAGTTTTCAGTCAGCAACTGTGACGAAGGCTCGTGAACTATGCCGTAGTACTCATCTAAGCTCCCTGAACACGTGCTATATCTAATTAACCGACCGTGCTGCAAAAGAATGACGAACGATCGAGGAGTTATATCTGTTCTTCAGTCGTTCTAAAGCACTTGATCCATCCCAAGCTAGCATTTCACATTCCCTATCTCCTTGCAGGTCAGAGGTAGCGCTCTGTGGTGCTTCTCTCTCACCCATGCATGCATAAATACGGTCGAGTCTGGCACGGCCGCAGCGGCAGCTCCGGAGACAGAGAGAGATTCCCGACGCGGACGCCTTCAATGGCATTGCAGGCAGGGAGTCCCAGGTTGGTCATTCCATGGCGAGTAAATGGCACTGGCGTGGGTTTCGAACTCCTGATCTCACGTTAATAAAACGCCGAGAATAGCTACTGTGTATCAAGCGTGTATGTGATAGTTATCAAAACTTCGTTGTTTTTGACATCTCTGGCCGGGATTGCCTAAGCGCCGGCGTTGACTCATATCCGTGGGCGTGCTCGATCTGCTAGTGCCGCCGCTGGCCCGGGAGCCTCCGCCACCACGGCCGGGGGCGTGGCCGCCGCGCCCGAGCTTCCCCTGCTCGTGCTGCCGCTGGCCCAGGAGCCGCCGCGACCGTGCCCGAGCGCCGCCGCCGCCGTGCCCGAGCTCACCCTGCTCTGTCCCCTGCTCGCCCGGGGGCGCGGCCGCCGAGCCCGAGCTTCCCCTGCTCGTGCCGCCGCTGGTGCCGCCGCTGGCCTGGGAGCCGCCGCGACCGCGGCCGAGCGCCTCCGCCGCCGCGCTCGAGCTCGCCCTGCTCGGTCCCGTGGTTGCCCGGGGGCGCGGCTGCCGCGCCCGAGCTTCCCCTGCTCGTGCCGCCGTTGGCTTGGGAGCCGCCGTGACCGCGCCCGAGCACCGCCGCCGCCGCGCACGAGCTCGCCCTTCTTGGTCCCCTGCTCGCACGGGGGTGTCCGCCGCGGCCTAGCTCGGTCGATCTCGCCCTGACGCCGCCGCCCTCTATTTATTTCCAAAAGCCTAAATTAATATTAATCTATAATAACAGAACGTGCCGGGGCCGATGGAGAAAACAAATCAATCGGAGGGCTTATTTGCAAAACTTTCTACGACACGTGGCCGTTCTGGTCAAAAACCGGTCAAAAACCTGTCGAGTGACCAACGGTGCACACGGATGCTCACTAGTGTGACGGGTTCAACACATTCTGGAGAATAGTGACTTAAGTGCACCCTAGTGTCAACTTCAATGACCGCCAATGCCATTTACTCTTCCATGGCGCCCATCGTCCACGCACGTACGTTCCCCATGCACGCATTGCCTTCTCTGCATGCCATGGCCTCTGGCCCCCCGAAAGCCAAGAGGAGAAGCTCCCGGCTGCTGATCCGTGCCTCTGCTTCGCCGACAGGAGACAGCACTGCCATCGACGGTAAGGGTTTGCCAAATGGACAGACAGACAATGTGCACGTTGCCCTACCGATGCTTCCTCCTCTCGATCGAAAAGCTAGCTACCTAGCGCTCGTACGGCGTAGACGATGCAGTGGGAGTTGCATCAAACGTGCGAGAGCGAGAGCTGCGCTGGTCATGGCGACAGTGCATGCAACGGCTGGAATCCATGGAAGGCTAGAGGATGCAGATCGATCAAGGACGGAAGGGAAGCATGACACCAGGAGGAGAGAATAACTGAAGAAAGAAGCGCACGCATCCTCCTCCTCCACTATCTTATCTATCAACTGCATGCACGAATGACATAGTCATGGCGTCTCTCAGTCCCAGATCCACTCGTGTGGCGATACGTATTCAGGGCAAGCTAGACAAGCGTGTGCTCGTGCGGATGCGTGCGCGGCGCGACAAGAGAGCGGGACGCGCCACGGCGCGCATGCGATGCAAGTCAGCAAGATGACGACCATGGATGCATGCCTACCGACTACCGTATATACAAACCACGCGCCCGTACCGCCTGCGTAAGCGTCCGCATTGCTAGCTCCTCCGTCGATCTCGGATCAACCCCCACGTAGTGCCTAGCTAGCGCGGCGGTGGCCGGCCGGCCGGCCACAATGCCGCTCTGCTGCTACAATTACTAGCTGCCGCTCGTTTCCAATCAGAACTCGGTCTCCGCCTGCAGCTTCCGGGCCCGGTCTTCGTCTTCCCGATGGCCGGCAATAACTTCCCGGCCGCCCGGCCGGCCCGAGCAAGCGACACGCATCCGTCCGTGCAACCTTCCGGGTTTCCTAGCTAGCTACACGCCTCCCTCCCTGCCCGCACGTACGCATCATTTACTCCAGCCGCAGTTGTCTGCACGCCCAACTGCACCCATTAGAATAGTGCTGGAGCTCGAGCTCGTTCGATCGGAGCCGGCGTCACGGGGCGCGCTTCTCCTGCCGAAACCAAGCGAGCGTGCGCGTGCATTCTCTATCATCCCTTGTCGCGCTGATTGATTTTCCACAACCACTTGATTACGCCTTTTCACCCGGTCAAACTTAGCTACTCGTACTTGTAGCTAACGAGCTAGTCTTCAGGTTGTTCGTCGGAGTATTCCATTTAGGGCATCTCTTTAGATTGCAGGATTTTCAAAACGCAATAATAAGAAAAATAAAAGATTGAAAAGTCATACACTTAAATTTCTACAAGAATTAAAAAACACATGAATTTTGTAAGAGAATTTTGGATGGTGCATAAAAATCAAACCCCAAGAATTTTGAAGGAATGAGGAGAGACGGTAGAGGAGATAGAGTCTGAGTACATTGAACTTCTCAAAGGAAAAATAAAATGAGTTTTGAGATCAAGTTGAGATTCCTGTGGAACAGGGGGCATAAAAATGGATTGCTTAGAAATATTATGGGCTCAATGCTGATCCAAGGAATTCCATAGGAAAAAATCCTATATTTTAGAATCGCAGAAAATGCTTATAAAATTCTTTAAATCCAAAAAGGCCCTTATCGTTTTAAACATATTCCAAACTAACTCCATCGGTCAAAATATAACAAATTTGTATAAACCCTATATCACACGCTTTTTGTTCAAATCGATACATGAATATTCGCTCGTTTCACAGTTATCCCCTCTTCACTAATGAATGTACGTAGGTCGCGCTAGGATCGATTTGTTCATTCAGTATTCTGCATTTTTTTCCAAAATTATACATAAATATAGATGGCGGACACATGGTGGTTGTTGAGTATAGCGTATTGACTATTGACAACTCAAAACATGCATAGACAAAGGTTCAACAAACAAGTGCTAAGCATTCAAAAAATAAATACTAAACGAACTTACAATATCCCCACCCTAACTATATCTTGCTTATCAGTGGACCATAACATAGTGCATAGGTACTCTTCGATGCCACGATGAAGAGACGAGGACACATACTACAATAACACACTCTAGTTTCCGCTTACTTACTTCCTCCTTTTTAGCCCTTACAAGAGGGTTGATCAACCAAATCTAAGAACATAGCAAGAACTGACCCTTTATCTCATCCTCCTCCTTCTTGTGCCTCCCCTCCTTGTGTCGGCTTCTGTCACCTAATCCATCTGTTCGTGACTTCTTCGTGTGCTTGGCCGATTGCCAAGCACCCAACCCTATTCGAATCAGGCACTTTTGTATGAATCAGTCCTTAGAGGTGAGTTCCGCGCAAGGGTTCCACAACCTATCTAATCGTCTACAAAATTAGCATTTCTATTAATATTTCAATTGATTATTGATGGTGCATACCTTTTTTTTGACACCTTAGACTGTGAGGCAAAAAGCCCAAAACAAACTTTATTAAAACTCACTCAAAATTACAATATGTACATGGGAATAGGCAGGAGAGAAAGATTACATAAAAATAAAACCTAAGGGAGAGAGCTTAACCAAGAGGAGAGAGCTTCCTGGTGTTTAGTTTCAACCCTATGTCTCAAGAGGGAGATGTCATGAAAAAATTGCAATTCCACCTAGTGAAAGTGGGTCTCTCTTGGGGGAAAATCTTCCCATTGTGCAGCAACCAGATATGCCAGCAGGCCGTGATTAGGACCTCCATAAAGAAAGGTTTATTGAAGCTCTTCCTTGCACCACATATAACAAATTGTAGATCCTCGTGTTGCGGCTAGTCTATCTGCAAATAGGACCAAATCATTCTGCTACAATTACACTACAAAAATGTATTTTGGTCTTCATGGGTCCTCTTGGGACATCGCACACAATGATACTCATCAGTTACTCTCCAATTTCTCCTTATCAACAGGTCCTTAGTATTGAGTCTATCACTCAATCGATGCCAAGCAAAAACCTTGATTTTCATGATGCAACTCGACCTCTAAAACAAATGGTACACTTTGGGAACAACCATATGTGCACATATTCTTTTATAAAACATCACTGACCTATATTTGTCACCCCAACAGTAAGCCCATATGTCCTTCTCATTTGGAAGGAGATTATCCGCAATGATTGGTTGTAGCTATAAACGCTCCTCACTGGCAATCGCAGATATAGAGGTAAATGGAAAAGGGCATACATGTCTTCCATCGCATAAATTTCAACAACGGATATAGAGTCATTCCGGACATAGGAAAACAATCGTGGGAACATGTTCTTAAGAGGCATGATCATCCACCTTCTGATTATAATCTTAGAACATGAAAGTGTTCCCCATCCAAGCTGTAATGATTGCCACCCGTCTAAAGTTATCAACTAGCTTTAAAACATCACACCACCAGAAAGAACCATACATGTTTTTAACATTAGGAACCTTGGAAACATAGTAATAAATCCACACAAAACTACCCCAAAGAATTTATGTCTGATTATAAAATTTGCCTAGATGCTTGAGAAATAAAGCAACATTTTGTTTCTTAAAACTGGTAATCCCCAACCCTCCATTTTGTTTCAGTTTGCACACAATCTCCCATGCATCTAAAGACAGTTTCGGGGTGTCAGTGTCGCCTCTCCATAAGCACTATCGTAGGATCCTATCAAGTTGAATAGTAAAGCCTGGAGGTAGCTGTAAGGAGCAAAGAAAATGCAAAGGCAGATATGCCAGAGCTGAACTAATCAACTATAACCTTGCACACCTTGGGAAAAGAAACTTGAACTAGCAGTCAACCTACGCTCCACTGGACAAACGAGGGGCATTAGATCATGGATTCTAGGCCTAGTTGTATCCAAGGGTAGACCCAAATAGGTGAACAACATAGATCCCACCTGGCAACCAATGCATCAGCCAACTCAACAGAAGTATTTATCGCGATTGAATTAGATTTCTCATAATTTATCTTTAGGGCAATGTAAAGGGAATTTTTCTGAAGAGCGTCTTTAAGAGCAAGAATTTGAACCATTTCCGCTGGCATAACAAGCAGCGTGTCATCCGCATATTGTATCATTGGGAAATCAACATCATTGCTATCAACTCGCAAAGAAATTAGCCATCATGTAGCAACTCATTAACCACCAACTGTAACAAGTCCGAGCCGAAAACACATACTCCCTCCGTTCGGATTTAATCTACATTCTAGCTCTAAAATTTGTTCAGAATTAATCTACATTCTGAGTGGGTCCCACCTCGGTAATTAAGACGAGAGAGAGTCCACACCCTATGCATGCACCGGTTTGCTGTTCCCATGCAGAGATTGCATTAATTAAGAATGGTTTAACCAATGAGGTGCTTTTTTTTGTGAGACCATAATTATTATGCATGGTGGGATGTGCAAAAATAGTACTAATAAATGCAGCCTAATTTGTCTGAAATTTTCTAGAATGTAGATTAAAAGTGAACGGAGGGAGTATTAGAAGCGAAAGGGGGTCAAGCTATCGAACCCCACACTTACAAACAAATTATTTTACTGGAATGCCATTAAGCAGGATGGCAGAGGTGCCCGAGGACATAATCAATCTCACCCAATCTAACCTATGAAATATTTTATGTTTAAAAACTCGAGTGATTGCCTCATGTTCAATTGTATCGAACGCCTTAGCAAAATCCTATTTAAGAACTACAATAGGCCTTTTGGAAGCTTGGTAAATATATAGATACTTTAGGCACATGTTTGTTAACAAGATCGGGCTAATGATTTCAGGCCACACATTTAATTTTGTTTTATTCATTTTTCGTATCTACCATTTGAGGAATCAAGATCGGAATCTTCATGGGAAAGAATCAATCCAAAATTGTTCAAATAACACTAATAGAATGATGTTCTTCACATAAACATTATGCAACTAGAAGTTGAATAGATGTGATTCTTACTATATCAAATTGTTATGTAAGATATTACGATATATACATTTGTTCGTTAGTTCAAATTTTCTAGCGAGATAGGTCCATATTTCAGAGTCTGGCATAGGACCTTTATTTTGTCGGCTCAGCCGTGATCTCGAGAGTGAACCTTATAATCCTACATTTCTCTTCGTCTTTTGACCATTACGGTTTCATTCTCTGTGCTACTGTAATCACTAGCCCCACATCATAGTTTCCGGTGCAAAGCGTCCTAATACAGGGCCATGCAGAACGGTACTTTTGCATGACATGCATGTTCTTCCTTGCTTGGCAATCTAGCTTGAGGAATCAAATCGATGAGCGTAGTACTGCAAGAACTTCCATTTAGCTATCAACACTTGAACAATGTGTAGTCGCATCAACCCGCCCATGAGTTATGAGTGCTAGTACACCCAAATTTATTTCCTCACGCCCCAATGCAACCGTGCAAGCAAGCTGCACCCACAATTCACATCACATTCACACACGCATGCATGCCCGAGTCCAAGGGAGCAAAACAAAAGGAAGGATAGACGAGGAGGAGTGGTGGCATTAACTACTGTTCACAGACTGGGTAGGTAGCTGAGGCAAGGGCTGGACGCCATTATAAGCTGCAGCAAGCAGGGAGAAGAGAGAGGCATAGCTAGCCAGATCCATAGGGTTCTTCCTTCTTCCCGGCCGCACAACTGTTCCTCTACAGGTCCATCTGGTTATCATCATCGGTGAAAGCAGCAGCTAGCTGAAGCATGGCGTCCTCCAACAGGCACTGGCCGAGCATGTTCAGGTCCAATCCTGCTGCCGCTTGCGACTTCCACCACCAGCAGCCTGACATGAACAACCACCACACAAGGCCCTCCTTGATCTCCTCAGGTATATATGTCCTCGATCTCCACATGATCTGAACCAGGGATTCATGGTTTCATGTTGCTGTCTGATTAGTTGATGTTGCTGCTTGATTGGCATTTTTGTAGGTAGCTAGGGTTTCTTGAAAAGTAATCAATTGGTGTTTTGGTGTAGGGTTTGACCAGGAGAGCGTGAGGAGTTCGGGGGAGACGAAGCCGCGGTGGAACCCGCGGCCGGAGCAGATCAGGATCCTGGAGGGGATCTTCAACTCCGGTGTGGTCAACCCGCCGCGCGACGAGATCTGGCGCATCCGGCTCCGGCTGCAGGAGTACGGCCACGTCGCCGACGCCAACGTCTTCTACTGGTTCCAGAACCGCAAGTCCCGCACCAAGAACAAGCTCCGCGCCGCCCAAGCCGCCGCCCAGGGCCAACAGCCGACCGGCCGCGCCGCCCTGACACGCGCTCCGGTGCCTCCCGTGACGCCGCCTCCACGGCGTCATCTCCTCGCGCCGACGTCCTCGTCGTCTTCCTCCTCCGATCGCTCCTCCGGATCCAGCAGGTCGGTGGCGATGAAGCCAGCGGCCTCCCAGGCGATGCTGCCGCCGTCGGCTCCCACCACCATCGGCCTGTTCGCGCCGGCGCATGCATCTTCACCGGCGCTCTCCTCGTGCCAGCTCTACTGCCTACAGAGCCATCCCATGCCGACGCCGACACTGCTGGTGCGCGAGCCGATCACATCTAGCACCGAGCCGCCGCCGCTCCTCCTGCAGTGGCCCCCGCAGAGCCAGTACCTCCCGGCCACCGAACTCGGCGGCCTCCTCGGCTCGCACTCCCACTCCCTCACGCCAACGTCGGTCTCCCCCCGCGTGCACCTCCCTAACCTGTGCAACGATGCAGCGTTAGGGCAGCACGAGGTCGTCGACATGACCTGCTGCTCCAAGATGGCGCTCGGCGGCGGTCAGCACTTCAACGCGGCGGCTGCTCCACCCTCCGACGCGGTGAGCGCCGTGATGAAGGAGGACGAGAAGGCGAGGCTGGGGTCACTGCACTACGGCCTCGGTGCCGTCACCGCCGCCTTCGACGTCAGTACGGAGGCCGTCCTTCCATGCGCCGCGCCGAGCAACGACGCCGCCGCAAGCTCCGCATTCACCGATCAGCTGCAAGGTATGTTCAACTGTCCATCGGCCAGATACAGCACATTTTCATCATTTCATTCGTGTTCTTGCACTGCTGCACGCAAGATACATCATGATAGGCTTGATAGATAGCTCGATCGGGCTCCATTTGAACTTCCTGTGATAGCATTTCTTTTGGTGTGTATCATAGTACTGCATGCATGCGTCCATGCATGTAGCTGGGGGGCTTAGCATGTGCATGCGTTGCGGCGCCTGGCCATGCATGTGTCGATCCACCTGCATGCAGCCTTGGCTCCATCTAAGCTTGACATGAATGGAGAAAGGAGCGTACTTGCCACTTTCATCCTAGCACAGAGCACAAAGATCGATAGGACAGACGACGACATGTCTTTCCTGAATGCATGCTAGCTTGCACTGCATGGGCCATGGGCGGGATACATACGTTCGTACTTTGCAGATTGTACCGTACCACTGCGTGTACATATGCATAGCTCCAATCGATCTCTTCCAATCACATCGATCGGAAGTGCATGCCAACACATGCACTTCATGCATGCTGCAGGCAATGAGACAAGGTTCAGCCATGTACACAAGAGACCGATCATGTCATGGCTATGTCAATATGTAGGCTGTACGTTGACGCCTGCACAGGGACGTTTCCGTGTCAAGGATAGGGGAACCTGTCAGCTCTCATGGCTGTAGAAACTTGAATGGGCCAAAAGATTGTGAGCTGTTCTCTGTAAGCACAGGAAATGGCCCGTTTTGTGAGGCGAGAAGCGATGTGTCGATCGGTGCGTGCAGGTAGGTCCCTAGGTGCATTTTGTAGCTTGGTGGGAAAGCATCACATCATAGATCGATGGTGCACTTGGAAATTATACACGTTTAGGGGGCATCAAATTATGCAAAAGATGTCTATAGCTTCACATCATGGATAGTGTATCTCATTCTCATGTATCGTGTATGTAGGGCATGCAAAAGATGTACAATGCAAAATGTTACCGCAAAAAAGGGAAAAGAGATAGTGCATCATACAACCTCGGTTTCAAAAAAAACAAGGGATACACATTTTTCAAAGCTTATTACTAAGTTTGACTAAATATGCACAAGAAAATGTCGGTAATTATAATATTGAACCAATGCACTATGAAAATGTATTTTATGGTTTTAAAATTAATTTAGTTATATTTTTGTCTATGAAATTGATAAAACTTAAAATAGACCGTAATTTTATTTATTTATTTTGAACCGATAGAGTAATTTGTAGCATGATGCCACAATGTTAATGCAAACAAAGAAGAAAATGATGTATAATGGAGACATGCATGAACTAGGAAAGAGTAGATCACGCACTGCATTCCTCCACGCAGGTATCTTTAGAGAATTGACAAGACGATTCCTCCAAACGATCGATCTGCCTGTGTATAGTGATGTCAAGACGATTCCTCCAAGCGGTAAAATAAAAGTAGATCCATCGTTGAGGAGGGTTTAATTTGCGAGCGTAAGTTGTTGAGAGGATTGAAGTGACGGCCGTCAAATTCTGCTAGAGTAGCAAGCTCCGATAGGTCCTGCGAGCTAGCTAGTTAGCCCGGTTCCAAGCAAGAGAAACACTTGATTAACTGAATATGCTTTTAATTTGACACTTGGAAAAAACTTCAAACTTGAAAGTTGAAAACTTATCATCTCGCATTGGTGGCGTGCAGGTAGGTACTTACATTGTGTAGCTATTGGTGGGAAAGCATCAAATCATGGATAATACACTGTGATTGCACTGGTTTTAGCGGGCAACACATTTTAGTAGTTAAGCATACATTTTCATTAAAAAAAAATTCGTGTGTTATGTCATGTACACATGCAGAATACAAATTTTTTTTTTTTTTTTTTTTTGAAAGGGAGTTGCGTACAAGATCAAGCAAGAACAGAGCACAACGCACGCACAAACGCAACCGCAGGCCTCGCCACAGACGGCAAACCTGGCACCACCACGCACACCACACACCTAAGGAAGAAGATCAGCCAACCTTGTTGAGAGAGCCGCATGATCCATCCGACGCAGGCGCCGGAATCTCGCCGCTGAACGAGCATCGGCGCTGATCCTCCACCAAACCACCGTCGCCGCCTCGCACCGGAGACGAAGACGAAGGCTTCAACCTTCTTCCGCAAGCCCTCCAGGAACACCGACGAAGAGAAGCGCTGCACCTGCAACCTCCCAGCAAGATTAAGCAAAAGCACTCGCCGAAACCCTAGATCTAGAGCAGGCGCCACCACCATGGCCACCAACTCGGAGGAGAGTACGCCACGACTCCGGAGAGCAGCGGACGCACCCACGACGGCAGATCTGCCCGAGCCCTCCACCGGAGAAGCAAGAAACAGAGGAGGGAACCACCGCCGCCACACGCCTCTCCGGCCACGCCTCCAACTCCAGAGCGCCGCCGGCAAGCACCCACGCACACCTAGGCTATGTACACGGCGGGATCCGTCGATCCCCCGTCCTCCCGCCGCCTGAGCGGCCGCGGAGGCCGAGGAATCGGCCGGACCGCCGCCGGCGAGCTGGCGCGCACGAGGTCGCCCAAAAATCGCCTCCCGAGCACTGTTCAGGTGGGGAACGGGAGAGGGTCGGGGTCGTTTGCTTTAATGTCAAGTAAGAAGAGATCCTCTTTTGATTTCATCATTCTGCATGAACTTGGCTACTTAGGAAAGGGTAGATCACGTCAGAAAAAACTTCCTAACATGATGAAAGCATTGGGATCGTCATCCGATATGAGAGAGGAACCCCAGCTGCAGGCAGGTATCTTCAGACAATCGATCTGCCTGTATAGTCATGTCAACATGATTCCTCCAAGCGGTAAGAAAAAGGATGGATCCATCGGTCATGAGGGTTTAACTTGCTTGCTTGCGTGCGTACGTTGCTGAGAGGATTGAAGTGACGGGCGGTCAAAATCTTTAATTGGTACTAGATCCTAGGCCATAATCAAGCTTTAAGGATGACTCCAACGGGCCGACCCAAACGGACGCGCGTTCGGTCCGCGTTTTGTCCGTTTGGGTCGGGGAACGGACGCGTCCAGTCCGCCCCTGTCCGCCGTTGGTGGCAGTGCGCCCAACGGCCCGACGCATCGAGTCCGCCCTGGGTTTTTTTTTAGCTAAACAGGCCATATATGGGCCTTTTCTATTCATATATAGGGGGGGTGGGCCACAAACGGCATTTTTACATAATATTTTTAAAAACAAAAATATTTAAAAACTACACTATTTGCCCTTCGCGGGCTTCTACTCCTCTTCATCATCCCCATCGAGGATGACGTAGTCCGGCTGCCTCCAGAGGTGCGCCGGTGGTCCGCCGCCTGCCTGCGGTGGGACGACGGCCGGCGGCGTGGGCGGCTGCTCCTCCTCCGCCTGCTCCACCTCCCAGGCGCCGCCATTAAAGACCCAGCGCTGCCCTCGCAGGCCTTCTGGCAGCGGAGGCGCCGGTGGCAGGTCCTCGTCCATGGCCTGCCACCATGGATGTGGTTCCTCCAGGACCGCCGCCTACTGCGCCTGCAGGGCCGCCTCCTGCTCCCTGGCGACGTTGGCGAGGACGATGGCCCAGCGCTTGCGCTCGTCCTCCACCATCTGCTTGCGTGAGGCCTCGAAGACGGCCTCGAGCTCGGGATCCACCTCCGTCTTCACGCGCGGCGGCGGCGGCGGCGATCCAATCCGCAGCGCGCGGCGGCGGCGGCGACCCAATCCGCAGCGCGCGCGGCACTGGCGGTGCGTCCCGGCGCCGCGTGTGCGGTGGCGGTGTCCAACGCCCAGATGGCGGCGTCGGAGCCCGCGTGTAGAAGGCCTGCCGCCGCAGGTTGTGCTCATCGCGGAACCACTCCACCCAGTTACGGGATGTGGCCGCGAAGGCGGGGGTCGTTGCGGAGCTCGGCCGGGAGGCATCGGCGGCGCCGCTCGATCTCCTCATCCCGTGCCCGCTCGCTCGTGGGCATCGGGGGCACGGGGATGCGCTGCTGGTTCAGGTGCCAATGCTCGGGGAGCTTGACATCTGGCCACGGCAGGTGGGGTGGCGTGGTCCCAGTACCACTGGCAGTCTTCTTTCCGCACGTAGACGCGGTCGCGCAACGCGCCGCCGGGCGGCGCGAGCTCGAAGACGGCGGGGACCGGCGCCGGGGGAGAAGGTGGGGAAGGGGGAGAAGGTGGGGAAGGTGGGGAAGGGGGAGGTGAGATGTAGCGGCGGCGGCGGCCAGAGGATGACCCCGCCTCACCTTCATTCTTGGCCTTGCCGAATCCAGGCCACCGGAGCGGCATTGCGACGGTGGCAGTGGGCTAGGGTTTGGTCGCCGGAGACGGTGCGGCAGTGGGGCAGTGAAGTCGGGTTGGTGGGGGCTGGCCGTCCCTATCCCCTGGCATTAAAAAGGACTGGGCCAGGGGGAAGCTGACCGGTGCCCTGTCGCTGACATGTGGGCTCGGGGCGGACGCCACGCGTGGACGCGCGGACGCGTTTTCACTCCGCCGCGCGTCCGCCCCGACGCATCGGTGACCCAAATTTGGGCCAGGGATGCGTCGCGGCGGACCAAAAAACGGACCGCGGTCCGTTTGCGTCGCCCCGTTGGGCCGTGTTTTTTGCCCTCGCGGACACGAACGGATGCGCGCAGACTCGATGGGTCGCCCCGTTGGAGTCATCCTAAGTTAGAGGTTGAAATCTTCTCGTCTCGCATTGGTGGCGTCGCTTCCGAGATTGGACGTGTGCATGGCAGCTCCGGTCAGTCAGAAGAAGATGCCTCCGTTTGCTTGGATTTCCTCATGCATGCATGCTTCCAATATACATAGGCTTTTCACCGTCAGCTCGTAGGGCACAATCGATGGCAGCTTTTGGCGTGTGTTGTTTTCTTATGAGATCGATATGCCTCTCTTTTGCGAACAGGGCTGGTGGACGCCGGACTGTTGATGGGCGGAGGAGGCGCGCCAGCGGCGCCGGCTATAGTGGTGGCTATGGCCGCGGCGGGCGTGCAGTGGTACAGTGTTCCGGCGATGACGCGCCTGGACGTGGGGCTGTTCGGCGAGGCGGCCGTGCTGCTGCGCCACAATGGCGAGCCGGTGCCCCTCGACGGGTCCGGGCTCACCGCCGAGCCGCTTCAGCACGGCGCCCTCTACTACGTCCTGGTAATCAAATTAAACGTGCCATCTATTAATTCTCTCCGGCCGTACACACTCACGTACCCATCATCTAGCACGTAGCTAGATGGCCAGATACTCACTGTTTTCGTTTTAACATTACTTTTTCTATCTAATCTAGGTTTAATGATAGTGTTGATTTTTTTCGGTGCAGGTGTGACGAACTGACGGCTCACTGAAAGAAGATCGATGCTGAATGCAGACGGGCTGAGTTCATTTGGAGCAGGCGAACTCTAGATATCTAGCTATACCTTGTTGCTACTCGCAAAAGCAAAATCGATCGGCCGGTCCCTACAGATAGCTCTGCTAGTGTATTTTGCTCTTCCACCAGTAATATTAATCTACGTAGTACTACTAGCTTCGTACCTTCTAATCAGACAACTTGTTGTAGTATTTCTCTTTCAAGCGGATCAAACATGAAAATTGGTACAAGTTCGCGTAATTTCCTTTTACCAAAAGGCTCCCCATGTTAATAATATTTGCCAAAGAAGATATACTTGAGACATTGATTTTCCACTAGGGATGGCACCCGCAGGGTATGGGTAAGGGTGGAGCCACCCCATACCCTTACCCGCCCCTCTCAATTTTACCCGTCACCCGTACCCATACCCTTGTGCGGGTACAATTTTTTCCCATATCCTTCACCCGACAGGGTAAAAGGGTACCCGCGGGTAAAAATACCCGCGTTTACAACATAGCAGATTTAGTAGAAAATAATCATAAGCAACATCATATAATCATATAACTTTAATCAACAACACATTTAAAACCGCATCACATACTTATAAATAGTAGCACATTGTCAACAAAAAACACATTGTAAACAACAACACATGTACTTATAAACAGTAACACTTGCGCATAAGCAACGCGTGTAAACAGCAACACTTCCGCATAAATAGCAACACATTTTAATGATTGACAACACCACATAGTCATAAAAATTAATAGGTACATTAGGTTATTATCGGGAGAGCCACTTGTCACAGATTAGAAGGGTACATGGGTACGCGGGTATGGGTTATACGAACCCATACCCGTACCCTCTCTGCCCGGTGGGTACGAGATTTCTCCATTTACATACTCATGGGTATTTTTTCTTCCTAAACCCTTACCCTAATAGGGTTTTTACCCACAGGGTACACGGGTAAAGGGTACCCATTGCCATCCCTATTTTCCACCCACAGAATGACACGCTAGGCGACAGTGGTGGACTGGTGGTGTCCTTATTTCTACATCGATCATTTGGTTTCTTTTTGCCTTTTCATTTGGTTTCCTCTTACTTTTTTTTGCTTCTTCATATTCCTTTTTGCTTCTTGTTCTTGAATCTGAAAACACAAAAAGATTTCTTTTACCATTCTAAACTTTTATTGGTCCATCATATATATGAGTTTAGTATTCATCTGCAATTTGTATCACCTGTTATAGCATGGAACATTAGATTATGACGGTGATACGTAAGGACATTCTAAAGAAATATGTTTAATTTGAGGAGTTTGTCCTGGACTGTTAATGTGGTGTTCCCCGCGACTCCAAAAGGTCATACTTAAACTCTAAAAAATTAAGTGGCCCCAGTGCAATGGGAGGGTAGGAAAATAGATATTATGCAAGTTCTCTCATAGCACATACACCTACTCATGGAATGCACTCTTACTTTTAACTGTACTAGAGATAGGTATTATAAATTGTATTAAGTTATTGTATAAAGTACCTCATCCATGCAATGTCCCATTGGTCATCTCGTGCCTGTTTTAATCAATGATAGTTCACGAAACCTACACTTCCGGTGACCAACTGAAAACTAATGTTGTCTTTTACTTTCTGTAATGTTTTGGTTTTATTTTTACAACTCGTGACTCTCTTTACTAAGATCTTTGGTACACAAGTGCGACTAAGAGCGATTTATCAATTTCTAAAGTCTTATTGATATTCTCGTGCTCCCACTATGTCAAACAACAAATGGGGGTATCAGCGGTATCAGTGGGCACGATTCGGTCCCCGATCCTTGTCAATGTTGATGACGGGGGGGGGGGGGGGGGGGGGGGGGCATCCGCTTCAGTGATGTATTTAACCAGGATGTCCTTTGCCTTCCAGACGCATGACGGATCAGCTTCAGGAGCTAGGAACAGGTGATGGCGTTGGTCGGGTCTCGCAAGGCAACAATTGTGCTCACAACATGCGTCTTCAGATAATCTCCAGAAGTTGAGCTCACATCGCGTCTTGAGATGTTGCAGCAACCTCAACATGGGGGCGTGGCAGGGAGTGATATGACGAGGGGGTAGAGAGGGTTGCGGATCAGCAAGAACAACTTTAAAATCACCGATGGAGTGTAGGAGTATTGATCGGAGGTGGTCTAGGATTTTTATTTAGGGCCCGACGAGCAAAGAATGATGTGTAGGGTTACGTGCAGGAATTTGAAAAACTCGTCTTACATAATCGCCAAGATCTATTATGAAGATATGATGCACACAACATGCTAGATCAAGTACTTAAGAACACCGTTACGGAGGATGGCGTTTGTCGATGGCGATGTCAGTGAAGTCTGATGGAGATTCTCACGTCCAAGCCTGGAGGTGAGAATGTCGCCAACTCCCTCGCTAAGGATGAGACGTGTAATCCTTCTTCTACTATCCACGCATCCACTGCGCCAACCCGTCAGCACTCCGCCTTCTAGAACTCAGCGCCGACGAAGAGAGACCACCTTTCAACTAGATTAGATCTATATGAAACTATAGAGAGGTTTCTCAACACATGATAGCTAGAGAGAAAAGCTCCGGTAGAGGACACCTCAAAAACCAGGAGCAATTGATGTACAAAAATCCTTGGGTGTATGGGGGTATATATAGAAGGGAGGAGGGAGGCTTGCCTTGGGAAGGGGGTTCCTCCCCTTGGTGCCGCCGTTTGCCACATGCATAGACTATTTGACCTGTCCACCTATGCCTAGCCACTATAATACTGTAAAAAATTCCGCCGGTGACCATAGTGAACAACTTAAGCCGGTTCAATTATCGTATTTAGGGAATTTAGAAGGTCGATGACCAAAGTGAGATACCAATTTTTTTTCTATTTACAAACACGGTATCCAAAGAAGACCTAAGGACCCAGAGGGCCCATGCCCCCCCCCCCCCCCCCCCCCCCCGGTCCAACCACCCCACCATAACTCTTTTGTTTATGTTAACGTCCGACTGATGCATGGACCTTGATGACATATCTCATGATCCGGCAGGTCGAGTGAGGCAACAATAATGAATTATCATCCATGAATGAAATTAGATGATCTCGAATGGAGCTAGCTAAGCTGACTCCTACACTTGTGGGTATATATCATCCACGAATGAACATTTAGGGCTAGAAATTAATAAGATTTGGACATATGGTATGTTGTGTTTGCTGCTTTATTTTCAAACACCATGCCTTCCACTGGCTCTCATAATTTTATCAGTTTTCGAAATCTTATATGCTACAGAGAATTCTAAAAAGATCGCTCAAAAGAGAAAGATAAAACCCTACCGCGACAAGCGGGGTATCTTCTAGTATATTTGAAGGCGATGGACTGTCAAGCATTTCGACACCTTCCTCAATGTAAAGAGCCATGCAAATCCAGAGAGTGTAGGTAAATGGTCGTAATCCAAATTGAGGCCTAGTTTGGGAGCTCCGTTTTTGCTAAACTGCAGTATCCTGATACTGAAGTATTAGGGTGCCCGGCGGAGGAATACTTCAGTTTCATCATACGACATTATTTCTCAGTTTTGCCAAAAAAATGTGAAGTGTTTGGGAAGTGTCGTTTAACCATCGGTTTGACTGAGTGCATGGATGATTCCTTTTGACCATCGATTCTGCATGGCTCTTGCATGCATGGTTGTGCATGAGTTGCGCAGGTTGAATGCTTCAGCTTCAGTTAATTGGCTCCCCTATAAATGATCCTTCTAATCAACAACGAGATATTACGTCAAATCCTAGTTCTTGTACTCACGGCAAATCCATCCTTCGTTGTCATAGCATCCGGCAACCGGCGATCGCGCTCAGGTCCGGCGCGCGGCCGTCGGCGAGAGCGCGTACATACATCAGAGCTAATTAAACTGACCGGCCGACATATAGCAATGGAGCAAATAGCCAAGTACATCAGTACATGGGCATCTCGTACTGGGCAGCGGTGGTGCGACGTCAGTTGGCCGTCGTGGAAGGAGCACACAGGTGCTCACATGCGTTTTCCTCTTTCTCCGTTTTAGAAAAAACAGGTCCTGACCTGTTTTTAGAATACTTCAAAAATACCACAGTTTGAAGGATACTGTAGTATTAAAACCACAGTTTCTAGTCATCACCAAACACATCAAAGTATTGTAAACTGTGGTATTTATGGAAACTGTAGTATTTCTAAAATACTTCGAAAATACTTCGGTACCAAACGCAGCCTGAATGTACATAGTATGAACCTACCTACCACCGAATTAATCAATTGTAGATGTATACACACACAAATTAATACTAAGCATTTTACAATCAATCATAGCATGCATCTTTATGCATGCACATTACTGAAGCTAAAATTAAATCAGCAGGGAGGAGATCAATGTAGCTATCTGAGCTTCCTCTCTCCTGTCATCCACACACAAACACAACCATATACCTAATTAACTACTCCATATATGATCATCATCCCAGAGGCGGGAACAGGTAGTCCCAATATTCGCCACCAATCTCCTCCAGCTCCATCACCCGATTCTCAGCTCCTCCATCGCCGCCCACCATCACGTATCGGTCTTGCATTGCTGTCCCTTGATATCTCCCGATCCGGCGAACGACACCATCTGGTCGGCGCTTCCAGCCACCCCGGCGTCGACCGTTCTTGCATGATCGGTGGCCGCGGCACCGCCTATCCTCCTCCTCTTGCGGCGCACGCGGCTCGTGGCCTGGTGGTCACCGGGGCCGGCGTCCAGGAGCTGCGCGTCGCGCTCCATGCGGCGCTGCACGACCTCGAGAGGGAAGTTGAGGTGCGCGCGTGGGCCGCGCATGCGTAGCGCCGCCACGTCGTATGCCAGCGCGGCCTCCTCCGCAGTGGCGAAGGTGCCGAGCCACACCCGCGCGCCCCTCCGCCGCGTGTCCCGGATCTCTGCCGCAAACTTGCCCCATGGTCGCCGCCGCACCCCCCTGTAGCTCTTGGGAGACGCCTTGCTGCCGGCGCTCTGCTCCTCTCCTCGGGGCGAGGCGGCCACGAGCGGCGGCTGCTCGTCTTCGCTTGGAGCCGGCGCCGCGGCCGGCACGTTGAGCAGCTCGTCCCACTCGTCGGCGCCCATGGAGATCCACCTTCCGAGGCTGGGCAGCCGCCGCAAGATGTCCGCGCCAGCCTGATCCCCCGACGATGTCGACACCGCCGTTGTCGACGTCAGCGTCGGGGCGCACACTGCCGCCGTCATGATGGTCGCCCACACGTTCTCCAGGATGTTGCTCCTGTCGCGCCGCGGCTGCTGCGACGACCCCGGTGCTCCGATCGCCATGACCAAATCTCTGATTGTTTTTTCTTTGTAATCGATCGAGGGAAGAGGAGAATCATGTGCGCTGCGCGGGATTATATACATCTCAGACGGTCGGCCGAGCTCGTGGTGTCACGGCTGACACGACATGGCCGGGATGGCTGGCTGGCAGTTGGCGATTCCTGGCTAAGCAAGTGAGTGTGTAACCCAACTATCAAGCTAGCTCGAGAAGGAAGCTATAGCTTAGCTGGGATGCAATGCAGAACGAGTAGACTGAACTGAACAGAACTAAGCAGAATTCAATGATCGCCGCCTCGCCGCGCAAGATCTCTGCCGGAATTCAGGGACGTTGGTGTATGTGCATGGTATCTTGCAACTTGCAACCGGCGGTTCTGGGCGCTGGATATGATTTTTTTGTCCAGTAGGGTTGACCAAACGCATGGATGCCCTGTAATAAGTCAGCTCGGCTGCGGTATTTCTGTACCCACAGGTTTGACTCACAATTGCATTTGTTCTGTTTAGTGAAATTTACTATTATTTCTGGTATTTCCACCAGAAAACAAACTACTTTACTCTGAATGTACATACATACATACCCTCGTTTGAATCGTTTCAGTTTACTGAAGTTCACGAAATTTGAATCCGGTGATGTTGAGTTACAGCTGAAATTTGTTGCCGTTCCTAAGGTCGTCTGAACTTTGAAAAAAAATGACTGCAAATATTTTAGTATTTTGCCAGGCATGTATGTTAATTGTACGAGCACTAAACTACTAGTATCGGTACACAAACATCCGCATCGGTTCTCCAAAACAATAAGCTAACATGCATCCCCGGAGCTTGATGATTACTTTATAGATGATGAATTCCCTTGATGGCCAAGGAAACCTGCTAATGATTGGATCATCAAGACATCAACATGAAGAAGTTTTCTGCTTGATTTATTTCACAAGCCATGCAATGTACATCCACTTGTTCCCATCATGGCATCCGTTGCGTTCACATCCACGATGATCTACGTCGGTCTTACTCTTATCTTTGAACGCGCTCGATTATGATTAGTTACATATATATATAGTCCATCCTTGCCAGCCAAGTCAAATGCCCTGACTGCTCCTCTTAAGTGCAGGATCTTCAATTGGCTTGTGCGTCGCCGCCGTCTACCAACCAATGACCGCAGGTTCCGGCACAACCTTGCCGCCTCACCGAGATGCCCCTGCTGCCCCCAAGCTGAAGATGTCAACCACCTCTTGGTTGGCTGTCATAAAGCCCGAGAAGTTTGGGAGAGCTTCTTCCCGAACAGCGCTCATCAAATTGGGTCGGTCCGCGACCTTTGGTGACATCGTAGTCGCAACTATGCAGAGGCCACTATCTGCACGGCCACCTCCTGGAACATTTGGAAACGGCGCAACGCCAAGGTGTTCAATGCTATCGACGAACCGTTGTCCTCTGTCCGCAATAGATGTCTCGAAGATGTTCGTTTATGGGCCTATAGATGTAATTCTGCTCCGGTTGTCCAGCTCCTCCAATCTTGGTGCCTCTCCTTTGAGCCGCCCTGAACGCTCTCTTATGTAATTCTCCCCTCTGTAATGATCGCCAAACCCTGTGATTGCAAAAAGTAATAAAATGTTCAGGCTGGCATAACGCCCGCCGTAGTTCCGTTCAAAAAAAAAAATCACTCAACCCGGACATTTTCTTATCATTAGCATGCAAGAGCAAGACTACAATCAACTTGCATTGCTTCTGTTTGATTCTGAACCTTACATTACGTCTAGGTTATGTGTTCTTCTGATTGAGCAAGAAGTCAGTTTAGTTAATTTCATTATGTTTAATCATCTTGAGTTGGAAGCATACTTGGCTGAAGTTGTAAGCTTGAAGCTCTGAATTTCTGGAGCAGATCGCGCGCGTTCGATCGATCGCACGTACGTACCTTGGTTCGAGGCTAGCTTTCTGGCTCTGAGATTTTCGTTAGCTTTCTGCTGAAAATGTCCACGCGATGGGATGCTTCCCGGTGCAGCAACTGAGAACTGACCATGATACGTCCGGTGGTAAGTAAAGTATACCCATTGCACGTTCGCTGGTGGCTTTGGGAGGGAGGTTTGCAGCGGAATGTTTCGAGGTTTTTCTGTCTGGACGCATGCATGACGCACGACTATACCTTCTGAGTAAAGCGGTGGAGTCATGCGTGGGTGCCGGACTGCCGGTGCACTATGGCCCCTTCTTTGTAGCTTCTGATTCTACATAAGCTGGATTATGGGATTCGGTTGGGGGAATCTGCGGTGCACAGAATCGCAGAGAAACCGTGACGGAGAGTTCTTTTGGGCTTCTATGATTTTAGTGGCTGGGAAGGATGGACAAAATCGCCCCGGAGTGCCCGACGGGTCCGGTGGAGGCCGGGACGGGGCTCTGAAAGCTCACCGGAGTGCCAACTCTCGTGGATCTGAAGCGGCGTCGGAGTGCTACGTCGATTGGCGGTGGTGCAGAGCCGGATGGTCGCCGGAATCGGCGCCGACGACCACCGGAACGACACAGCTCGACGGCGGCGCACTATAGAGCAATAGGCGGCAAGGAAGAGCGTCGGTTTCAACCGTGGACTCACCCTGGAGCTCGTGGAGGGGTCATTGAATGCGCAGGAGGTCGGATGGCGACGAGATTGAAGGCACATGAGTGGGGATTGCGGCTGCCGGCGAACTCGATTTCCGGTGGAAAAAGTGGACGGCGAGCTCGATTTCTGGCGGAAAAAGTGAGCGAAGGACGGCCACAGCGGACGTCATTGGCGGCAGGGCGGCCGGCGCAGGGGCAGCAGGGCGGCGGGAAGGCGGGCGGAGGGGCGTCGTGTGTGGACTCACAGAGCAAAGGCCTCTTTTTTTTTCCTTCTCTTATTATCTCTATGTGGTGGCAATCTCCCGTAAATACTACCAATCCCAGGGGCAGCTGTGGCTACCGTTTCGGCATAGGGTGGAGAAGCTCGGGAATCTCCCCAGAAGCGGGTCGCGGGCAGATTCTGAGTTTATTCACGATTTCAGATTCTCGGTGGAAATAAGCTGGCCCAAAGCTAGACCATTCTTTTGGGCTTCTCCAGATTTTGGGCCAGAATCTGTTTTAGAAGCTACAAAGAAGGGGGACTATGTCCGTCTACATTCAAATTCTGGCGCCAAATTTAGTGTCTTGCTCTGGACTGATTCAGCAAGGAATAAACGGTGACCACTACCTTTTGAGAAGGACAATTAATATCACTCGATCTAGATATGAAAGGACCGAGATTCAAAATCAGGTGCTCAACCTTATGCCAATAATATTGTGACTGAGCCTAGTCTACAACTTAGAACAATGGTCAGCATGTGAGTCGGACGATCGGTGTTTTGCAGCAGCGTTCTTGCTGTTGCAAATCTCTAGTCGCTCTGACTGGTCCTTTTTAATTGTTGTTTTTCAATTTCTCTATTTTGACTGTGTGCATACTTGATGTCTAGATTTGTTCTTGACATTATGTTGTTACAGAGACTGGGCGTAGTTGGTCTCAACTTGGTATTAATATATTTCCTTTATAAAAAACATACACTGACGAGACATGCTCATGCTTATGTAATGGTGTGATGTGTATGTGTCCGTCAATAGCGAAAACATGTAAAAAGTTACATTTGTCTAGGAATGCATGCACAGTGACATGCATGGACAAATTGTTAGGCTGAACACGAGCGAGAAGGGCTATGAAGTAAAAGAGACATCGACTGCAGCAAATCGGTGTTAGATTGGAGCAGAGAGGGGACTAGAGGTTGGAGAGACTGGTTCTCGAGGCCATGGAAGGGGATGTAAACTGATTTTACACGTGCCAAGCCTATTGTTGGCTAGGTGCCGATAAGAGATTTTGTTATACCACATAGACGCACCGAGTTACAATGTTTTATAGATAAAAGGATAGCCCCATACTATACTCAGAGGAGCTACAACACATCAGGAAAGAAAGCAAGCTACCTCCTGGTCCAAGGAACCAGTGTTGCACCCCTTCATCAAATGGGTGGACAAATGGTTAATACACATATGCATTCTGCTTTGACTCAGTCGGAGGAAGTGTTTGCATCATCGTTTGTAATCATTTCGGGGAGATTGTTGCAGTTCTAGTCGTCCTTCGATAGTACATACTTTGGCATTCTTGGAGGAGGGTATTTAACTCTGTGCTACAATGGATTAAAATGCCCATAATGCCATGGATCTAGACAGTGAGGTATGACTATCTTTTCGAAGGATGGCTGCTTCCAAGCCTAACTCCTTGTTTTCATCGCTCGACCACACTCATTTCCACTAAATGGTTTATTACAGACCTTAGTGTGTATTTGGGTTGTTTTCCTCTGAAGTTTGGATCTTAACACCCAGTCAGTCTTTTTGCACTAAGAAATTAATATAGTAGGAATCCCAATATTCTCTCGATTCCCTCCTTACTAGCTGTGTGAATAGACTGTGCCACACGATGAGGAATAATAGCGGTGGAACTTCCTTCTCGAGCACTCAACTGTTTTTGGATGAAAGCTGATCTGAGAAGACTTCGAGACTTCTGGGATGGCAAAAGAGCGAGCAACATGATAGCTCATGAATTGGTGCAATTTTGGCAAGAAGAAATACCCACTATGATGCCTGTTATTTGGTGGTGCCAAATTGCACATGTTTTTTGGTGATATGGTTGATAATCATCTACCCGCGAAAAATATGTTATGGCATAAACATTATTGAAATGACCATTAAGCCTTTGGTTGAACTTCTCCTAACGCACCGATAGTTTTTATCTTATTTTTTGAGGCCAACTGTACGAGTTCAGTTATCGAAGCTAATACATTACATAAGATATAACAAACGATAGAAGTGTTCATCCTTTTTTTACTCTCCCCCTTTTAAATATTTTTCTCTACTCTTAATAAAAGTTGTTTTTGTCTAGTGAAGCATCCAATGTAGTTACATGGGCTGAGAACCAACCTGTGGTTGAATGGTTAGGAGGATGGTTGTACCCTAGCCCAACAGAGTTCAAATCCCAGGTTTGACGCTGGTGTTTCTCATTTAGGCGGAATATTCTTCAGTGGGAGGCGACGTTCCCGTCGACAACGAGGGACCCGTGGTGACTTCGTCAATCTCAAAACCTGATTCGTCGGCTCAGTCTCTCGAAGGTACTCATAGGGGTAGGGTGTGCGTGTATGCGTTCATAGGGTGTGTGTATGCGCGTGTATATGAGCGTCTGCGTTGTACTGTGTTTCGTAGAAAGTTGCATGTGCTTCTTCTGGGGGATGAACACACAAAGCTCACAGGTCCATATCTGACCACCGGCCCATCAAGGACCCAACAGGCCAGCAAATCAGCAATCCTATCGGGCCTCGCCCCGCGAAACGACCACCGACCCGATGGGACCCACTTTCCCTTCCCCTCGTCTACATCAATCAATCACAGTGCCGTCTGCCGCTGCCTCTCGCTGTCACCGCCAGCTACACTTCCCTTCACACACCTTCCCCGGCGGAACGAACCATCGAAGTCAAAGGTCAACCGATCGGCCATGGGAGGCAGCGGCCAGGAGGATCCGGAGGCCGGCGGCGGCAAGACGATGGGCCACGCCGCCTCCTGCCCGCTCCCCACCTCGGAGCCGCCGCACCTGCGGGGCCAGGACCCCGGCCAGTACCAGTACGGCACCTTCCACCCCCCGCCCGTCGGATACCCCCAGCCCGCGCCGCCTCCCGGCTTCGGCGGCAGCGGCGTTGGCTACCACCACCAGCAGCAGCCGCAGCCCCCCTACGCGCACGCCCAGGGGTACCAGGCCGTGCCAGGTTCAGGTACTATCGTCGGTCGCTGAGTAGAATTTTGCTATACAGTAGCTTCTGTCTGTGCTGCTTAGGTATGGTTGGGGAAATGCGGATCTTGTGCCGTTTGATGCTTCCATGGGGCGCAGCGAAGTCATGCTCTCTTCGGAGATTCATCCGTGTCGTATTGATGCAGGATCTCACGGTTGTCCGTGCATGATCGTAAAGTGTCTGATCCTAAATTGCGTGCAACATCCAGATTCCAGCACTCACCTTTTTCTCCTCGGATAGGTGTAGGTGAATTAGATTCAGTAGCTCAGCACGTGGATCCAAAAGCTAAAAAGGGATAAACTGATGCTTAAAGAGAAACTATAAATTATTAGGTACCCTATACTCTAGGCATTGCTATCTTTTCTTCTGCAACATTACTCGGGGCACGGATGGTTATGTCAAATAAATTTTAGGGTACCTGTAAAGAGATCTAATTTAACAAATTCTGTGATAGCTGAATTCACTAGCCAAAAACGACGAGGCATGCTAAGTTCGAAGCTTATTGCTATTCATCTTTGCACTGGTCTCAGCACTTTGCACTAAATAAATATAACTTCCAAGCCTGTTTGGAAGTAATATCTGAAAAAAGTAGGTTCTTAGGCTTAGAGGAGAACAAACAAATGAACCCCCAAGACTGAAAAATAGACATCCGTGTTATCTGATCATCCTGTTCCTGTCTCGTGATATGATCTCGCTTGGTTGTGTTGCTTAGATATGATTGGGCATATCGGGAATTTGTGATATCTGAGGTTTTAATGGTCTGCTGTCCGGAGAGCAGCTTTGCTATCGCAGGAGATCCATCCGTGCCGTGTTGATGCAGCATCTCACGGTTGTCTGTGCACAATTGGAAGTCTTCTGTCCAAATTTGTGTGCATGATCCAAATTCCAACACTTCCCTTTTCTCATCTGGTAGTCCGGCGACAAATTCTAGGCTATAGCCGCATAGATGAATAATATTCAGTACCTCACACATGGATCCTAGGCTAAACTGGCTAACTGGTGTTTAAGCTGGAGCTATACAACTTTAGTTATGTACTACTGGTGTTACTACTTCATCATAGTGATTGATATCTGTATCAAACAATTGAGGAGTGGATGGTCACATTTGAAGAGAATGTTGGGAGCCTGTAAAGACATACTATAATTCAACATGTTCTAATATAGCTGGATTCAGCCAAAGACACTTTCGAAGTTTCTATTCATCTCTTCGTCACCTTATACTTCTAGAAGCAAACTAGATGTATTGGCTCTAGATATGTAACTTCAATTCCATTTGAATTAATTTCCTGGGGAAAACAAAATCTCACACAAGAACTAACGAATGGACCCCCAAGACTGAAAAATAGACATCCATGTTGTATGATCATCCTGTTTCTGTTGTCTCAGGTTATGGCCCTGTTGTTGAAGGAAGACCCATGAGGATGCACCGCCTTCCATGTTGTGGACTTGGCATGGGATGGCTTCTGTGAGTGATTCTGTACACTTGCTATTTTCTATTACTTTCTGAGGTTAGACCATTCTCCTCACTGAGCTGCATTATCTTGCTGAAACAAAGGTTCATTGCCGGGTTCTTCTTGGCTGCCATTCCATGGTACGTTGGAGCTTTCATTCTAATCTGTGTCCGGGTACATGACTACAGAGAGAAACCAGGATATGTAGCCTGCACTATTGCTGTAAGTTACCTCTGATACAATTGCATGTTACCCTCTGATACAGTTGCATGATGCTATGCTGCTGCCAAGTTTTTCACTTCAGAGATTTGGGATTGTGAACTATATGGAGGAGAGTTATCTCTGGTCAACCAGCTTTGTTACGTTAGCTGAAATAAATTTGCAAGTAATAGACAAACTTATAGAATCACAAATAACAAGCTATAGCAGTTTAGAGCTAAAAGATTGGAGTGGCAAAATTGATAAAAGGCCCTTTCAACATTGAAGTAGATGCTATCTGTACAGATTTTAGCAGTTGCAAGTAGTAACTACAGAAGTTCTTAGAATCGCAAATTACGAGCTTGGAGCTATAGCAGTTCACAGTGAAATTCCTTTTTCTCTTCTAATACTTAAACTAACTCTGCGTTTATTTTTCTTATTGCATAAACAGGCTGTAATTGCGGCAATCGTTATCCCCTTGGATTAGCGAAAGCAGCAGATTCGTGAACTACCAACCAGGTCTTGGCATTGGCAGTGGTTCTGTTGCTGTAAATTACTACTCGTATCTTATTGCAGTTCCCAGTTACCTACCTTATATACTCTGCTAGTTGTATTTCATGTACGTATGAGTACTCTCATGTATAAATATATGTACAGTAAAGAGTGTAGCTGCATCGATGATTCGATGGCCTCATGTATCTATGTTTGTATATCTTACTTTCTTTTGGAATAAAGCTCTGTGTATAAGACATATTTTCATGTGGTTTCCTCCCTGTCAAATTCAGCATTTTCGTATGGATTCAAGTCCTCAAAAGGTAGATTCATATCGTGGTTTAACCTAATTTCATGCGTTCATATTATGAAAAAGAGTAGAGGATAAACAGAAAGTTGCATACAAACAAGACACTTTTTATGTTGAGAATTTACTAAGAAGACACCTAGAGATAGAGTTTTGTTTTTACAATAAATACCATATATTATAGTAGCGAATAGTACATGGTAGAGATACATGAGCTGATTAGAACGATTACAAAATAAATTCTAAAAGAAAGGATCCAATCTTTGAGATCTTCAAACTATTTCTTCTTTCATGACACAATGTTGTACTTTTCTGAAGGAAACCGTATAACGACAAAGATATCAAACCACGGACTTGTGAATACCAACGAGGAGGGTTCTCCCATAATTTTAATTTTGAGCCGCAATGCCAAGGTTACATGCACGCACACAACTGTTAATGTAATCAACCAACATCGAAAAGAGGACCAACATCGGTATTCTAGGGAATAACAACCGAACAGCCTGATCGATGTTGCTGGGAACCGAGTGTACGGATCACCATTGTCGTGGACGTAACAGCCATGACAAATATTGCGAGGACAATCCTATCAGTAATCATAAGAAAATAAATCCTAAATCAATTTGGCGAAGCAAGATCTGAAGGACCATAGCTAGATAAATTTAATCTTATAACACGACGTCGGGAAGAAGATCTCGTCGTCAAAGAAAGGACTGAAGATTGTTTATTATAGATGATGCCAACTCCATTGATGAAGAAGATGGATATCAAAATCCTAATCTAATTTATTGAAAACACTACTTTTATTAAGAACTCCAACCATAAATCGGGTTCCCCACCCTCCGAGGCCGGTCGGAGGAGGGGAGAACCGATCTATAGTGAAGGCGGAGGTGGTGGCGGCTGCTGCTAGGTTTTCAGGAGGTGAGCTCTCGTTAAAAAAAAGATCTATAGTGAAGGCGGAGGTGGTGGCGGCTGCTGCTAGGTTTTCAGGAGGTGATCTCTCGTTAAAAAAAAGATCGCTGACAGAGTTTTTTTTTTTGAACTAAGAGACAGAGTTAAAACATAAGAAATAGAACTAATTCACGTCAAAAAAAAAGAAATAGAACTAATTTTTTAGAACAAGAAATAGAAAGCAATGCCGGCCCATTAGACAACATAAAGGCCTATTGCCGTCTGGTTCAAGAGAGACGCTAGAGAATCAGAGAGGTACAAAGCCCATGCAACACGGCCGCTAGGGTTCCTCGTCCACCACAGATAAATACTCCTCAGCCTCGGCCTCCTCCCCCGTCGCCGCCATCTCCACCCTAGGTTTAGCTCTCCTCCGCCTCCGGTCTCGAGAGCTCGCCAAAATGGTCGCCCACAGGGTAAGCTTCTCCCCGCTGCCGTCGCCGCCGTATTACTGTTACCCCGCCTTCGTTCTACCTGCCGTGTCTGATCTCTTCGTGTTCTCTCTGACTGTTCATGCGCGCAGTTCCACCAGTACCAGGTGGTGGGTCGCGCGCTGCCGACGCCCGGCGACGAGCAGCCCAAGATCTACCGCATGAAGCTCTGGGCCACCAACGAGGTCCGCGCCAAGTCCAAGTTCTGGTCAGTAACCGCACTTCCAGAGCCATGGATCTTCTTCCCGTGTTCGTTCGTTCGGTGGTGTTTTGCGTCGGCGGTTTCACGGAGCTCGTGTGTTTGCGCGCAGGTACTTCCTGAGGAAGCTCAAGAAGGTGAAGAAGGCCAATGGACAGATGCTCGCCATCAACGAGGTATTGCCCAGTTTCCATGACCCGTGAATGCAACTTGGCACTGTTCCGCGTTAGTGCAATCGATCAGATTTGTTACCGTGCTGGTATTATTTATTGTGAAGATGCTCGATTTAGTTGCTACATATGGAATATGTATGGAGTTTTAGATTGCTGAGCAGGGTTTTAGCTGTCTGTACGTTGCACATTAAGTTGTCTCGGGCTCATTTGTATGTGTAAGTTTACTTTTGTGTGTAGACCGCGTAATTTTGGTATCAGCCTCATTTTTTCAAATTGATTTGAACTTTTTTGTAAAAATACTGACATGGTAACTACTGCATACATGTAAATTGAGTACATTTCAACACAAGAGAATCTAGTGGCCACCTTTGTAGGATTAGTTGCTTATACTGGAAGTTCCATCTCCGGTCTTAGAGTTTTAGCTCTGTATGCACATCTATTTTCATTTGGCAAGGAAAATGTCAATCTATTCCTGTTCTCTGTCATGCCAATACTTAATATATGATATGTGGTTTCATTGTCATTCAAGCTGTCCCAGTCATCTTTGCAGCAGTATGTACCCGTCTTGAACTTATGTTCCTAACAACTTGGTATCAAAGCTGACAATTTCTGTTGCACTTGAAACCTTTGTGATATCTTTTTTGTGGAGTTCATAATGACAAGATGCTGGCCCACAGAAAGTACCACATAATCAAGTGCAATAGCATCGTGAGCTCTGATACCAATTGTTAGGCTCATACAATTCATGATGTGTATTTACAGTCATGAAGATCACTGGGTCAGCTTGGCTGGTAGTGAGGCTAGATTAGGAGTTGGCTGAGAATAGATTGGTTTATTTTCTAAGTGAATGCAAATTGATGTGCCTAGCTTCTTAATAGAGCTGGTCTTGATATAAAGCCAATCTTTGAAGTTCCATCTCCAGTCTTAAGAGTTAGCTCTTTATGCACATCTATTGTCATTATGCAAAGAAAATGTCAATCTGTTCCTGTTCTCTTTCATGTATATATTATGTATATATAATATATCCTGCCTTGTCATTCAAGCTGTTCCAGCCATCTTTGCAGCAGTATGTACCCATCGTGAACTTATGTTCGTCACAACATGGCATCAAAGCTTATGGTATCTGTTGCACTCGACACTATTTGGCTATTTTTTGTGGCTTTGGTACTGACCCAAGTGACCATATGTTGGTCCACTAAAAGTACTATGGAGTCAAGTGCAATGGTATCGTGAGCTCTGATACCATGTGTGATGCTCATACAATTCAAGATGTGTATGTACGGCAATGAAGGTCACTGGGTCAGCTTGGTTGGTAGGGATGCTAGATTAAGAATTGGCTGAGAATAGAATGGTACATTTTCGTTGTGAATGAAAATACATGCGCCTAGCTATGGCAATGAAGGTCACTGGGTCAGCTTGGTTGGTAGGGATGCTATATTAAGAATTGGCTGTGAATAGAAAGGTACATTTTCTTTGTGAATGAAAATACATGCGCCTAGCTTCTTATAGAGCTTGTCATGACATCAAATCAAACTGGAAGATAGCAAGATCCTATAATCTCTAACTTGTGTCCTTAATAATTATTGTTGTGGTCTCTTGGCTCTGTGTCACTTGCATGCGCTATGTTGTTATTTTTTGTATGCTTGGACTAGACTTTGTCACCGACTGGTAACTGTTAACAGATAACTTTGTATGGTTATAACTGTTTTTAATTAGAAGCTGAAAAGCTGTTATAACTGTCACTTCACTACTGCATGCCAAAGCTGAATAGCTTGTTGGACCTATTTATCTGTGCTCCCATCTGTATATTTGTATGTAACTGAGGTTGTCCAGCCATCTTTTTATTGTTTTACCTGTTTTATTTGTTCTCCTGCCTGCTTCTAAATAAGCATTTTCTGTCCATCTCTCACAGATCTTTGAGAAGAACCCCACCACCATCAAGAACTTTGGCATCTGGCTGCGCTACCAGAGCAGGACCGGGTACCACAACATGTACAAGGAGTACCGTGACACAACCCTGAACGGGGCTGTTGACCAGATGTACACGGAGATGGCCTCGCGCCACCGTGTGCGTTCCCCTGCATCCAAATCATCAAGACTGCGACGGTCCACTTCAAGTTGTGCAAGAGGGACAACACGAAGCAGTTCCACAATGCGGCGATCAAGTTCCCGCTGGTGTACCAGAAGGTGAGGCCCCCCACCAGGAAGCTCAAGACCACCTACAAGGCGACGAGGCCCAACCTGTTCATGTGATTGGGTGGAGGATAGAAGGCTCTCTCTCACTCACCTACTGTTCTGTGTTTTAGCGTGTTATAAGAGAATTTATGGGTTTGGAAGTTTTGGTGCCCTGTGGGTTATGCACTTTGATGTTTTCAGACGCCACTGTGGATGATGATTTGCAAACTCTTGACTTTCAGCCGATCCCATTATTGTTGTTGCTTGAGTATGTTTCACTAGTTCGCAGCTTATAGCAATGTTTATTCAGAGTGCAATGCTTATTCAGAGGGATAAAAGCGATGACGTTTCGTGTTACAACATACATGGTTGACGCTTGTTCAAGTAAGCATGTGTGTATGTTGAGGTTTGGTTGAAGTAATGCTTTCAGAAGCAGATCCTAAGTTGTTAGAATTGTCTTTCTGCTGACCTTGGGGCCGCTGCCTGCTTTGGCGAGCTGATCGTGAATGGTGGTGGTTTGAATGAGGATCAACATGCATGATTACGCTTCAGGTTGCCGTCTTCTTCCACTGTTACCGACTCCCAATGTACAATGGTAAGAGCGTATCCACTTGTTTGCTCCCAATAGGCTTATTACTACCAACTTGCCCTCTTGGTTCCCGAATTATTACTACTCGCACGCCGGTAGCAACTTTTAGCACTGGTGGTAGTAACTTTTAGCACTGGTGTGACATTGAGCGTTCGTTGTGATGCCTTGGTTCCCATGTTACTACCGGCGTGGCTGCCGACATGCTGGTAGTAACTTTAGCACTGACGTGACATTACCGGCTTGAGTGTTTGCCGCACTAAGAGCATCTCCACCGGCACCCTCCAAACGACCCTCAAAGGCCCATTGGGAGTCCGGACGCCAAAAAAACGCCACCAGTGGCACCCCCAATGCCTCGCCCCGAGCAAAATCGTGTCCGGCACCCCCGAAGAGGCCTTGGGTGCCGGACATGGGGGCGGACATGCTTCTGATAGGGCTGGCCCGCCTGTCATAGAGACAAAGCGGCGCGCCCGTGTTAATGAAGCCGTGCAGGAGGTCGTTCCGTCCGTGTTAATGGCGACGCGTTTCTGCAGGCGACGAAGGGACGGGACGGCGAGGCGTCTGCGGCACGCCTCGCAATTACGCCGGCGCCCAGGCTTTCCCGGCTTCCCAAGCGTCGGCGTGGCCGAATCGCGTCGCCGCCACATAACTCCGACGCGACGCGTGCTCACCCACCCGCCGCTTCCCGCCCGTCGCCACCGTTTCCCGCCCAGTGCCACCGCTTCCTCCCGCCTATATAACGCTCCTCTGCCGTGCATCCTCACCACACAACCACTCGCCGTAGTCCACACCAATCACCATGCCTCGCCGTCTCCAAACCACCTGGTCTACCCTCACCCAGGCAGCGCGCCGCGCTCACCCTCCGAAGCAGGAGCCGGAGCAGGCGCTGCAGCCTGTCGTCGATGAGCCGCCCTTCGATTGGGCTGACGTGGACGACGTCGACGTGGAGGAGCAGGAGCCGGAGCAGGCGGCTCCTTACCCCGGGCAGGAGCCGCCTCCGGAGCAGGTGCCGGCGCCGGAGCAGGAGCTGCCGCTGCCGATGTGGCCAGACCAGGCGGTCGCCGTCAACTCCTTCGACACCTGGCGCAACGAGCAGGCGGCCCACCAGCTCAGGCTTGGCCACGAGGCGGTTGGCAACGCAGTCGAGGCCACCATCTTGCGGGCCTCCATCGAGACCGCGAAGCGGGACGTGCGCTGCCGCGCCTTCATGGCCGCCGAGCGCGAGGCGTACGCCAACCTCAACGCCGTGGCCGCGGAGCGGGAGAATGCGGCCTCGATGGAGGCCGCCCAGCGCGCGGCTCACGAGGAGCTGAACCAGATGCGCGAGGCAAGGCAGGCAGCAGCGAGGGAGGCAGTTGCGAGGGAGGCCGAGCGCGAGAGGGCTGCCAGGGATGGCATGCGCCGGGCGGCGAGCGCGCTCTGGCAGGAGAGGCGTGTCCGCTCGCGCTTAGCCCAGGAAAGCCAGAAGGCCACCCTGGCAGGACAGCCGGCCGCGCACGACGACGAGGCTGGCCAGGCGGAGTTTTGATTAGGGTTTAGAGTAGGGTTTAAATTTGAATCGTTTAGTTTAAATTTGTATCGTTTAGCGTAAATTTGAATCGAAATTTCATTTCCATTCGGCGGTGTATGCCGCTCGCAAGGTGTTTGGACTTTGGTCGGCACCTCGTTCGCGTTTGGGGGTGGGCCTTTGGGGGGTGCCGGTGCCGGACACGCATTTGGAGGCCCCGGTGGAGATGCTCTAATAAAGATATAGTGGTGTGTAGGGTCTTTCAAATCAATCAGGAAAGCATGAGCTTAGAAGGAACACAGCTTTCCACGCCTTGGCCGCGCCCGCCACCTAAACCTAGTGTCATCTTACTCTCCCCCGTATTTGTACCGCTGGGGCTGGTAATAATGTATAATTTTTCCTTTTGAAACTCGTAGAAGATTTGACTTATCATTAATAGAGAAGAGTTAAAACGTTTTTTTTTGGGTTACACACAAGCGGCCAAAGGACAAAATAAAGTGACTACTCTCGCGGCATTACAAAGACCCAAAAAATGAGCACCGGCCAAAATCCAAAGGGAGGTCTCTTTTTTTCATGCTAGCGAAAACCGCAAGCGAGGCAGGGTGGTGCTGGCGGAAAACTCTAGCGTTACGCTCATTCCATAACTCCCAAGAGACAAGCATTAGGATGGAGGCCACCGCCTAGGAGAGCCTTTGATGGCGAAGGTAGAGTTCCACCGATTGGATGTGGAGGTTGGTCATGTTGAATCTCTAGGATCATCTAGGGTAGATCTTATGGGTAGAACAGAGAGATGGAGGAGGAGGACCAGTACCTTCTCCTTGCGAGGATGCACTCGAGGTGCCGGCCATGGTGGAGATGGCCGGCGATGTCGGCAGTGAGCGGTGGCGGCAGTGGTGCTTCCCGTGAGCACTGCGCTAACCCTAGATCGGAAGGGGATGTCGGTGGGGTGACTGGCGGCACGGTGAACCTCGTTAGTTGTGCAGCCAGCCCCCACCTCTTTATACAGCGCAGGCCACAGGGGCCCACCAACCAGTGGTTCGGTTGGGCGCCCCCGATCAGGGCGTGAGATCAGGTTCGTGCGACCGTTGGGTGCGCACGGTCAGGAGATCAACCTAACATTCTCCCCCTTGATCTCAACTTTTACTTTTAACTTTATACTTTATACTCTACTCGTTTCATCGCAGATCAGTACATAGAGCATGTTTCATCGTCACAGCTCAATTGCCGATAGAATCAGACAGCTACAATATACCTCTCTGTTTTGAAAAAATTCTTTACTTTTGGGCCTCTGATCCAGGAATCATAGGCTTTCCATTAAACCCATGTCGACTGCGTGTTCCATGAACACGCTGGGTGGTAAGCCTTTCGTAAGCGGATCCGCAAGCATATCCTTTGTCCTTATATGCTCGAGACTTATAGTTTGATTCTGGATTTTACCTTTCACAACATAATACTTTATCTCTATTGGTTTGATAGCTTTACTCGACTTGTTGTTGTGAGTATAGAATACTGCGGGCTGGTTGTCACAGTACATCTTTAGTGGTTTGTCAATACAATCTACCACTTTCAAGTCGGGTATCAACTTCTTTGACCATATCACCTGCCTTGTGGCCTCATAAGCTGCTATAAATTCTGCATACATGATGCAACTATTGTCTGTTTGGAGCTCCAGCGAGAGTGAACACGTATCCTGACGTGGATTTTCTATCATCTCTATCTCCCGCAAAATCTGCGTCTGAATACCCTCTTATCTCTAGGGAATCAGATCTTCTGTATGTTAGCATGAGGTCTTTTGTGCCTTGCACATAACGCAATGCTTTCTTTACCATATTCCAGTGCTCTGGCCTGGATTTTCTTGATATCTACCGAGTACCCGGTGATAAAAGCTAAGTCAGGGCGAGTGCACACTTGTGCATACTGTAAGCTTCCAACAGCCGAAGCATATGGTATTCCTTTCATTCGATCGATCTCATATTGGTTCTTGGGACATTGAAATTTCCCAAAACTGTCGCCCTTGACTATAGGAGCAGGTGAGGTACTACTTTTATGCATATTACTTCTTTAGAACCTTTTCTAAATATGCCTTTTGTGATAGTCCTAGCACTCCATTCTTTCTATCCCGGTGAATTTCTATGCCCAAAACATATGAAGCTTCACCAAGATCTTTCATATCAAAATTTGAGGACAAGAACTTCTTTGTTTCTAGTAGTAGACTGACATCATTGCTCGCAAGCAGAATATCATCCACATACAGAATTAGGAAAATATATTTCCCACTTTTAAACTTTGCATAAATGCAGTTGTCCTCAACATTCTCTTTAAACCAAAACTTTTAATTGTATTATTGAACTTTAAATACCACTGTCTAGAGGCTTGCTTTAACCCATAAATGGATTTCTTTAAGCGGCATCCCATATGTTCCTTCCCCTCCATGAAAAAACCCGTGGGTTGTTTCATGTAAACATTCTCTTCTAAATCTCCATTTAGAAATGCCGTCTTTACATCCATTTGATGCAACTCTAAATCAAAATGCGCAACTAGTGCCATGATGATTCTGAAGGAATCCTTACATGAGACCGGAGAAAAAGTCTCATTGTAATCTACCCCTTCTCTTTGCGTAAAGCCTTTTGCCACAAGTCGCGCTTTATACTTTTCTACGTTTCCATTGGAGTCATACTTAGTTTTGTAGACCCATTTGCAGCCTACTGTTTTGGCTCCTTTAGGAATTTCCTCTAAGTCCCAAACATTGTTAGAACTCATCGATTTCATCTCGTCTTCCATGGCTTCCAGCCACTTCGAAGAGTGAACGCTTCTCATGGCTTCTTCATATGAAGTGGGATCTTCTTCCATATGAACTGTTTCTGTATTATAAACTTTATAATCACTAGAAATAGCAGATTTCCTAGCTCTTTTAGACCTTCTGAGAGTCTCATTCTCTGGCACATCATGTGTCTCAACGTGCGACTCTTCTTCTAAATGTGGCTGTCGTCGCTCCCTTTCATGCTCAACAACGGGTCGAGTCGGCTCCTGACGGACAGGTTCCGAATCTTGCCTCGTTGTGGTCACGGGTGGAGTTACAACAGGTGCTTGCACCACAACCTCTGGGATTATCGGTGCAGGTACAACAGGTAGGGCGAAAAATGGCTCATGGATCATCGGAAAAGGTGCACACACCCTCTTCTCCTCAAGATCAATTTTCCGGCCTACCATGCTCCCCCTCATCATTTCGTCCTCCAAGAAGACCGCGTGTCTCGTTTCTACAAACTTTGTGTATCTGTCTGCACAGTAGAAACGATAACCTTTTGATCTATCAGGATAGCCAATGAAATGGCAAGTTACTGTTTTGGGGTCTAACTTTGCAATGTGGGATTAAAAACTTTTGCCTCAGCTGGGCTCCCCCAGACTTTCAAGTGGCGTAGAGAAGGAACTTTCCCTGTCCACAACTCGTACGGTGTTTTGGGCACCGACTTACTTGGTACTCTGTTGAGAATGTGAATGGCGGTTTTTAACGCCTCCATCCATAATCCCAATGGCAGTGTGGAATAACTCATCATACTGCGCACCATATCCATAAGAGTACGGTTACGCCTTTCAGCTACTCCATTTTGCTGTGGTTCGCCCGGCATAGAATACTGGGCGACTATTCCATTTTCCTGTAAAAACCTTGCAAAAGGTCCAGGTACTTGACCATATGGAGTGTGCCGACCGTAGTACTCCCCCCCACGGTCGGACCTGACTATTTTAATTCTTTTATCATGTTGATTTTCAACTTCAGCTTTGAATATTTTAAATTTATCCAATGCTTCAGATCTTTCTTTAATTGGATAAATATAACCATATCGGGAGTAATCATCTGTGAACGTTATGAACGAGTCATAACCATCCACACTTTTCACCGGAAATGGTCCACATATATCAGTGTGAATAATTTCTAGTGTCGCTGTGCTTCGGTTTGCACCCTTTTTAATTTGTTTTACGTATTTTCCTTTTATGCAATCTATGCATTGTTCGATATCTGAAACTCTAACGGAGGAAGAATGTCATTTTTAACGAGGCTTTCTATTCTTCCCCTCGAAATATGGCCCAAAAAACAGTGCCATAATTTTGACGAGTCATGAGTTCTCTTTCTTTTCTTTTGTTCGTTATCCGACGGAAACATGCTTATTCACTTTGCACACTGAAATGCACTTTTCACATGAAAATAATAAATAAAGCTCATTGTGGAGTAATGCAACACCCACATGATCATTATTACACCATATGGCACACTTGCCATGTCCAAAATAACAGTGTACTTTTCTGTCACCAGCTGCTGAAGCAGCTGGGTAGCATATATCTTTGAAGAACCAGTGAACTGGCCCTTTATCTTTTCAAGGAACTCATTTCAATGCACACTCTACAATTGAGCAGACAATAGCTTGCTCAATTGTTTCTTTATAAATGCCATGCACTTTTATTGGCGGTTAGCCACTTTATGTTTTCGAGGGTGTAAGACATCTCCAGCGGAGCATAGTCCCTCTTCTTTCTTTTCCAAATACTATCATCATCCTTTTCGTCTCTGATTGGCTCTGTAGGCTTAACTGGCTGTGGAGTTACCACAACCCAGTCGACCTCAACATAAACAAAAAACCAAATCCACTTTCTTTCTCCATTCAGAGTAGGTATGGACATCCTTGATGCAGCTCATCAAGTAGTACCCCTTTTAACACCACAATTAAGTGAGACAACAATTGCATATAAAAATCCAACGTTGGTCGAAATTAAAATATGCAACTGTTTGCGCAATTTAAAACTACATCACCGTTGGGCAGAAAATAGCAATAAAAGCACATAAAACAATAACAAATCATGATTATGTTATTAACGACGTTGGTCATAATAATAACAAAACCATAATTGTTTCAATAATTCCTTTTAACATGCTCTTGTAATTTAATTCTTTCTTTATTTCTATTTACACTTTAAGAGCACTTTTATTATTTGCAGCGGAAAAACATGAATAAAATTCATGAACTTTATACTTTTCACAACTATTTCTGTCACTGTTTGTGCAATTAAAACTATATCACCGTTGGGCAATAAAAGAAATAAATGCACCTTTTAACACATAATAAACAAATCATGATCATGCTATTAACAACGTTGGTCATTTAATAACAGAATCATAATCATCTTTAATATCACTTTAATCAAGCTTTTAATTCTCACTTTAAATCATGATAATGCTATTAACAACGTTGGTCAATTAATAACAGAATCATAATCATCATTAATATCACTTTATCACGCTTTTATTCTCACTTTATTGCTTTTAGCAATTACTTTTAACTATTTCCAGCGGAAATTATATACACTTTATACTTTTCAGAAACATTTCTGTATACTTTTATATTTCCTAAACAATTTTTTTGTTGGAATAATTTGAATAGGAAAAACTATGCAAAATTCAGCACAAAATTGGACAAAAAAAGCCAAAACCGTGCTAAAAAGAAAAAACTGTATATGTGCAGCCCGCAGCTATCTGTCGCGCGCGGCGACGCGTAACAGCGGCCCACGGCCCGTGCGGGGCAGCGTTATCTGCCGCTCGCGGCGACGCGCAAACGGGCCCGCAGCGGCCCGTGGCCTGCATCTTTCGGCCCAAAGGCCCGCCTTCGTGCTAGGGTTAGCGTCCGGTCGATCCTGGCCGTCCGATGCGATCGGATGGTCGTCCGTGATCGACGCTGGAATGAAGACAACGGGGCCGTCCCCGACCGAACCCTAGCGCCATTCTTTCTCTCCCTCTCTGTTCGCTCTTGCCCCTTGCTCGATCCCGCGCGACGGCGGCGGAGAAAAACGAGGCGGCCGCCGGCCGCATGCCGCGCTGGCGGCTGGCCGGGGCCCGCACCGAAAACTGCCTGCCCCGCGGTCTTGCCGGAGACGGCCGAGCCGCGCTGTGGCGGCGACGGCGCCGTGCGCCCCGCGCCTCCCCTTTCCCCTCTTCTTTTCTTTCTTTTTCTTCCACCAAAACAGCCCGAAGGCCAAAAACGTGAAGCGGCGGCGCCTCCCCTGCCCCCTTGCAGGCGCGTGCGTGCACCCGAGGGTGAGCGCATCGCCGTCAAGCGGCGCAGGCGGTGGTGCCCTTTTCCGGCGACCGGCCGGTGAGGATTTATTTTCCCCTCTTTTTCTGTATCTAGGGTTAGGGTTTCGATATATTTCCTTTCCCCCCGAGGGGGTGTGTTCTTCGTCCAAATGCCCGGCTTGCCGATGCGCATCGGGATCGAGAGGAACGGCTCGGCCTTGCAGCGGGGCACCTTGCCGGCGAGCGCGAGGGCAAAACCGGTGAGTTTCTTTTCTATTTCTTTTCTACACGAGTAAAGATCTAGAACCCAGTAGGCTCTGATACCAATGTTGAATCTCTAGGATCATCTAGGGTAGATCTTACGGGTAGAACAGAGAGATGGAGGAGGAGGACCAGTACCTTCTCCTTGCGAGGATGCACTCGAGGTGCCGGCCATGGTGGAGATGGCCGGCGATGGTGGCAGTGAGCGGTGGCGGCAATGGTGCTTCCCGTGAGCACTGCGCTAACCCTAGATCGGAAGGGGATGTCGGTGGGGTGACTGGCGGCGCGGTGAACCTCGATAGTTGTGTAGCCAGCCCCCCACCTCTTTATACAGCGCAGGCCACAGGGGCCCACCAACCAGTGGTTCGGTTGGGCGCCCCCGATCAGGGCGCGAGATCAGGTTCGTGCGACCGTTGGGTGCGCACGGTCAGGAGATCAACCTAACAGGTCACCCAATTGGCCACCATTTGCAAAATTCTCTTGGAGTGGCGGAATTGGAAAAGATGGTGCGTCGGGGTATCGGGGGCGGCCGAGCATAGGGGGCAAGCACCGAAATTGGGCCATCCGTGACGTGCAAGGCAATCCGATGTCCAAAACCGGTTTTGGAGCACAAGCCAAGCAAACATCTTGCATTTCGAGGGTGCCCAAGCCTTACAAACAATGGGACGGAGGTTTGCTGACATAGCGCCATGGAATTGAGCCCTATAGGCTGAAGCGCATGAATAGGCGCCATTGGCGGTTAAGGTCCAAGTGATTGTGTCCTCCACTCCCGCCTCCAAATGAATGTCTTGGAGCATTTTCCAAAGGTTGACGAATTGTTGAAATTTAGATTGTAGAGCATTGTCCATACCAACCGTGCCCATATGGAGGAAAGGTTGTATGCAACAACTAAAATGCCTATGCATCATTGCGATTACCTTTTTTTTTAAACAGGATCCGACACATATATTAGGAGCTCAGTACAACTTACAAAAAGGTCCAGAAGTAACCAGAAATTACAACTCAACCCAGAAAACTGCACTAAATACCTTGAGCCACCGGAAGAAAACACAGCCGGATCCACCCCATCTCCCCAAACACCTAACCTCCAACGGCGCCGCCGTACCTCCATTCCCAGGAAGACAAACACCTCCACATGTAGTAGCAGACTGCAGAAACGGCCGCCGCGACGCGACGAACACCCAGCTCGATGAACGAACACAGCCATGGCGCTTTCTTCCTCCAACCACCCAGCTTCCCGCCGTCACCGCGTCGGCCAGGCCAGCCAACAAGAACACCCGCTCTCCAGACGACCCGTCCCCTCGCCGCCACGGCCGGCCGGATCAACGTCGCCGCAGAGAACCACCACCACCACCGCAGTAACCAAAAATGGATCGAGCCCAACCATCTCCATCTCTCCATGCCACCACGGCCGGACAGAGAAAAGGCAGAAGAACTCACCCATAAGCAGCACCTCCCACTCCGAGAGCCGCCGCAGCAGACGACGACCCGACGACGACGGAGAGGAGGGACAAAACCCCAACGAAGACCAGACGGCGGCGTCGCCACGCCGTCCGCTCGGAGGCAACAAGATCTCCCCAGATCCGTGGATCGAGGAGCAGACAGAACAGCACTCGAAGCACCAGATCCGGACGACCCCCACCGTCCGTCGCCACCAAGGCGCATAGATCGACTGGGAGTAGCCGAAACCAGAGCCTCACCACGCTTATTTGAAGGAGCTTCGCCAGATCCCGCCGCCAGCCTCCAACTCCACCTCGGAGAGTCACCGGCCTCCAGCTCTGGCCGCAAACCATCACCGCGCGATGGCGAGGTTGCAACTCCACACGGCATCACGCCAAACCTCCACACGGGGAAGACAAAACCTACAACTACTATAAACAGGAGAGCCGGGCACCCTCTCCCACCTCTACTCCGGCCGGCAGAGCCACCGGAGAGAGAGAGGAGAGGGGCCGGAAGCGCGGCGGCGACTTTCAAAGGAGGAGGAGAAAGGAGAGAGAGGGGAGGAAAGGAGGAGAGCGTCATCATTGCGATTACCTGTGAATAAAAGCAGACACAAGGTGCATATAGAGCAGATTAGAATTTCTGAGTTCTCTATATAGTGTTCAAGAATCATTTGGAAATGGTAGGTGATAGGTCCCAGGATGGCGAACACATACACACCACAGCATAAAAGTGTCAGATACTAAATCATGTAGTGACTTGCTGTTATGAGCCCCAAATAAACCCCAAAACAATGCTGAATATGTCTTCTATCTCGTCGAGCAAATATGGAGATATAGGAATGAACACAAGTTCATTCAGAAATAAAACAACAGATAATGATTGCTCTGCCATCTCCCTTGCAAATGCTATTCTTGCTACAGGCTGAATTTTATGCGCAGTTGGAGCAGACCTCAACACAACGCTTGATCCCTCCGACTCTACTATTCCCTATGTCTCTAAATGTTTTTTTTTTCCGAAGAGTGCGCCAACAACGCACCATATCTTTATAGAAGGCAGAGAATATAATTACAATTCCCAAACACCAGGACTACTCTCTCCTGACAGTGGTGTAAACACCTCTCCTCACCTTAGCACAAGCACTAAATTCCTCACAAATTCTATCTGCTAGCACCTGCACTGAATACTGTCGTCGCTGTTTTGCAAAAGCCCTGGAGTTCTTCTGTTTCCAGAGCGACCAGCAACTGATGGTCACCACTCACCAGCGTGTGAAAGCACCTCTTCTCCTTCAGAAACCTTGCTCTCGCCTACAGCCACAAGTTTCCAGGGACAAAACTTCTTAAGTTCTTGGTGTATAACCATCTATTGCTAATGCTACAATAACTACTAATCTGAAGGTTCACAAAATTTTCTGTGGAGCACCTGCCCTGTACATGCAGAATCTCCTTTCTGGGGTGCATCTTGTCAATTTGTTGCTGGTAGACAAATGGAGGCACTGTGAACTCTTGGCCACTGCTTGGTCTTGTCAAGATTTACAACCTGCTCTCTTTCGAACCTTCCACATCATACCAATCAGTGAAATGAAAAGCGAACACCAGTCAGAGGTGATAAGGGACACTGTCAGAAATAACAGAAAATTACATCGAGAGCATGTCGAATACCTTCAAGTGACGGATTATTGATCTCATAACCATCAGGAAGACGGCAAACTTTCTCAGTTTGAAAGTTAATGAACAGATGGTGCCGGTGCCTTAAAAGGTGTGCATATATGCATGTGATTTATATGCTCTTCCTTGGCAATACTTTCCACTAACTTGGCATCCATACACACCCAAATTTGGTAAGGGATCGAGCAGAACTTTTCAGTTCTAAAACCAAGGACTTGCAAAGCAGAAAAATATGCACCCAGGCATTAAAGAACCACGACAGTATGCAGAATAGCTTGCTCAACAATAAATTTGCCAACAAGAAAGCATCCTGCGTATATATGCAGTTAACAGAGTGCGGGAGGGATTTAGCATTAATAACCGGCACAAAGTATCTGTCAACAGGTTTTAGGTTATAACAACATACTAATGAAAAATAACTATGCAATTCGCAGTTCTCTCAGTTCCTAGTTTAAGTCAGCCGCACAATCTTGACCAAAACTAACTACTTGTGGAGTCAGCCGTACAATCTTTTTTCTATATAAAAATGAAGAAAGAATAAGAAGTTTCAGAGGATTAGTTCCCAGATAAGAAGTTTCAGGGGATTAGTTCCCAGAAGTTTCAGAGGGTTGAATAGTTTCTCGAAAACATCGATAAACACATATCATGATCACCGTTTAGAAAATCCGTCTCACAATTTTTTGAGCACTACGTCCACTTGAGTTCTACAGCATACAAAAAAAAATGTGCAAATGCTAAGTCTAGCTCTACATGTTCTTCAGCTCCTAAATGCGAACTTCAGATTTTAATGTTCTTCTGCGAATAATAAATTTACATCATACTCAGTGAGTACTTAAACCACTACTTTGAGGACATCTTGTAGGTCTCAGGTAAGTCTCACGTTGTGAACAGAACGTGCAGATTTAGACCACTCCTATTCTTATCAAACCACAGACAACTGAATCAACTCTAAAATGCCAGTACGAAGAATTTATACCTAAACGAAATCTCGGAGCAGCCCGGCCTGCCTCGGCCTCCTCTCCGAAACACACCTCACTTCCTGATCTCATCCCTATCATCCTCCATCTCTTCACAGGGGCAGCTTCTAGTGAAACTGTAAGCTTCACATCTTTCCATCTTCTGTGTTCTGATAGTTAAATATATATAACCATGTTCTCAACATCTTTTTATGCTTTCATAAAATCTGCTTTATTACATTTCACGAAACTGAAGCAAGTATCCAGGATTGCTCACAATACCATTCCATAGTCTTTCGAGGACTGTGTAAAGATACAATATGATCTTTTATGAGATCAATTGGTCCAGAACACAGGGATGCTAACAATATTGCACTAATCACTATATTTCTCTTCTTAAGATAATAAAGATATACATTATCTTTCAGTGGATAGCGTCGAAAATCAGCAGTATCATCTTAAGAGGTTTATAACTTATATGCAATAAATACGAAATATCTGCACAGCAATTCAGACACTAACCAATTTGTCCCAGAATAGAATGTTTCATCACTAGCCCCGCGTATTGAACGAGATGGAATTTCTTGGAGAAAAGATGGTCAATTATGCACGCACAAAAATATAGCACAAGAACAAGACTCGACTATTTTAATATAATTCTGCTCTTGTTCAGCAACATCACATACGTAACAGTATTCTATTAAAAACTTGAGACATGCAGAAATGCGCCCTATAGCAGCGCATATGTTGGCTACTGACTTTAGGTGCAAAACAGTGCTTCTACTTTGCTGCCAATCAGTCCCAAAATTAATTTAAAAAGACGGTGGAGGAATATCATAATTGTGATTTTTACTTCAAATTATTTTCTTTTCTTTCTGGCAGTATTTTCTAAATAGTTTCTGCATTAATTCATCTTGGCAAATTCTTATCTGATTCTCCTTAATCTGCATGCTCACTGACTAGAGATACACATATGCAAATTCCTCTAAGGGCAACTCCCTCCCAGAGGAATTTTTGATATACGCGGCTAGAAAAAAATACACACATACATGCTCAGTGGTCTCTACTACAAATGGAACTATTGCTATGAAAAAGTGGGATAAAATGTCGACAGGCCTTGGTGTTCACCACTCAATCTGCTAATGCTACAAGTACTACTAATGGGATCGTTCAGACAATTTCTTGGGTTGCCCAAAACAAAGGCAATTAGTGGGTTCTCCCAAAACAAAGTCACTTTCCCATTTCCCATGTACATGCTGAAGATTTCAATGTCAGACTCCTTCCAGGAGTGCAAAATGTCAATTTCTTGCAGGTAAAATATCCCACAAAACAAAAGAACTTATAGGTAGACATAGAATTGGATCCATATATCTAGAGCTCTTGACCACTGCTTGTTCTTTTCAAGATGTAAAACTTGCCATATTATACCAATCAGTAAAAGGCATAACAGATGCACCCACTAGACTGTCATATCATCCCGATCCAGCAATGGCAGCATAACCTTTGCACTTTTCATGGCAGGTTCTTGGTTGATGCAATTATCAATCTAGCAGGCACTTCCCCTGTGCAAGCAGCAGCATAGTCTTGAGCGAGGTGGGGCGCTGCTTCCTTGTGAGGGCGTATGAACTTGTCCACGAATCTCTTCTCGCCTAAGGTTACAATGGAACCGTAGCTCCACTTGCTATCTAGAAATCCATTTTCCTTGAGAAACTTGATAAGGTAGTATCGGGGCCTGAGCCGGAAGTCCAAGCTAAGACAGACTATTATCGGCCGATGAGCAAGGTAAGCTGGTTCCAATCCCACCTCAGAGATAAGGAAATCGGATCGCTGCTGCAGCTTGTCCTTTGACAACCTCAGCAGTATTGGAGCCTCGGCTTCTAACTCGGCTTCGAGGTCATGGAATGAGTGTCCTTCAAGCACTCCACTTTGGCAGCCAACTTCTGGTGGGTGAAGAATGAGACAGAATGAGGGCCACTTCTTTTCAGCTTCTAACTCGGTTTCGAGGTCATGGACCGCTGAAACGCAAAAGAAGTGTCCGGCTTCAGCCTAGCTTCTCCCCACCGCGAAGCCAGCGCGTAGTGTAAATTTGAGAAACTGCCTCGGACCAGTTTCTGCCGGCTTCCCGAGCTTCTCCACTAGACAACTGAAGCGGTACATTGTTTAGCCCTTGTCTGTGATTCTATTTACAGAGGAATGCCACTCCGCGTCCCTTTGTCTGGCTTGCAGCGCTTGACGTTCGCTCGTTTTTTTTTTTCGAGGACATGCCGTCGCTTGCTTGGTCGTGCATGTGTATCACGATTCACGAGCATGGATCCATCAAATCTCATGTACTCCAATTGAAAAAAAGGATAGCTGCTACATATGCCGTGTTCATATACCAGAATCCAACGCGTCATGTGCATGCACGACTTATGATATTTCTTTTGCTTTGGCATGTACTAAATTATCTATGACACTGTGTGTTTCTCATTTTCATATTATTTAACTTTAGTACTTCCTCCGTATATAAAAAGATCTCAAATTTGCATGTATCTATGTCTAGATACATGTAAATTTAGATAAAGTTGAGACATCATTTTATTAACGGAGGAAGTAGTATAAATACACTATATAAAATGCACATGACAAATTCAAGGGCGTTATAGACATCTCACAACTCAACACAACAAATAAGCCAAAACTTCACAAACCAAAAGAAGTCTCCCAAGCAGTTTCTAGGAGTTTCTCCCCACAACAGTTTCTCCCCACCGGAATTCATAAGCTGGCTTACGCATAAGCAAAAGCCCAAAAGAAGTGGCCCTGAAGCGCTTGTCGGAACATCCCAGAGCCACGAGGCACACCTAGAGCTTCCGCGCATGCCACCATCACCCGGACACGCTCCGGGTTGGCGGTCAGCGTCCTCGGGACATTAAGGCACAGCTTGGTAATATCAGAATCAGTTAGCACGCCCTCCCGCAGGAGCCTGACATTTGGCTGGACCACCTTATCGAGACTTCTTGTGAGAAGGTATCTGCTGTTCTTGAGAGCCCGGAAGAAGTTATGGTAGGAGCCGAAGAGAGGGAGGTAGTAGTGCAGCTTGGAGACGATGGATCTACAGCGGAAGGACTCGCGGGCGAGCGAGAGGAGGCGCGCGATGTCAGGACGCGACAGGCCGAGGCCGGTGAGCTCCGTGACGACGGGGGCCAGGGTTTTGTCCACGCCGGCGCAGAGGAACAGCGGGTCCTTGGCGACTAGGGCGGCGACGTCGGCGCTGGAGAGGCCGAGGCCGGTGAGGAAGGCGAGGACGGCGTCGGGCTTGGAGGGGGACTTGAGGTGGGAGAGCTTCGTGGAGGCCTTGAGGGCCTGCGCCCGGGTGAGGCCGCAGGTGTTGACGAGGTAGTCCCCGACGGCGAAGCTAGGGTTTGGGGGCGCGGCGGTGGCGGAGAGGAGGCGGTGGAGAAAGGAGTTGGTGGGAATGGCGGCGGAAGAAGAGAGGAGATGGGTGAGTCGGAGGCGGAGCATGGCTGGTGCAAGCGACAGCGCCGCCGGCAACGGGAAGAATTCCGGTGGGTCAAGCGAATTGGTTCGAGTCACTTGCTGCGTGGCGATTACTACTAGCAAGTAGCACTGGGCCAACAGCGTGCGGTTATTGGGCCGGTACATGCGTGTGCTAGATTCTCAAAAAGAAAAGAAAAATTACTCGTCGGCTTTGCTAAGATGTGGATCATAAACTAACATATTATGATCGTGTCAAGTTTATGTATCGCGTGACGATTTCGCTCTCTCTCCTCTCTATTTCTCTTCTCAAAGTGTTCATAGAAGCCTTGAGCATGGATGAGACGATCATAGTTCGACTCGAGGACAATAGGGCAAATAGGTGCAAGATGATATGTAATAATCTATTAGAGTTTGATGAGATGTTCTCTATATGAGTAGTGAGGGGGATGTGGGATTGTAGCTTTCTTAGTTCAAAAGTTGCCGGCGCGTCCCAATATAATGTCGGCAACCCCGCTTCGTGCCCTGTTTCTAGGGAGGCAAGCGGGCGTGCCGGCAACCGTGGAAACGCGCACCACGTCGGATCCCGACGCGCAGGACCGACGCGTCAGCGACACAGCGGCTGCATGGCGGATTTATTATGGCTGGTATGCCCGTTTTAATGAAGTCGTGGTGGCTCTCCAAGCGGGCGCAGACGACGCGACGCATCGAGCGAAACACTGGAAGCCCAGGCAGGCGCAGACGACGCGACACGTTGAGTGAAACATTGGAAGCCCAGGCGGTGGCGCACACACGTCGTTGACATGAATGCACGTGGAAGACGAACCGATGTCGGCGTTAATGCGGAGCCAACCTCCTCCGCTTCCCGCCGCCACTAGATCAAACCCCACCACACTCGGCAACGGTGGCGACCAGGAGAAGTTCCTCAAAGCCGCAACCGACGCTGGCGAAAGCAGAAACCTCAACGCGACATCAGAATGACACTTCCTCCTCGATGACCGGAGATCATTGATGCATGCAAGACATGCCGCTGCTGATAGAGTCATCTTCCTCGACGCTGCCGTGTAGTAGGTTTGACCATCGCCGCTGGATCTAGGTCTAGGGTTTATTTTAAATCGTGTTAAATTTCATTTAAATTTGTTTAATGATGTTTAGCAGATTTTCGTTTAAGTTTGTTTAATGTCCTTCGACTTCTATGAAACTAGAGGATACCCCGCGCGTTGCAGAGATCATCTCTTGGAAATTCAATTGTGTGAATGAAAGCGTATAAGGTGTATCATACATGAAGTTGTATATATGGGCATGCAAGATTCTATTTGCAACAACAATTGTGAGGCTAAATTTCAACGTGAAATATTTGTGTGTTTGACAGATTAAATTTGATGTTGCACGTAAAATTAGTTAAAATGGTACATATATAAGATGAAATTAACTGTCTGAAGAGACCGATAATGCCGAAATAATTACGGTGTTAAAAAAGGATGATTGAATAATTAAATTGCAGAAATAACAGATGATGTTGATAGGTTGCATGGAGAAAGAGTTCAACGACGATGTGGAAAATTGGGTGGTTAAAATAATACATTCTAATAAAGGTGGGACGAGGTGTATACTTAAATGGTTGGAAAGATGTATGAGGTGGACAATTGGTTGATTCGAAAAATGGATGATGTTGATAGCTTGCATGTTGAGTTAGAAAATAATTAATGTATGTTAGTGGTGTTTTGTTTTATAATAAGTTTAGATATGGACGGTTTGTACATATTCGAGTTTCAATTTTTTTTCAAAAAAAAATATACTGGGAGCGACCGATGGGGCGAGCCGCTCCCAATAAGGCCACAAAGTGTGCCGGCGCTTCCAATATCATGTGTCCGACACTGTTGCCGGACGCTCTATTTGGCACGCCGTAGACATGTTCTAACATGTGCATAAAATTTGAGCTGCTCTCGTCATGATTTGCATGACACAACTCATCCGACGAGGAGGCTTTGGTATCTGGTATTACACAGTGGCATCTGGCGTGCAAGCTGTGTTCACATTTTCGGCACTGATCTTGTTCTTTAGGCTGGCACTCATCTTGTTCTTTAGGCTGGTGCAGATTTGGATTCACCCGTAATCCAAAGTGACATTTGCAGAAGATTTCAAGGAATATTTAGTGTATGCACAAACTATCACCAAAGTTCCACACATTGTGCAAAGCACCACTTTTACCACGAGAGGAGGGAGGGAAGCAGATGGTAGTGGGCTGGGGACTACAAGGCTGCTCCCAGTCCACCACTTTTCACCGTCTCTCTTGATTCGCGTGGACTTGTGTGTGTGCTGGCCCTAATGAGTGCACTCGCAGAAAACATAATGCAACTCATTGTCCTGTCCTTTCTGCACTTGTATTTTTTCTCTTTCGCATGTGACCGTGGCAGGTTACGTGCACCGTCCCTTGCTGGATTCTTCGCAGCCTAGCCTACCTAAAGCTTTACTTTGCGAGAGGAATGATTTGCTTCTCCTTTGGATAGAGAAAATGCTAATTAAGAAGAAACAAGGTCCTGATTTTTTTAGATAAAGAGAATATATTAATACCAAGAAAGATATCGATTACACCCAGCCTCTGCACCAACATAATGTCTAGAGCAACTCTAAACATGAAGGATGCACACAGCCAAAAATTAAAAGAGAAAAAAGACCCCGCCGAAGCAGACAGACTCGTAGCTGCAAAAAGTACCACACCAGTGAGGATGACACCATTGACTCAAAAAAGCTTCTCCAAAAACGACGCCTCAAGGAAGGTAACAGTGCACAAACACCACCGTCGTCCGGACTAACCATCATGGTCAGATCCTGAGATTTCTCCCCGGAGAAGGTCAATGTTCAGACAATGCCTTCAACAAGGAGATGACTAGGAAGCCACCATTGTCAGGTACAACCAGCAAAGATCAGACCTAGGGTTTTCACCCCAAACATTGAGACACAGAGCTCCAAGAGCACTGCCAAGAGAAAAGTCTGTCATTGTCACCACCACTTGGCAAGAACCGCTGCAAATCTGCGGTGTTGACCGCCAGGCACACATACGTCTTCACCCCATCCTTCTGATCCTTCTCACGCCAGCACTAGCTAGTATAGTAGTCTCACTCAACTTGAGCATGGAGAACCTCTGGCTATTGATCAATCTTGACATGCCAACCAATTCATGCACACCGTTCAGACATGGACATCGCCACACGGTCCGAAATAGTGTCTGCACAAAACAGTCTGACGAATGTTGAGAGCTCAAATCTACCATTGTAGACATATTTTCGCCTAGTCCTCGAACACATACATCAGCGCGCACGCACGGCACAACGACACGTAGATGAGGAGCTAGCACGCCGACGGCCAATTAGGCCAGCACCAGCACGCCTTCGTTACTGCATCCGAATCAGATTTCTTTGTCAAGCTGATGAGCCAGCAACATGTAGAAGATCTGACCCAAGCGCATCTGTGAATTGCAGAGCAAGATGGCATCATGCATCACAGATTTGCAGCAGCACCTCTACGTAACCTCTTCTTCCCTGATTGCTTCCACCCTTAGCCCAACGCTAGCCCCAAACGGGAGCAGCAGCACAGACGTGTCAGGTCTATCATGGGCCAAAGGAAAACATCCCTCGAGCCTGGCCGAAAGCCGGAAGACGGAGACGCCACGCTGCCATGCATGTCTCTAGATCGGAACCCACCTCCGCACCTCAGGACTTGGATGACCTCGGCAAGAGAACCGGCATGGAGCGCCGGGAATGCCGCCGCCAGATCACGGCTAGAGAGAGCTTGCACCGACGGCGGAATTGGATCTCGGCGAGGTGTGGTAGAAGACTAGATGCTAGGGCAAAGGAAAAACCGAAAAGGGGAGACTCCCCGCCACCGCCGTCCGCCGTCGGACGACCTCCTCCGGTGGCGGCAGGGGTGAAGGAAGGCTTGGAAGGTGCCGGCGGCGCTGTTGGTTAGGGCTCCCGGGAGAATTTACAATTTGCCACACTTTACTTTGAACATCTATTATTTGCCATTACTAGGGGATTAGCGCGGGCTCCGCCGCGCCCGTGGGCTAAAATTTCGGATCATTCAACCGTAAAGTTATTGTGGATTAAAAGTTGTCGGCCTTTTGAAAACTGTTTAAAGTCGGGAATCACCAAGTTTTTGAATTGTTTGAGGCGTTTAAATTCCTTTTAACGTATACGGGAAATACAAATTTGGAAGATATATGGATACTTGAGATTTAAATTTTGATCGTGCATATTTATTTTTCTGTGGCATCGTCGACATATTTGTCATTTTTTTGTGGACATGTTTAAAATTGTTGGGTTGCATCATTTAGAAGTATTTAGAAATCATATGGATAGGTTGTACTGTATTTCCAAAATAGAAAACACCGTTGTCATATTTGTCTTTTTTGTGAACATGTCTAAAATTGTTGGTTTACATTTTTTAGAATTATTTCGAAATCATACGGATAGCATGGACTGTTTGGAAAAAAAAATGAGTCACCAATTCAAAATATGTAGACATGTTTTTTTTTGTCTTAAGTAGATAGTATGTTATTTTCTCAGCATTTTAACCTTCTTTACATATTTTTTTGGTTTTCCAATTCGTGTGAGGAAACGATTTTGAATTATATCCAAATGTTCATATATTTTACATCGTATGAGCACTTATGGAATCAAATTTATGTTTTGAGGGAATGAATTTGATTTTTTTACAAATATTCGTCGTATTGAACGTTTCAAATATTTTTTGTATTGTGGCATAAGTAGTTAGTTTTTTTTCTGTGGGCATATTTTAAATTGTATGAGCATTTATGAAATTGAATTTATAATTTGGGGGAATAAATTTGAATCATTTCCAAGTATTCAACGTATTGAACACTTCAAATATTTTTGCATTGTGGCTTGAGTAGTTAGGTTTTTTTTTGTGGTCATTTTGATATTTTTTTTGTATTTTTCTGATTGGTACATTTAAAGATATTGAAAAACTGACAGGTTGGCCCCATGGCGACGTCATGCTGACATCACCGAGGGCCAGCACTGCCCTGCCGCGGCGCGGCGGCGCGGATGACGCCGGCGACGAATCCCGGCGACCTAGGACGCGTCGCTGGGCACACCGGATGCGCCGCGAGGCGGGCTGTCTGGTAGAAGCGGCGCCGCCTCTTATTGGATGCCGGAGAGCTGCCGGCGGCGCCCGGACGCGGCGGCGGCCGCGGAGCGTTGCGAGGACGATTCCGGCACCGCCGTGGTGTTCCGCCTCCCGATCTTCGGCGAAGCTGGAGAGGAAGCGGCGGCGCACGTCGCTGTACTCGTCGATCTAAACCGCGGGGCACGGCGCGGCGGCGTGGCGCGGCGGCCGGCGGCGGCGAACCGCGGGCCACGCGCGAGATAGGGAACCAGCGGGGTCCCTGCAGTTTGGGGAAATTGCGTTTAGGTCCTCCGGTAGAAGGAAAACGGGGACTGCGAAAAAATTTCAAAAAGTGGGAGTGTTTTTTTGCAAATTGGCACGGTGACTGGGTGGGCGACCGGCTGCGAGCGGGTCGACGGGCTGGTGACCGGGACGCGTGTCGCGCTTCGATTGGACAAAAATCGCTTCTACAGTGAATCGCGGGTGGGAGGACGACGTGGCCCGATCCTGGCCGTCTGTCGCGCGGATCGGACGGCCGTGGATTGCAGGCGACGTGGACGAATGACGGGAGCTGGATTCCTCCGTCCTTTGTATATAGTAGAATTTAGTTTAGCTTTTACTATTTGCCATGTATTACACCAGTTTCTTTACAATTTGCCCTCTTTCCCCTTTATACAGATTTAACATTAATCTTAACTCCAAAATACGTTATAAATACAGTATATGCGTACCTCTCTACCTGGCTAGACAGAACCGGGTCGGGCTGCTCAAGCGATGGGATTCACCTGGCTGCACCGAATCAAATTTGATCCATCAAATGGATCGTCTTGTTCCCCGTTCCCTTGCGTAGCGGAGCAGAAACAGAGGATCGAGCGCCGGCGGCGGCAACGGCCGGAATCGGGTCGCGCGGCCACGATCGGCGACCACGAACGGCAGCCACGATCCAGTAACCAATTCTTCTCCCCTGACTTTCCCTCATTCCAAATGTTTTGCCCTATTTCCGTTGGAGTAGTACATGCGTGAATACCTGATTCATGCGATCGCTGATAGCTGCCAGACGATCATGGAAAAAAAGCTAATCTTCCTCCATCTGCGCTGCGCCTGCGACTCTGCGCCGCCGCCGCGCACCTCTAGGATCCGGAGGCGCTTCGTCGAGGAGTGCCCTTCCGCCCTTGGTCCAGTCGGCGTCGCCGGCGGACGGCTGCTCTGCACCTCCTCCGCATGAGGTGCGTGGTGCTCCCTCGAGCTGTCCCGTCTGTGTCGCCGGCGCTCGGATGCTCTGCACCTCCTCCGCCGTTCGTGGTCGCCGCCGGACAGAAGGTCGCGCAGCACGGCCGCTTCCGCCGGCGCTACACCCGCCCAAGTTCCTCTGTTCTCTACCGAGCTGGACGACGGGAACGAGCAGCCCGACCCGGTTCTGTCTAGCCAGGTACAGAGGTAGCATATACTGTATTTAGAACATATTTTGGAGTTAAGATTAGTATTAAATCTGTATAAAGGGGAAAGAGGGCAAATTGTAAAGAAACTGGTGTAATACATGGCAAATAGTAAAAGCTAAACTAAAGAGTGACAAATAATAGATGTCCAAAGTAAAGTGTGGCAAATTGTAAATTCTCCCGGGGGCTCCCCCGTGTCGCCTCAGTGAGGGACGCAGGGGTCTGTAGGTTAGGGCTCTAACTTTAATTAGCAAGGGAAATTCAGAAACAAGGTCCTGATGGTCGGTTGATATGGTCGTTAGTTAATTATTTAATTTGTAGTGTAAGTTTGGGACACTTAATTAGTGCTTCTGTTATACTATCTGAAATTCTCAAGCCTAAAACCCCCATCATTCGGCTTTAAGTGGATTCGAATTCCTATTCCTAATCAAGACAACGAAATCCTCTCCCTTCTTCCTTTAATCTCCATGCAAAAGTAGCATGACCCAAAGTGGTCGATGACGGCTCCTCTTGACCAGACAGGCGTTTTGCATGGAGATTGACATGGCGATGTGGAGATCAGCTAAGTAGGTACATAGGTAGCATGAACTAGACATGGAGAGATCGATGGAGTCGTAAGTCGTTGGGAGACCGGGCTGGACCTAGAACTCACTAGCTACGGAGTACCGTTAACCCTTTGCGGCGTCGATGGTGGCATCATTAGTCCGCTGCTTAAGCAATCTTGACTGCTCCACGGCTAAGATCTGGAATCCATTACGACATCGAATCATAGTGTACTCACTACGATCAATCAACAACTCAACATGCAGGGGTACCTACACATAGTAGATGGTGTCATCTGTCATGGAGCACGTTCCTCCGAAAAGAACAGTACAAAAAAAAACAGTGCTATGACCCAAACAAATCGGAGATACCTTTGGTCTAGAAGGACTCGGGCATTTTGCCTACAAACTTAATCGCACATTGGAACAACAACCTGCTTTTTCTCCTTTTCAAAATTGCTTTTTGCAAATAAGAATAGGGGAAAAATGGTAGCTAGGGATATCCTGGGGGAGATAGCCCTCTCGGGTAGACAATACACTTACGAAAATCGTATATGGGACCCAACATAAGAGAAACTGGATAGAGTTCAGTTCTAGCTAATGTGGAAGGGGATATATAAATTTACTCTAGTAACGGTTCATGCCCTAATAAGGTTGAGAGCCAATCACACACCACTGCATCGACTTAGGCGAATAAGTTCACCTAGGAAATAAAAAGCACAAATCTCTTTTGAGCTACCCTTGCTTCGACAGGAGGGTATCTACGAGGCGGTGAATTCGAAATTGTTCTATTACGACCAAAATACGCCGAGTCTTAGAGAATTTTTAAGAGGTTGGCTGCAAATGGAGTAGTGCCTCTAAAAAGGTAAAATGATGTATGTCAAATTTTATTGAACTTGTAGATCTTAAGGTGGAGAACACACCTCTTACTCCATCAGGAAGAGATGCTATTAGAGATGCAAACGATCGTATAGAAAAACTTAGGTGTGACGAGAGTCCATATGGGGTCAACGTGCTGAAGTTTGACACGTCCATGAAGGTGGTAACAATGCTAAATATTGTTACCTCGTAGCGAACGTAAACATAGGAAGAAAAAGGTCTTGTAGCTGGAACATGACGAAGGAACAATCGTTGGTGAGGGGAATCTGGAATCCTATATCACAAAGTATTATAAGAAGCAGTTTGGAGTATCGACTCAAAACAACTTCCTATGATAGAATCTGTAAATAGTGATATTCCACAATTAAATCTGGATGAGAATGCTATCCATAAGGCCAAGTTCGTAGAGAAGGAGGTCCATGAGGCCATATCTAAAATGGAGAAGAATAAAGATCTAGGACTAGACAAGTTTCTTGATGACTTCCATCACATATTTGGGATGTTATAAAAAAGGGGCTCTAGGGAAAAAACATAGCTGAACATGAGGGTATCTGCCCCATTTTTTAAAAACACATTTCTAAATGCTAAAATATTTCATAAAAAGGTGCGCATGTATAACTCCATGTCTATGTGCGCGCAGAAAGTTTCGCAAAAAGATACCTTTTTTTTGCCCGTGTAAGAAGACAAAAAAATGTCGTGTGAAAAGTTTTTTCAGCACCAACATTCGTCTTTTTGCAGAGGAAAAAATAAAAAAGTCCTTCTTTCGCAAAACTTTGTGTTGTGCATACATATTGTGGATCGAAGGCATCATCATATATAGCAGCTCTCGCCCCTTCGCTCGGACTGCTCCGGGGGAAAGCCTAAATTTGGGCCTACCGGATCAGACGATGACGATGTTCTATGCCGTTCTCCTCCTGAGGGCATCATTTTGGATCAGGACTGGCTGGGAGGGCCAGAAGGTGGCATGGCGTGGCATCTACCGCCTTGACAACGGCGGGTCTCGGAGATGCGACGCAACGGGTCTCGACATTGGACATGTGATGATGGAAGCGTGCATATTGGATGTGATGTATGGAGTCATGCCGACGTCACGACAAGGTTGACAAGGTGATTGTGTTGATCTCTCGAGAAGATGGGTTGGCGGAAGACGGCGGCAACGCCTTCAGTGTGCGTATGTGGTGTATGCCGAGAGTCTGCTCGACCGGTGTGTGCTCCCGGCTTGCCGTTGCCCGTTGGGCCGCTTGGTTGAGGTTTCGGAATTTGTATGATGTGCGTAGATGTGTTGAGGTCAGGGCACATAGCTCCGATCAGGTTCACGACTTTCATCAAGGTTGTAGGTGTAGCGACATTTGTCATCGGGAAGGTAGCTTCCGGTTGATTGGTGTATTTCTTTGTAAAGTTGTGTAGTTTCTTTTTTATTGACAAAGGAAAAAAAGGATGTGCGTATCATTTTGATGCAGAGGCCAGTGGTATAACCTCCATTTCAAAGAAAAAAAAAGGTAAAGATTTGGTTTGAAAGAGAAATGATTTGCTTCTCCTTTGGAGAAAAGGCTAAAAAGAAGGAACAAAGGTCCAGATGCAGGGTCGGTTGGTTGCTCATTGCTTAAAGGAAATATGATCGTCATCCTCTGTTAGTTAATTAATTAATTAACACCATCATTTGGCTTTAAGTGGATATATTCGATTTAATACCCTCGTCAGGACAAGAACATACGCACTCAGCGTATGAGGCAAACAACGTACTTGATTTAGTAGCAAACGGACAGAAGGAGACGATAGGACAGTGTCACACTGAGATCATAATTATGGATGCTGAGATCGTCGCTTTCCGCTTGTTAGTACAGGAAATTCTCTCTATCTGGACCAACGCAGGGACGCCACCTCTATGTGCACCGGTAAATAACCTGCATAAGAGAAGAATTTTTATCATTAAAAACATTGTCATTTCTGCATAGCCATAGCGACCAAATAACAGCAATCGCTCCCACCCTACTGAATAGTTTGAACCTAGGATCCACTCCATTTAACCTCAATCACATAGCCTCTTTGCACCACCCTGAGCTTTATTATGCTTTAATCTCCATGCAAAATCGATCGATCACATGCATGATCTGTCTATAAAGTAATTGCTCTACGATGGCTCCTCCTAATCAGACATACATGTATCTTGCATGGAGATTGACATGGACGGATTTCGATAGGTAGCTAGCCTCAATCAGACATGGAGAAAATGGAGTTGCTGGGAGACCGGGAGGACACACACGGAGGATGGACCTAGAGCTCACTAGCTCCTGTCAAAGGGTTTGCGGCGCCAATGGTGGTGGTGTAAGCATCATTAACCCGCTGTTTAAGCAACCTGAACCGGAGCCGCTCAACTGCCGAGATCTCGGATCCCGGGGTCTAACCCCGTTACACCGACAACAATCACAACTTACTAACTGTGAGTCTGTGATCAATCAACATGCAAGGCTACTAAGTGAGTTCTGATTACACATATTTTTGATGTACAGTGTTGACAATGTCTCACATGTGTGTGAATGGCGTCATGGAGCAATGCCATGGCGTCTCTTCCCGAAAAGAACAGAAAAAAAGTAGGAAGTGTCATGACCCACAAAAAAACAGAGATACCTTGGTCTAGAAGGACTAGGACACTTTGCCTACAAACTTAATTGCACAGTTGAACAACACCCTACTTTCTTCAGAAAAGAAAAGGAAAAAAATGGCAGCTGGATGCTGATACAACATCCAACGATATCTTGCTCCTTGTGTGCTATCTTCCTGCAGCTCCACCACAAAAGCCATCCTTTCACACCATCATACACACGGAGCTGTAAAAGCACAATGTGCTCAAAAGCGCCCATCCCTCACCATATTCCATATTCCATTCCCCAACAAAAGTCCACCATGCTACTAGAGTACTAGGTACTCTATATGGTTGCTAAGCGGCAAAAGCAGCTTCTTATACCCAAATCATTCCATCCATCCAAAGGAGATATAGGCAGCATAGATAGGCATAGGACAACCCTCCCAAGTTATGCTCTTGGACCAACTAAATCTTGTATTCCTCAAGCTTGCTGGCCAGCCAGATTCTTTCATTCGGCCACAAGTAACCTGGAAGGAAGAACATCCGTCGGAGGGTTAGAGTTCGGCCTGCATTGGTCTCTGCATTCATTTCTTTGCTCATTGTTTAGTGCGGTCAGGTTTCCGTTTGGCTCTCGTTCGAATTCTGGTATTTAAGTTGAGGGAGAGCTTGGAAGGAAGGAATGGCTTGGACTGGATTGTAGTATGAGGTGGCAGTGAGGGGAGATCAGAGGGTAGAAGCTTGCCCTGTTCATCATCTTCTTCTCCCTCTGCCATTGTTAGCGTAGGCGCATCGATCGATCTCCTTTCAGCCTGATCTTTTGCTGTTCGGTTCAGTTGTTTGCTCTTTTCGATCTTCTTGGTGGTGTCTATTCCTGCTGAGAGAGAGGAGGTTCAGTCCACAAGCATCAATGTTGCTGCTTGGAAGAAAAAGACTGCTGCTCCCTGCACTGTCAGGATGCGTGATTCTCTTGCTTGTAAACCCTGCCCTGGGTTCTGCTTCAGATAGCCTGGAGGATTTAAATCTAAGCTACAAGACTGCTCAGCCTTTGGAGGTAAATTTTGAGATTTTTTTTTCCATGTTACTATTTATCTTTACAAGAATCTGAACATTTCACGGAAGAAGTCGTATCACTGACAAGAACACTCTGATGTTAACTGTTGTCGCAGCTGACGCCCAAGCTGTCGCTGCAGCTGAAGCTCCACGCCTTCCTGCTCTGGTCCTCCGTCGGCTTCCTGATGCCGGTGGGGGTGCTGCTGATCAGGGTCTCCAGCAACGTGAGGAGCGCCAAGGCCGTCAGGGTCCTCTTCTACTGCCACGTGGCCGCGCAGATCGCCGGCGTGGTCCTGGCCACCGCCGGCGCGGTGCTGTCGGTGAGAAACTTCGAGAACGCGTTCAACAACACCCACCAGAGGACCGGGCTGCTCGTCTACGGCCTCATCTGGCTCCAGCCGCTCGTCGGCTTCCTCAGACCCGGCAGGTTCGGCCTAAATTCCATCAAGATCTTACATTTCATTCTGCATCTTCAGTGAAGCTTGTGATCTGAGTAATGGTTTTTGTTCGTCAGGGCCGTGAAGGCGAGGAGCGCGTGGTACCTGGCGCACTGGCTGCTGGGCATGGTGGTGTGCGTGGTGGGGGTGGCCAACGTGTACATCGGCCTCCACACGTACCGGGAGAGGACGGGGCGGAGCGTCGGGCTCTGGACGGCGCTCCTCACCGTGGAGGTGTCGACGGTGGCGCTCGTGTACCTCCTCCAGGACAGGTGGGACCACGTCGTGCGGCTGCGACAGGAGGAGACCGCCGCCGTCCGGGACGATGAGCAGCGGTCGGAGACGACGGAGCCGTCGTACCCGGCCAACGATCACAAGGAGGTGGCCGTCATGCCGTAGTATGTGATGCCGGTCGATGTGAAGCGAGCTGCTGATGGTTTGGTGATCATTCTTGGATTGCATTTCGAAATCTTAATTGATCGAACCTGCTGATTGGATGTACGTCGTGCCGGGAGTAGATAGATAAATGTACAGATACATGCGTGGCTGGGTTTTAGATTTTGCACTAGCTTCTTGTGTGATGTCGAGGATATATCACTGCAATCGCATGGGCAAGTTAATACGTTTACAGTTGAGCCAAACGAACCTACTCTTCTGGGACTCCACGACACGGACATGTGCTGGGTCAAAATTCATTTCTTCAGGCGGAGGACTTTGCACTTCATTGGTGTTCAATCATGCATAGGAGAACTATGGGCGCTGTTGAGGGGACTGTTAGGGGATATAGAGCTGAAAGATGAACCAGATAAGTTAGTATGGACGCTAACTAATTCAGGGATTTTCTCGGTCAAATCCTTTTATACAGCTATGCAAAACCGCAGAGTGGTGCCATACAAGTTGTTGTGGAAAATTAAATTACCTCTAAAAATCAAAACTTTCATTTGGCTGGTACTTAAGAAAAGTATCCTGTCAAGAGTCGTTTTGAGACACAGGGGAGGCCGGGAGGGGATTGTGAGGAAAACTGCTTATTTTGTGGTAAGAATGAAACCATCGATCATCTCTTTTTTGAATGCCCCATTGCTAGATATATTTGGAATGTGGTTGGCTATGCTTTTGGAACTGGTTTCCAATTTAACTCAGCTGAACATGCCATCTCAGTCTAGCTTAAAGGGCAAAATAAGAAACAGAGGAATCTTTGGACAGTAGGGGTAGCTGCAGTTTTGTCGGGGATTTGGAAAACTAGAAATGCTGATTGTCTTGAGAAGAAATGGCCAGATGAGCCGTGTGATGTAATTTTCAGAATTTCCTATTGGATTCAATGGTGGAGTTTGTTGCAGGTGAAACATGACACAAAGGATCGACTGGTCTACTTCGCTAGACTGCTGGAGAAGCTAGCGAAGGAGATCTTTGGAGCAAGAAGGAGTTGGGCGCCGTGGATACCCAGGCTGACGATGTAATTCAAGACAAAGTACCAAGATGGAAGACGAGAGAAGAAAGGGAAAATGCAGAAGGAAGAAGAGGCAGGCAGGAGGGATGCGGAGAAGAATCAGAGTGGTTGTTCCTTTCTCCTTGTATTCTATTTCGCTTACTCTCGAACCTGTAGTTCTTCCGTTCTTTCTCTCGCTGGTTTGTTGTACTTTCTTAGCTTGGTGATGTTGTGTTTTGGATTAATATTGTAATACTTGTGGTTTCATTAATGAAATCGGGGAGGAGCCCTTTTATCTAAAAAATGCATAGGAGAACTAAGTTGGAGCGTGAGATGTAGACAAAGATTAAACTGAATGACTACCTAGTCTTTCCCTACCAAAGTACAATTTAGGCAATGCTTCTAGTTACACGTACATGGTGTTCGGTTTAGTCCCATATCAGTTGTAGGAGAAGAGAGCACGACAAAAAATAGCATCTCTAAATTACTTTCTGTGGGTGGTAGATTGATTCTCATAAATTCAGTCCTAAGTAACATGATACTTTATATGATTTCCTTCTTCTAATTACCAAAGGGAGTCTTGCATCGATTGGATTATTTTCCATTAAGATTCTTTTGGCAAGGGAACAGTGAGAAAAAGAAATATCGACTGGCTAAATGACAAGTAGTGTGCCGCCCCAAAGATTATGGTGGTTTGGGGATTCATGACCTTGAGGTCAAGAATAGAGCCCTTCTTGGTAAATGGTTGTTTAAGCTTGTTACCAAAAATGGGATATGACAAACTCTTCTAAGGAGAAAGTATATTGGCTCAAGTGAGATATCACAGGTTTTTTGGAAAGCAGGTGATTCGTATTTTTAGGCTGGCTTAATGGCGACGAAGAAATTCTTCTTCCCATATGGTTCTTTCTCCACTAAGGATGGTTCGGAGATAAGGTTCTACGAGGATAGGTGGGTAGGTACTATCTCGCTCCGAGAATAATATCCAGTTTTATACAACATTGTCCTTGGACGTCACAAGAGCGATACACTTGCTCAAGTGTTGGAGGATACTCCTCCAAATGTGACGTTCCTAAGAGATCTTGTTGGTCTCAGCCTAGCAGCTTGGCATGAATTGCTGCAGCATCTGGCTTCCATTAAACTAACGCGGGGGACTAACGAGTTTCGTTGGAATTTACACAAGAGTGGTAAATTCTCGGTGAAATCTATGTACAAAGCTTCTAATCCAACCGGATGTGCCAGTAGATAATAACAAGAAAATCTGAAAGATTAAGATTCCACTAAAAAATAAAGTCTTTGCGTGGTATCTTCATCGAGGAGTAATTCTTACTAAAGATAACCTTAAAAAACAAAATTGACATGGAAGTAAAAAGTGTGTCTTCTGTAATAAGGAGACAAGAATATCAAACACTTTTTCTCAGAGTGTAAATTAGCTGGTTCTATATGGTTAATCATCCAAATAATTTCTACCTATACCCACCAAGAAGCATTGTTAATATTTTTGGCAATTCGTTGAATGGTGTGGACCATAGGTTTAAACAACTTATTAGGGTGACAGCTGCTTGTCATTATATGGTCGCTTTGGCTGTGTAGGAATGACAAGGTTTTTGATGATCAAAATTGTTCTCTTATGCGAGTTATCTACAGGAGTACAACTAAGATCCATTTGTGGTCTCAGTTGCAACGTGTGGAGTATCGAGACCTATTTACGGAGATGTGTACAAGACTGGAGAATACGGTGAGAGACTTTTTATGCCAACATGGATGGCAGCATAATTTGCGGATCGGCCCTCCACAATCTTAGGCGTTTTTACAATTTCTCAACATGATATGTAATTCGCCTTTTTTTGCATTTCATACTTCTGAACTCGTCGGCTGTGTGCATCCTAGTTATGCAGAGGTTGGGTGTAAATTGTAATGCTTAAACCTTTTTAAGTAATGAAACTCCTTTTATCGAAAAATATCCCTTAGAGCATCTCCAATAAGTGATGAAAATTGCAGCCAAAAAACAACGTTATGTAAAATATAAATCATCAAAAATGTGATTTTTAGGGCACCGAGAGCGACCATCACCAACAGCAGCCCTAAAATAGGGCACCATATAGGGGACGAGCGCTCCAACAACTGCCCTACTAGACCAAGTGATGCATATTTTTGTTCTACAAAAATCGGCGCCCGCACTGACTGGACCGGCAATGACTCAATCAGGCCTCCAGCGGCCATCAAGAAAACCGGAGGGGCAGCAGGGTGGTTGTATAGACCTGGGTACGGCCAGGCAGAGTCATACACTAGTATCATACACCAATATCATACACTAGTATCAGGGGCGGTGGAAGGAATTGAGCTCAAGGGGGGCCAAACTTGTTAATCATCCATTGGGAGGGGGGGGATCATGCTAATTTCTTCTAAAAGTTCTTTCTAAAACTGGTTTATACATAAAATTTTGCTTGAAGTATCATGACATAGGGGGGACAAGGCCCTTGCTGGTCCCCCTAGCTCTGTCACTGAGTAGTATCATATAGGTGATACTCCCTCCGCTTTCATAAAGCAAGGCATGAAAATTCTGACGCTAGAATTAGAATTAAGGCCGGTACCAATCTCTATTCGGGCACATATGAAAAGAGCAAAGGAGCTTAGAAGGGTGATTTCGAGTCGTTATGATTATTAAGCTCAAATAACTTGAGGTGGTTGGTATTGTTATTTTGATGTGTTCCAAATTCAATATGAAGATATAAAGTGAGCGGCTAACTTCGGAGCGAAGCGGAGGCCCGCCCGTCACCCGTACGGTACACATCGTTTCCGAGTCAGACTGCAACTGACCTAGGGTTTTACCACCATATATACATCTTGTAAGCCGCCGGTTGGGATAAGTCACATTGTGTAAATCCCCGACGTTTGTAACCTCACCCGATATAGTGAAGTATTGCTGGCTGTCGCCCGTGGTTTGGGATAAGTATTGCAACAAACAGGTTTCATGACAAGTTACTAATTATATGGGCATCACGTCCTAACATAGAGATCTTTTGTTTATTAATCTCTCTTATACTCCACTAAGATGGGAATTAAATCGAGCCATCCGAGTATTAAGATAAATCACAGTATAGCATTAAGTTCTATGAGATGAAGTTAAAATAAGAACTTGCTAGATCTAGTCATGGAGTAGTGGCAAGGTCACACCCACATCTCCGGTAGCAAGGTATTTTTCTTTATCCCTAGTGAGGCAACAAAGTAAGGTAAAGTACCCAAGTGGATCGCGAAACTTCTGTCACTTTCACTGCACTAGCCACCCCCCGTTACTCCATCTAATGCACACGTTCCCCCTCACACGCTCTCATACACAAGTTTGATCAGAACAAGTAAACAAGAATGGGATACATAATATGAATCTACTTTCATAACTGAAACAAAACTATTGCAATCTCAAACATATATTAACCCATAAAAAGATCCACCACAAAGGTATTACATAGATGACCGTAATCATGTTCAGCAGCTCATACGGTGCTAATTAGTGAAGCTCAAAGAGAGGAGAGATACATAAGTTACTTCCACAAACTCATAGTCCAGGGGTGGACTACTCCTTCTTCATCATGGAGATGGTGGAGAAGTCGTTGGAGAAGATGGAGACCACCCCGACAGCGCCCCACCGGAGTTTTCCCCCTCCAATCTGCAACTCCAGGTCTCTGTTTCGTGGTTTCTGTGTTTCGGCGGCGCTCCCTTCCGAAAGCTATCGGGGGACTATTTTTATAGTCATTTTTAGGTCAAGACGGAGGCTCGGGGAAGAAGATCGACGACATCGGAGGCTCGAGGCCCAAGTTAGGGGGGCCCACGCGGCCAAGGAATCTGGCCGCGTGGGCCCACCTCTTTCGGCCCTCGGGTCTCCGTTTGTTCGCTTCCTTCGCTCCTACGTTTTGTTCCTTCCAAAAACTGATGCCCGTGAAATACTAGGTCATTTGGACGTCGTTTGGGTCCCTGAAACATAAAATATAGAAAATAGGGTTTTCTGCCAGTGTAGGGTTAATTCCCGAAAAATAGGGAAACTGTGAAATATTCTCAAAATCAATATAAAACAATGATATAACCCTTATATGATGCAAATATGATTGAAATATAAGTAATATAATGCAAAGTTCATGTATGCATTTTACATGCATCACCAACATGTGATCAATGGTCTCCGACTCCCGCAAACACATATCGGGCAGGACCATGCCTAAGCCACCGATCACCCGTCCAACAACGGTTACACGCCAACTTCCACGCGAATTATTTGAATTAGAGGGAGATTTTCATTTCCAGATGGCCTCGTGAAGGGGACAACTGGTACGTCCCTCAAAGAATGCAAAATAAACGGAGCACACAGAGAAGGTTTTATCGGCCGTCCAGATCCACTCAAAGTGATTAACCGTATCCACCTCCCATGCTGATGGTCCAAATGTGATTCCACAAGCGAAGAAATTGAGCCAAAGCCATCATCGATAACCCACCAGCAATGTCACTGTTCCACGAGTTAGAGCCAAGATCCTTGCAACAGAGTGTAAATTTTGGATTTCAACGTCCACAAAACCCAAGAAATCAGGGTAATCATGGCGACACTCTGGTTGTCCATCCACCTGTCCGACCATAAAATATAAGAGGCCTCATTGCCCAGCACAATCTTCACCAAGGAGGAAAACATCGCATGGCAATTATGAGAGCAAGATAACTGATTTCCCACCCACGGTTTGTCCGGAGAGGTCCGATTAATCCAGTCATTTCATGCGCATGGCGTCGTCGTTAAGGATGTGCAAGTTACAAATGTGAAGGCCCCTAAGCCAAGTGGGGAGACAACCTACGGCCAATTAATCTGTTCTCACTTAAGACTACCCATAGTGGGGACTATCATAGGTAGAATCATGCATTCCATGACTGCATAAACCTGATGTGTCACTATAATTAACGACGAAAAGGATTATAGTGGTATCATAGTTAGATATCATAACATAACGAATTTCAAAATAGAATGAGTCTGCAAACTCATTAATAAAATATTACATGATACCTTGTATTCCCTACGCTCCGAGAATAAATGTACTTCTAGATTTATACTAGGTGAAACATTTTTAATTTGACCAATTTTATAGAAACAGGTAGCAACATATATGACAACAGATTGGTATATTTTGAAACCTCATTTCAACACGTACGAATCTACTGATAATAATTTAGTGTCATAGATGTTGATATCTTTTCCAAAAAAGTTGGTCAAATTTTGAAACCTCATTTCAACTAGCCTATATGAAGGTACTCCACTGCAAAGTAGCAACATAGAGATGCATGATACTACTATGTTACCTACTATGAGTAGTCTAAACTATCACGCTTAACTTAGATATGACAGATCTCAAGTGATAGGACTAGAAAACCCGAAAATTTGTTCTCAGTTAAGCGTGATGCAGGCCATAGGGGAAGTGCAGAGGCTAATGGACGTGCACAAGGACGAGGTGATCAGCATCACCGTCACCGGCCACAGCCTTGGCGGCGCACTCGCCACCCTCAACGCCGTTGACATTGTGGCCCACCGCGTCAACTTGCCCCCGACGACCGCCTCCTCGAAGCAGCAACCGTGCCCCGTGACGGTCATCATGTTCGCGAGCCCGCGAGTCGGGACCAACGAGTTCAAGAGCGCCTTCGACGAGCTACGGGCACTCAGCGTGGTCAACGCAAACGACGTAGTGCCGAATCTTCCACCGCAATGATCTGGGTACGTGGACGCGATGACGGTGAAGCTACCAATTGACACGACATAGTCGCCGTACCTACGCCACCGCCGGCCCGGCAGGCTGGACGGCCTGGTGTTGTACCACAACCTCGAGTGCTACCTGCATGGCGTCGACGGGTATCATGGTTCCGGGGTAGGGGTGTAAACGGATTGGATCGGATCGGATTTTGGATCACGGATCGGATTTTGGACACGTTGCGGATTCGGGGGCGGATAGATATAATCACGGATTCGGAACGGAAACGGAGCGGATTCGGGGCGGAAAGAAAATTAGTCGGATCGGTATGCGCAATGTACATCATCAACCCACATAACCAAAAACAATAGCTCAACAACGTAATAATCTAACAAAGTTGTACTCTATTAGTTTAGACAAATAGAACTAACTACAAATTGTGCTCCACAAATGAACTTCACAACTCAATAACTACAAATTGTGCTCTATTAGTTTAGACATTTCTGTAGAAAATCGGATTATTCGGATTATAACCATCGGATAATCCTAATTAATATTCGGATAATCCATATTCGGATGCTATTTCACATACCATATCCTATACCGTATCCGGGTGCTCAGTTCGGAATCGGATATTCTTATCCGGCAGATTCTTCGAAACCGGATATGGATTCTTTAAAACAGATTGGGCAACGGATTCGGTACAAAAATTATCCTATCCGTTTACACTCCTATTCCGGGGACTTCAAACTGGTGGAGGGCCGTGACGTGGCGCTTGTGAACAAGGGGTACCAACGCGCTGATAGAGGGGTATCCGGTGCCAGCGAAGTGCCAATGCCAAAGGCACGGTCAAGGGTCTCGTTGGCCGCTGGAAGCTCGAAAACTTCAAGGACGAATAATTGAGTGGTTGAGGTACTACGCATGCACCCTCTGCCTTGGAGGAGGCTTATATCTACAATAATGCCGGTGCTTAATTATTTATGTGTTTTTTCTTTCGGAAACGCCAATTATTTGTGTGTTCTCATCTCTACTATATAATATTGATAGAGGTGATGGTTGGTGGTATGTTATTTTTATTTTCCGGTTTTACCCCTATGTGTAAGAAAATATTACACCATCTGCCACCGCTAAGGAGACATACCGGTTCGCTGTTCGTGTTCATTTTGCCCTCAGCGATAGGTGCCCGCCGCCCCCAGACGACGCTCCCTGGATCCTGAACTGCCTCCCGCGCCCGCAAGCGCAGCGACGACCACGAAGACCGGCCCTCCCCGGCATCCGCACCAGTGACGCCCTAGCCGGAGACCGCAACACCGGCGACCTCCCCGGATCCAGCGCCTGCTCCGGCAAGAAGGCTTAGGCGCCTATCCCCTCCTCCGCCGTGGTCCAGTGCCTGCTCCAGCTCTCTGTCTCTGAATCTCTCTCAAGCGGACGCCGCGAAGGAAAGGTGTTGCTTAAGCTGCCGAACCCAGCTGCAAATCTGAAGGATAGATCGCTACTGATTGCAGTATAGATGCGCATAGGCATGGAGACGAGTATCGTATTGTGCTGCTCCTCTGAATCTTCCTGGAGGCTTCAAGTTGTGTGCTTCCATGCTCCAGATCGGCTGGTCCTCTCTAAGTGGGGATTAAATGGGGGATTGAAGAATTTCTTAGGTGCGAAGCTATCCATGGTGCTTCCTCTCGCACCCATTTTTCTGCTCGATTCGCAGCTGTCTTAAGCCTTGTATATGTATATATGTGTGTGTAGTTTATGTGTGGTATGTGTGTTTTTAAATTTCAAAAGTTTTAAAAACTTCAAAAGTTTCAAAAGGAAATTCAAAAGTTTCAAAAAATCCAAAAAATCCCGAAAACTTCAAAAAATCCAAAAAATTCAACAATTACAAAAAAAAATAAAAAAAAAACATTTTTTGAATTTTTTTTGATTTTGTAGAAAAAAATCTTCTTTTTCACATAACATTTTTTCTTTTGGAATTTCGAGGATCTGAGAAAAGTTCACCGGGTAAACCCGGGTGAAATTGAGCTCCAATTCTTCTATAGTTTTTTTGATATATTAAACGCATTTTTTTAAGTCGTATGCAAAAGTTATGGCTGTTTTTTTTTTTGTTTCTTACAAAAAAGGTCAAAATTCATATTTCAAAATTTCTATACAAACTAGACACTAAAACCTAACTATATCTCAAAGAATTTTATTTATTGAAAATTTTATCATTTTCTTATCTTTTTTGCAAAACTGAAAAGACGATCCACGGAGGATCTGATTTAAAAAAAATATGTGGCGCATCTGTCAAGATGCGCCACAGAAAGCTAGTTTTTGTGGCGCATGTCCATATGCGCCACAGAAAGCTAATTTCTGTGGCGCATGTAGCAATATGCGCCACATCCACATGCGTCACAGAAATGTGTATTTTTGTGGCGCATATAGCAATATGTGCCACAGAAATACACGCGCCACAGAAATACACATGTCAGCGCATGTGGTTTTCGTGCGCCACAGAATTCCAAAATTTCTGTGACCCATGCAAAACTATGGCTATTTGGTGCGCCGCAAAAAGTGATTGCGTCTATAGCTGTTTTCTTAGTAGTGGCAGGGTAGTTCGTCTCGCGCACCAGAAGGCGCGGCGTTGCCTCCAACGGTGCTGTCGGAGGAGAAGGTGGAGGTGTACCGCCGACACAACATACCGGTGCCAGACGGCTTTGTGCTCAACGTCGTCAAGGTGCCGGTGGTGCCGCCGCTGAGCGGAAGGCCCCGCCTCGAGTACATCTCGCGGCAGTGGAGGGACCTGCCGTATAACCAGCGCGTGGACCCCTTCTACTCGATCTCGGCGCCGTACTGGGATGCCGTCATCGACGCGGAGCACGAGGCGCGCCGCGCTTGCTTCTTCCTCCCCAGCGGCGTGACCGAGCCACCGCCGGAGTGGCTCAACCAGTCCGATGAAGAGCGCAACCCTGTGTCGTCCGACCCTGAGATACCCGACCTCCCCTTGCCGGTGCCGGCACCAGCGGCACCGGCACCGGGGCCTGCCGCGGCACCGGCAGAGGAGGAGGACAGCAGCAACGGCGACTGGGGTGAGCCGGAGTGGGAGGGAATGCAGGCGGCCATTGAGGCCTCCCTCCGCCAACGCTAGATCAAACCCCACCACGCTCGGCGACGGCGGCGGCACGGAGACGTTCCTCAAGGCCGGAGCCACCGAGGGTGAAACCGGAAGCCTCAGCGACGGCGGCGCAGATGAAATTTCCTCCTCAGCGGCCGGAGATCATTGAGGCATGCAAGATATGTCCTCGCCTTCTTCGACGCTGCCGTGTAGCCACTGCTTTCACTGTCGCCGGAACTAGCTTCCTTCTCTGAGTGACCGCGACACCGCCGCTAGATTTAGGGTCTAGGGTTTAGTTTGAATTTAGTTAAATTCCGTTTAAGTTTGTTAAATTTCATTTGTCAAATTTCGTTTAAGTTTGTTAAATGTCCTTCAAATTCAATGAAATATCGCCGGTTCTTCCATATTCGAGTCTCTATTTTTTTCCTCAAAAACCTATTGGGAGCGACCGGTGGGGCGCGGCGCTCCCAATAGGCGGCAACTGCTGCCGGCGCGTCCAACAGCGCCTGTCCGGCAACTTTGCCGGACGCTCTATTGGGCGCGCCGGCGCACCTCATCCTATCCTCTTTGAAATGTAGAACCGTATACTTTTGTTTGCACATGTGCAGATTGGACCCATGTTTCAAGGTTTTATTTTTATGAGAATGAGATATGTAGTCTTAGGTCGAACGTTTTAGTACAAAAAAATCAGATGGTTATGGCGGTAGTTGTACCCTTGGCCCTAGTCTACAAAGGATCAAACCCTAGGTTGAACCTCGTATCTGCTTTGGAGTGGCACACACATTTCCGACACAATGTAGGTACTGTCCAGTGGCCACAACACCACCACCAATCAAATTTGTGATCACAATCATTTGCATATTTGTACGCGAGCATCTAAATTTAAACTAAAACTAGATCTAACTAATAAGGTCCGGGAGCCGTCACGCAGGAATCTGAGAATCCCAAAGTCAACGAGTGGAGCCAAAAGTCTTATCCCGAGAACCTCGAGCCTTCCTCCCGCTCCCAAGCTCGGATTCCATCCATCCATGGCGTCCCAGGATCACCACCACCTCCACGTCGACCACTCCCACGACGGCCACGACGATCACCATGACCACCACCACTCCCACGGGTGCGCTCACCCTCCTCCGGGCCACCGCCATCGCCCGTTTTCCGCGCAGCCGACTCAGCATCATCATCCCCTGTTCTGCTTTGCGCTTGCAGGGATGGTGCCGCCGCGGCCGGGAAGGGCGCGGGGTCGTGGGTCGGCGAGGACGGGCGCGTGTACCACTCCCACGACGGCCTGGCGCCGCACTCCCACGAGCCCATCTACTCCGCCGGGGACTTCACCAAGCGCGCGCCGCCGCTCGACTCCCGCCGCTTCCACGACCGCGCCTTCACCGTCGGCATCGGCGGGCCCGTCGGCACCGGGTACGCGCAGCTCCCCTCCCCTCCCTGCAGTTGCTGCTAGTACCGTGTTGACCGGCGATAGAGGGGCCGTGCCGCCTCCGTTGCGTTTATTTATCTCTGAATCTGTTTGTGTTCCACACCTAGTGTGGTTCAGGTTGCAGCCACAGGCTCTAGAATCTAGATTGGTCTCGAATGGAACGGTCAATGGTGTAGGTGTTGTTGATCTTTGATGATGAATGTGCAATTGTGCATACTTGCATTACGCAATACACACCTTTGCTTACTGAATTGTTTGCTATGCCAAAAATCTGTCGTGAATTACTAGAGCTGGACTGGAATATGATCAAGAGCAGAAAATAAATGATGTTCCTTTGTGTTTCCTGGTACGATTATTGGCCAGGTCATATGTTTTGGGGTATTTTCTGTTTTTTTTTTCATAAATGATGCGGCATTTCCTGTGCATGTGCAGTTGTGTTCTTACTGCTGGGAATACACAGTACCATCTTAGCATTTTGCATTAGTGATTGACTTTTTGCATTGACAAAATAACGTCCTGTGGCACATAAAACCAGTGGTTTCCAGTTTCTATCCTAGCATCTGCTATGGAATCTGATGTCCTCTGGCGCGTAACACCTTTGCTTACTGAATTGTTTGCCATGTCCGAAATCTGATGTTCCTCTATGTTTCCTGTTGTGATTACTGGCCTGGGTCGTATGTTTGGGGGTATTTTCTGTTTCTTCGGTAGATGATGCGGCATTTCCTGTGCATGTGCAGTTGTGTTCTTCTTACTCTTGGGAACAAACAGTACCATCTTTGCATTTTGCAACTAGTGCTTGACCAGGTTAATTCGAGAAAATTTGTGCTTACACTTTTTGTCTTGACAAAATAACGCCTTATGGCGCACTTCTATCCTAGCATGTACTATGGAATAAAGTGATCTGCACACCGGAAGAAGGGCCCATGACAAAGACCTCATTTGATCTGACTTTTTCTTATCTGTTGTCTAAACATGAGTAGTGTTCAGATTATCTGCAGCTATTAGCACAATAACACATACTCCCCTTAGTAATCCGGTCTCTGGACGATAGCCTTTTATTTGTCAAGATCCTCACCTGGTCAGCCTTAGGTGTGGTTATACAAAGTGCTTGGGTTCTGTTCGTGTGTGAACTTTAGCATATTAAGGTTAGTACTTTGCATTGCATCCCTCCAACTAGATAATTGGTTTATTCAATACGTTCCTTCATAGAACTCGCATCTGCTGTTCTGCACTATTTTGTAATTGTGTTTGCACTCTACTCAGTCTCATCACTCATCAGTGTTCAAGATTGCTCCGCTGCAGGCAACAAGGAAACTGAGTATAACCTTTTTTCTTGTTGGCCATTTCCATACCACCTCTTCTTGTTTTTCTTGTTGGCCATCTCCATACCAACTCATTTTTTTTCTTGTTGGCCATCTCCATACCAACTTTTTTGTTGTTGTTGGCCATTCACGCGCACGGTATGACACAACTGCCCTTAAACTGCATCTTTGGAATGAAGACGCTCATGATTTCCTTGTCCAACGTAAAGCATATCACCTAAAAATGCAGTTCTGCAGACTAACCTTCCTTTATTTAGGCAAACACATCACCGTATAAGTAGGGTCCTTGCGTGGCCTCCCATCGAACTTGGGCTATAAACCACAAGCACGGCACATCAAGCTGGAGGACAGCAAACCAATGGCATTCTCCAATGCAGCCATCGGTACCATCATCCCCTTGTTCTTACTCACGGTCGACGCGGCATTGGCCCCATCTGGTCCCCCTGCCGCGGCGCCGTCATCGACAGGGTTGTTGTCCATTGAGGACGCGTGCAAGCAAACCGCCAAGCTCTACGACCTCTGCATGGCGACCCTCTCCCTGGACCGGTCCTCCCTGACAGCGGACGCATCGGGTCTGACTAGGGCGGCCATCCTGGCCGTCCAGAAGAACGCATCAGAGACAGCCACGTACCTTTCGAGCATCGACGAGGACGACAACTTCAACAAGACGGCTCAGCTGCAGCAGTGCCTCGAGGACTGCGGGGAGCGGTAAGCTGCTAGCTCTGACGTGCATGCGCGCGCGTTTTCACCGAAGGTGACGCTCTCATCGATCATGGATGTGCACGTGATAAAGCATGATTGATGCGTACAGGTACGAGGCCGCGGTGGAGCAGCTGACGGACGCAGCGATGGCGCTGGACATGGGGGCGTACAACGAGTCGCAGGCGCTGGTGGCGGCGGGACAGGCTGAGGTGAAGCTGTGCCAGAGGGGATGCCAGGCCGTGCCAGAACACCGGAATATCCTCATGGCACGAAACACCGAGGTTGACCGCCTCTGCAGCATCGCGCTCGCGATCGCCAAGCTCATCCGGTGGTGACTGGCCTCTACAGCATATGTAGCCTTTTGTGCCGGCGCGGTGGAATGTGATGGCCATGTATCTCTTTGAGGCGATGGTAGCTAGTGCACTAATTTGTTGACCAGGTAGGAACCATATAGTGGTTGTGAATTTTCTGTTAACTAGCTGAATTGACAGTGACAGTCGTGATTTAACTATGTGTACATCATCATGCTACCCAACTCCTAACAGACTAAGCCATCATCAAACTCATTTTGGTGCACACCCAACAGATTAAGTCAGTTCGGTTTCTTTTAAGAGAAATTTGTTAGGAACCTAAAACAGTGAATTGTAGCAGGCAGAACTTGTGGATACTGGTCCCATGATCCAGTTCTACCGCCAAATCGCTCGTGGCTGGCACCAAGTGACTGGCGAACCAGTAGGCCTGTTTCGCTAGTGGAGTTCACAATTTGATGTTTTCAGTAGGATTTTTTAGATGGTTCCCAGCGGGAGTTTGTATGTCAGATGGTTTCCTAAAGAAAAAGAAATAAGTGGGATGCTTCGTTTGCTTTCAGCTTTCTCTTCTTTTTATGTTTTTCTTCTTTATTCTATATGTTTCTGGAACATCCCACTGTATGCTTTTTTCCCTTATTAAGTCTGGTTTATATTTTTTCCATGTTTTTCCTTTTTTTTTGTTCCATTTAGTCTAAAAAACGTTTCTCTTCCACGGGCGCTAATTTCTTCGCATATAGTTGTGATATGTTCGTGATTTGTCTATACAGAACAAAGTTGGAAGTTTCGGTACCCAAAAATTGGTTCGGTTCTCGGTTAAGACCGAGCAGAACCGATGTGCAATAACAACATCAAACACTGCATTCATTTTTTGCCTTATACAGGAAGACTGCCCTGATGTTAGCACTCTGTACAAGCCTGCGTGACAAATATAGTCTTGCAGCGGTATGTAGCATGATTCTAATCTCTGATTCTCTTAAGTTATCTATTTTTCCTGATTAAACTTGCCGCTTGCCATATCTTTGGGCGTCAGATTTTTCTTTACCATCACCATTTAAAGATCCCTTTAAAGATATATTGAGGTTGTCCTGTTTCTGAATTGCAAACAGTTAGTTCAAAGAAGAAGTGTCTAACTGGCCACACAAAAAATTCAACTGAAAGCAAAGCATGTCAATGTTGATCGTGTGGGCGGAAACAGAAATATAGTTACTTGACATTCTTGTGATATTGACACACATAAATCTAACAGTCTCCACCATCTACTCCTATGTGCTAATTCAAAAAACATGCGTCTACAGGCCGCAGTTCCAGTAATTCTACTTAAGGCAACACTTTGTTGCAAATATTAGTGAGTGTTTTTGTTGTACATTCAAATATAGTTTCTTTACATTCTTCCGATATTTTTCCAAACACTGATACCCAATAGTCTCTACTATCAGTTTAATTTAAACCCTCACTCCTTGCTTTTTATGTGCAGGTTACAAATGATATATTCACAAAAGAGGATGGAGAATTCTTGGTCAAGCATGGAGCTCTTCCTGAAGAGCGTATCCGTGCAGTTGAAACTGGAGGCTGTCCTCATGCAGCTATACGCGAGGACATCAGCATAAACCTGGGTCCTCTGGAGGAGCTGTCAAACTTGTACAAAGCCGATTTGCTGCTCTGTGAATCTGGAGGAGGTATTTTATTGAATCCTACACTGGCAAGTTCATCTGCATGTATATCGTTTAAACCAACCTACTGTCTATCTTGATGCAATTCAGAAGAAAAACAGTCCTACCAAAATCATGCCAACAATAGAATCCTTGGAAAAATGCTCTGTAAACCTGCCCTAATATTGGATAGAGAATTTGGAGCATGTACTGCTGATTCTTTCGATCATAGCGTTTTGTTTCTTTGGCATTATGTTATTTCAGCGTCTCGAAGATCCCTCTGCTTCTGGATAGTTTTTCTTCTCAATTTTAACCTTTTTAAGCATGCCTTTTTTCTGACAAGTCAATAATTCCGTAATCAGGCACTGAAGAGAGCAATTTTGTATACCTTGTGCAGATAACTTGGCAGCCAACTTCAGCAGAGAGCTAGCAGACTACATAATCTACATCATCGACGTGTCTGGTGGGACAAGATTCCAAGGAAAGGTGGCCCTGGGATAACCCAAGCAGACCTCTTGGTGCGTTCCTACACCTCGCAAACTATTGAACTGCAACGCTAACCTGCATTGTCAAACTGGTCTATCCTGTCAACTGCTTGAAAAGCATCCGCCTTTTTTTCACCAACTTGGATCGTTCATTCCAAACACAGGTCATAAACAAGACGGACCTTGCAGCAGCGGTCGGGGCCGACCTATCCGTGATGGAACGCGACGCTCTCCGCATGCGGGAAGGAGGGCCCTTTGTCTTTGCTCAGGTTTAAGATCAAAACCGCACACCTACTCGACATCAGTCACATTAGCAGATGATCTCGTAGTCACTGACCGGCACATCATTTGCATACTTACACACGTTTACCTGTTCTGTGCTGCCTCCGGCAGGTGAAGCACAGTGTCGGCGTGGAGGAGATTGTGGGCCACGTTCTGCGGGCCTGGGAGATCGCCACGGGCAACCGGCGGCGGTAGATATAGGCATAGGCCCTCTCTCTTTCGCGGGACTACCGGCACGCCATTTTTGTGTGTAAAGCGTGTACTTATTTTCTGAATAAACTGTGCCTTGTACTATGGCAATACTATTTTTACAGGCCGTGGTACTGGTACTTCCTGCTGGGAGAACTGAAACCTGAAATAAAACTGGAGCTGTAAGGAAGAATGCCAGTGGTGCTGAGTCTCTCCATATGCACATATCTCTGCACGCCGTTCTTATGCATCCTGTGACTTTCATGCGCATAGGCTGTGAGCCGCCCGCCTTGAGTAGCGTTCCGGCGATGGCCGGCGGTAAAAGCTCAGTGGGTGGATGAAGGGTGGCCGCGTCTAAGGAAGAATGCAAAAAGAATGTGCGACTCCGCTGGGGATCGAACCCAGAATCTCTGGTTTCGTAGACCAGCGCCTTATCCATTGGGCCACGGAGTCCTTGATGCTGAGCATGCATCCAGTCATCAGTCATTTCAAGTGCACATGCTCGGTGAAATGATATTTATCCATGATTTTTTTCATGTATTTAGTAAACATGGGCATGTAGGTTTGAAAGAAAAATTTCAGCTCACCTTGCACTTTTAAAATATAAACATGATGTTCATAGTAAAGATTTAAAGTGTGTGAGTGAATTCTCCTAGTAAGAACATGATGTGTGCTTAACCATAACAGCAGAAGCTTGCTTAATTACGATGTTCTTTAGGCAGTAAAGCTCATTCCCGACCCCATTCCTCCAGCTCTGTTTCTGTGCCATGTCACCAACCCAATCCTTTGTGTTGGAAAACAGACACTAAACAACCATAGCATATATACATATATGGCTTCTCAACTAGAACCTGAATAATCGACAAGTTTCTTGGCTGCGTCTGAAAGAGAGAAAGACACATGCAGCCCCGACAACATGAAAAAAGGAAAAGAACTGCATCACATACATACATGGCTCAGCCCGAAGCTTTGAGTAACACGCTACGTAATAAGAGCAGTACGAGTGGCCAAGAAGGCAACCATCTTGGATCACCCTATGTTTCCCAGTGTTGATGTTGTACGACAAAAGCTTCTCAGAATCTCTGTCAACCAGAAAGAGAACTTCTCTTTCCAGGTCGAGAGCGACAACCGCATAAGTAAGCCAACAGAGGAGTTCAATTTTGCAAACAAGGTCATCCCTTCCAAATACATCTCTCACGCTAACACGATGCTTCAAAGACCACTCGTTGAGACGATAAGTACCAAGACTGTAAACTGCAATCATATCACCACTATACTCTGGAAATGCACACTGCAAGAACCCTGATGATTGGCCAAAGCAAAAATTCTCGAGTCTCCAAGGGTCTTGCGGCATCTTAATAGTGAAATGATGGGGCGGTATGCCTGAACTCATAGCCTCCAAGCCCTCGAGCACCAAAGTCTCATGGACAACTGTCTGCACATACAACACTCCATGTACAAAGCGGTGAGGTTTGCGAACCTTTAGACCAGAACTCCATGCATCATCCACAAGCCACGTGGATAGGTCAGACGAGAACACCTCAAGTTTCTTGATGCCATGGTTTTTTGTCTCAAAGTTGAAGACATAGAATTGTGCCGACCATGATGGATCGAAGGCCAAAAATGCTTTATAAACGGAGCCATCTAGACTAAATGGATTAGGATAGGTATCCGAAGCGTCTTCCATTCTCGTGTTGCTGGATTGCACACAATGAAGCGGCAAATGTCTTGAGAAGTATAGCTGCTCTTGTACTTACAAAGAACTAGGCCATTGCAACAGCCCACAAATTTTAAATGCTCACGGTGAGGCAAGAATGTAAAAGCTCCATCAATATCCTCATCATTTGGGGACAGGCTAACAAGCTGGACAGCAGACAAGTCTTCATCTCCGTGAAAAAAACCAGTGGGAACCTTAGGCAGTTTTTGACGGTAGTGTGGATCAGAGGAGAAGGCAAGCCAGCCCTTGAGACACATTTGAAACGGCAGAAAGACTTGAACGGCACCCGAGAGAGGATTTCCACCACTAGATCATCAGTCAGACTACCAGCAGTAAACACCTTCTTAGAGTCCATCTTTATGGCACATAACTGGAAGGCAAATTCGACAATGTTAGAATAAAAACGAAACCAAACTCTGAAAATGGTTATAATGGAAACCAATCACTTGAAAATATGTTTTTATCTGGAACAAAGCAGTTGGAAGCAAAACTAAGCTGCAGTTTTTAGGTTTGCAGAATTATAGAAAGAAATGGGTCAAAACAGGCAGCTGCACTGAAGAAACTGGAAAACAATTCCATTTCACATGTATAATTCAAGTTTGTGTAACGATGTATCCTAGAGCTACCCAAAGCTCATCGAGTGCCCACCCACTCAGTCTACTATTTTTAGAATCACTAACATATCTGCATGTAGGTGCACGCTAGATACATAAAACCTGTATTCATTCTAGGGAGAGGGGTGTTCCAAATAGAGTAAGAACGTATATCTTTTTGCTCCAAATCACCTGCTTCATCAGATTACCCCCTGATCTCCATTTCCATCCTATCGATCCCATGTTACTAACTATCTTAACTGATGGTTCTTGCAGCTTAACCGAGTTCCTTTTTTCCCCACAGTGGGCAATACATTAAAAGCGAGTGATACAGAACATAGCGCAGATTCGTCATGGAGTTTCTGCACAAGTTGGTCAACCTAGTAAAAAAATCAGACGACGTGCAAAATGGACGGTGAAGCTCATATAAAAACGTTGTTTCGGAATTTTCGCACCTTCTGACCAACTTTTTAGATCTCTTCGGATATCTACACTTACTACCAACAAACAGGGAAATCACGAACTAAACAGCAACGTTGATTGGCCACCTAGTTAGTGCCCACCAAACCATTACGGATTGTAAGGGGAGGCGGGGAGCTGGCAGAGTATGCTTGCTCTGAAGCGGATCTGGTAGGGCTTGAATTGGTTCGAGATCAGGGAATAGTGAGCGACAAGAGACCAGGTCCGTAAGGGGGAGCGGGGTGCATACCAGTGGAAGGTCGAGCTGGCGCGACGAGGACGGCAGGCGGGGTGGAACCAGAGCAGCGCAACGGCGGATGCGCTCGGGCGACGACGGGGAGATCTCAGCCTTCTCAGCTGAAAGCGCTCTACAACACTGGTCACTCGGGCAGTGATAGTGAGCACGCCCGTTTTCTCGCCCCGAAAATGTTTACCGTTTTGAGGATATTATAATGCGGACCCATAAATTCAGCTTTTTTTTACAACATGAACCCACCTTATAATTCAGAACGTCTCAAATTGTTCAGCTAACAAGTAGATTTTTCTGTCAATGAAGCTGTACATGTAGGAAACATCTATATGTAGGTGTGAAAGAAAAAGAATATCGGTTTGCTTTTACAATGTATAAAAATGTCCATGTTGGCACACTATTTTTCTTAACGGTAAAAAATGTTCAAAATGGGCATAATAAGTAAGTGTGTGTGCGGAATCTCTCGAAACAGGCTTTTCGTTCCACTTTATAAATAAATACACACGACCAAACGGATACAACGTGATGATTTAACCTTACTACGAGACAGATCAAAGATAAACAACAGAAAAGCAAGAGTAGCCATACATACCAATCCATCATGTTGTCGCCAGAGAGCAGCCTGCCCTCTCGATGTGAGTTGAGGAACGACGATCCTGCCATCAGACAACGAGGGCCCTTATCTGAGCCACCCCATACATGCCGCCCACGCTTTCGGCCCTGCCGCCTCAACACCAGTGGCGGATCCAGAGGGCGAGCGGGGGCCAGGCCCCCCATGCTTTGGCCCCCCTCAACGATATCCAGCAGTGGCCAGTACTAATACTGCGTCATAATATTATTCCTGCGGCAATTAGCCTTAGTCAGTAATCCTGCCCAGACCAGCGTGCAGCGTGCTCACTTCAATGGGCCAAGCCCAAAAGCCACGATGTGGCACGTACGATTGGACCGCACGATCTCAATGTAGTGCTCGATCGTATTCTCTATCTCTGCCACAGCCGCATAGGGTTTCATGATTGGATCGCCACCGCCCAGACCTTCCGCCGTCGCCGCCCGGACACGGCAGTACGGAGTCCAGCGTATGATATTGTTGGAAAACATCTTCAAAATAAGAAACTGTATACAAAGCCTGTGGATATGTTACAAAGCATTTAGAAGAACACATTTAGAGAGTCAATGGAGAACGAAGACATAAAACAACAATACTACATGAGCATTATCAGAGAAGTAGTACAACACAATGGCGTTTACAAGTCAATAAGAGAACAAAAAAGTAAAAACAACAAAATCAACATAAGCATATCAGAGAATCCTAAACAACTATATACATACCTCAACAGGGTTTTAAACTTTTTATATGCTTGCATGAAGAATTTTTATTGCCAATGCACTCCCACGTGGCGTCCAAAATCCGTACTGCATCAAATCTGCATCTATTATTATGAACTTCATCTCACTATTTCACCAGTATTTGGCCCTGTCCAGCTGTGTTGATGTTCTTCATGGTCATCAGTAACACTAACATAACTTTCAGGTAAGAAATAACCTGAATTGGGTAGGAAAACCTGATAGGCAGCTTGGCTAGCAATGCGACATGGTGGCAGCTTACTAGATAAAAAACATAATAATTGTTCCAAAACAACAACCGCGCCAATCAAGTATCCAGAGATCTACTCAACTGATCTTAAATAATCCAGATGTTTATCCATCATCAACTCTGCAGGATCATTCAGCAAATCACTGAGAGCTTTCTCCCATCCACTTGACTCCAAAGCGTTCACCTTTGCCAGACGACACAACACCGACTCCAGCAAGACAACATCCCCTTCCCGCTCAATTCCCTGAACGAACTTCCTCACACCTTCCTTGCTTGGTGAAAACCCCTTAAAAACCATCTCATCCAAAACCTGATCTGCCTCATGAAACTCCCCAGCAGCACACATCCCATCAAATACAATTCTGTAGGTCACCACATCAGGAAGGCATCCCCTTCTTGGCATATCCTCAACCAACTCGTGTGCATCCCGCCACCGCTCCAACTTGCACAACCCAGCAACCAACGTATTATAACTCACCACATCTGCCTTACACCCACTCTTCAGCATGTCATCGAGCACTGCAAATGCAGCATCCAAATCTCTTTCATCCTCACAAAAACCTGCAATCATTGCATTGTGCACCACTCTATCGGCCAGAATACCTCTTCCCTTCATCTCTTCCAACAAACTAACAACTTCCCCTTTCCGGCCTACCCGGAACAATGCCCTTACCAGGGTCGCGTAAATGGCTGAATCCAGTCCAAGCTCCATGTCCCCCACCATCTCCTCTTTGAGTCTCACCGCCTCGTCCACATCCCCCCTCTGACAGAGGCCCTTCATCAGACTGGCATACACATGAGCATTTGGCCTCACATTGTATTGTTTAGCCATCACCTCCTTCACGTGAAATGCCTCCTCGAGCCGACCACAGTCGCAAAACGCGGCAACAAGGGTGCCAAACGTGACAACAGTCGGGGTGATCCGTCGCTGTAACATTTCGTCAAACAGGAGGCGGGCATGGTCGACGGAGCCACCAGGCGCTGCCACCGCGCGCATGAGGATGTTGTAGGTGCACGCGTCCGGGAGATGGCGCGTCGCGGCAGACAGAGAAGAGTTCGGCGAGGGGCGTGTGGCAGACGACGAGTGCGTGTAGGAGGTGTTGAGGGCGCGGGCGGTGCGGGGAGCGGGGAAGGCGGGGTGGGCAAAGGCGCGGCGGGCGGCGGCGGGGAGGCGGGCGCGGCCGTAAGCTGATATGACGCAGCAGAGAAGGGGCTCGCGGGGCTGGAGAGAGGAGGCGCAGAGGCTGGAGAGGAGGGACTCCATGGCCGGAAAGAGGCGCGCGGGGCGAGCTTGGAGATGATGAGGTCGTAGCAGCGAAGGGAGTAGCGGAACGGGGTGGAGGCAGCGGTCGGCGGGCTGAGGAATAGTCGGAGTGCAGCGGCGGGGTCATGCTCCCGACGGAGTGCGGCGGCGAGGTGATACGACGAGAACTTGTTGCCGGCCATGGCAGCATTCGGCACGGTCGTCGCCACTTGGGAACTGGTACAAAGGGGACGGACGAGGAGTAGCGACAGGTGCGTGCGGTTGGTCAACGTACCCTTTGAGAAAACTGGCGACTGCCCGCTCAGCTGCTCCAACACCTGGTAGAGCAAAATCGTATGAATAAAGATGGCCTCTATCAAATTAAGAAAGATAAATATGCAAGCACGCATCAGACTAAAACGGCAGAGACTTCTCGATAAGTTTTCACATGGGGGTGAATTGCGCAACTATAGATCTAAAACAGTATCCTAGTAAAGTGACATCGAATAATTTTCGTCATGGAGGAGCACGTGTAGTGATGGATGGGTTGGGGATTGATGATACCTTGGAGGCGCGAGTGAGGCGATCACCGCTCTCGCCGACGGAGATGTTGAGCACGAGCTTCTGCACCTTGATCTCCCGCATCTGTTCGACTGCTTCTTCTCCGTCGACTGCGAGAACCAAGCACGTAAGAAAACATCGCGAGCATACGAACATCGAGACACAAGGCTTTCGAAATCGGGGGACAGGGAGGATCTCACCATGGTGATCTGAACGGGGAGGCCGCCGGAGAAGAGGGGTTAGCTGGTGCTGGCTGCCCGGCCGCCTGCCGGTCTGACGCCGTCGCCCGTCGGAGTCTATCGCGCTAAGACGCTGGCGTATTGGGGAATCGCGGCGGCCGCGCGGCCAAATGTTTCAGAGCCGGGACCACCTCAAAAAAAATCTGGCTGCCTCCCGACCCTTCTCTCCTCCCGCGACCACGCCGCCCCTGCGGCGGCCGGGCCGCGCCTCTGACCCCCGAGCCTCCCTCCCCTCCTCCCTCCCGCCGTCGCCGGGGTGTGCGCCGGCTCCTGGCCGGCCGCCGCCGCCGGTGGCGGCGGATTGAAGCCTCTTCCCTCCTGGTTCTAGGCGGCGCGGGGCAGCCCTGGCCCTGGTGGTGCGCCTCGGCGGCGATGGTCCGGCGCGGCGGCGGGCTCCTCCTGGTGCAGCGGGGTGGCCAAGGTGGTGGGGAGCTGTCGTTGGTGGCTGGGGCAGCGGCGGTGAATCCGGCCTTGCAGGCCCAGATCTGGGCCCTTTGGGCCCGATCTGGGTTAGGGCGGGTTTGCCTCATTGCCCCCAGTTTGGCCTGATGCGCGGCTCGCGACGGAGATGACAACGGTGACGCCACCCTTGCTGCAGCGTGGCGGTGGGAGCTTCACGGCCTAGCTGGGTCCGGCTGAGTCTAGGAACCGAGTGGGTAGCAGCGGTGGCGGCCTACGGCAGCAGCATGGCGGCGGGGACTTTACGAGCCCCCGGCTCGGCCGGGCCTGCTTGTCCTGGTGTGTCCCTACTACCGTGTCCGGTCAGCACCAGCCAGTGACGGTGGAGGACGTCCTCCAGGTGGCGCTGCTGCCGCCCTCCAGTTCCAATGTGGCTCGGTGTGCTCTTGTCGTAGCGTCCGGTCGGCTATCGTCTTTGACGGTGGAGGTTGTTCCCTCCCGCGTGGTTGTGACTCTGTCGGACCCTGTCTACAGCTGCTTCGTCTCGGGCTGACCGGCCCTGCTATGTTTGCCATGGTGAGACGACGATGGTGACTTCAAGACCGTGGTGGCATTTGTTGGTGGGCGGCAAGATGGTGGAGCGGTTCAGATTGTCCGAGACGTGGTTTTTTGGGGGTTGGGAGAAATCCCTGCCGTTTTGGCACCGGCGTGGTGACGCTTGTGAGTGTCACCCTTCCTTCTTGAGGGGCGTCGGGTGTACCTCTTCCCCATTCCTCGGAGCGTACCGGGGAAACCCTAGGTCTGTCCGGGCAGCAGCGTCGTCGTCGTCGCTTTCCTTCTTGGAGGTGCTGTTTGGTACGCGGTGATTTAGAGTGCTAGGTTTGTGGTGGGACTTCGCCGGAGAGGGTGCAGCGGTTGCGGGTTACTTTCGTTTTCGTTGATCCGCCGATGTCGGCTTTGTTTTATTTTCTTTTTCTCTTCCTTTTCTTTTGGGCATGATTGTGCTGTTTGCCCCAGCGGTGGCCTCATTGTTGTATCGGGTGGTTGCTATATTAATATAGCGGGGCAAAAGCCTATTTCTTCAAATGTTTCAGAGCCAGAGGTCGATGGGATTGGGGAATCGAGGGTTGGGGTTTGGGGACAACGACTGGCAGCCGACAGGGATGGACTCGGGAGCGGGCACGTCCAATGCGTCGCCCCAAGCCGCTACCCCGCAGGCCACCTAGGCTCGGATTGTTAGAGCCGTCGCCTCGCAGGGTGTCAGAGTGGACTGCAGAGGAGCAGCCTCCTCGGTAGAGAAAGGTAGGACCGAGGGGACAAGGGGAAGAGAGAGAGGAAAAAGTGGAAGAGGGAGAGAGATTCGAACCTACAGCACACCTATGCTACCGTCCTCCACGGTCTTGAGTGTGGCCATGGCGATGGCTGGCTGGGCGCAGCCGCTCGACAGAGGCATGGCCATGGCCGCGTGGCGCTCGGGCGGCGGAGGGTGATGTGGTGACCGAAGAAGCAAAAACGGATGAGGAAAGGGATGGAGGAGTCAATTTGGGCTTCCAATTTGAAGACTTGCTAGATTTACCATCGATTTGGAGACGCATTTGGAAGAAGAAAGAGAAGCTTTGGGACTGGTTGTGTTGAAGAAGATGAACTGTACAGGATAAGGCATAGATGAGCAGAAAAAAATTGGGAGAGAGAGGGAGGGTGGGCCCCGATGGGTCGGTGGCCTCAGATCTTTGCGTTGGAGGTTTTTACTTCTGAGCTGCCGCTTCAGTTTTTCCTCCTACTTTGTTCATGGGGCAGTAGAATACTACTGCTACCATTGCTCGTGCCCTAAGAGTTGCGCCGCCTGAAGCATTCCTTAGTTGGGCCGGCCCACGAATTCTGCAGCTTTCTTCCCCTATTCTCTCGTTTTCTTCCTCCGCCCTATTTTCCACTTGTTTCCTAAAAACTGAGGAGTGGAGCGATCTGGATCTTGTTCAACCTGATGTGCGCCATGTCATGGAGGTAATGATATGGGCTTTGGTGATAAATGATCCCTACATTTTGCACACAAGGTACTTCGATCTCCACGTTAGAGTATACATTCAGAAGATACCAACGGCATGGTCCTGAACAAGTGCAACCCATTCACCATTGGAACCAACCCAGTGCTTCAGTCCAGGGCCACCATCGCACATGGCACAAAAACATCTGCGGATGGCAAAGCCAACGCATCACCTTCGCTTTTATGCCTATAGAAGTTTGAATTGTCTTTCACGTGGTGTTCAAACAAAACAGCGAAACAAAGATATACAAACAGACAAATGGAAAAACAAGAATGGAGATTACCTCTTCAGTGCAATCATTAGGAAAAATGATGGGATCAGAATGAAGGAGGCATGGAGAACCAAAAGGAAACTTTGGGTCAGCCTCAATAGCATTCCGCATTCCAGGAATACCACGCGCTAGCCTAGCGATGGACAGGAGGTCAGAGTTTGAAGTGATCTCTTCCAGAGGACTAGAAGAAATCTGAGAGACGAAGTGCCTTGACTTGCTGGAACCACCATGCTCCATGGCGCAGGGACGATCGTCAATGCGGAAGAAGAGAGGGACTGTTTGCGGTTCAGCAGGAAAGAATGGGAATTTGTGATAGACCAAACTCGGCGCAGATCAGTATTTGTAGGAGGGAAGTTACTGTAGGATTGTGCGTTTCTCCGAGTGGGGTGGCAAAGAAATCGCAAGGGCAGCGGAATAGCGGTTTGCAGAAAGTGGAGAACGTGGGTACCCCGTAAATAATTTTAAAAACTATCGAGTGTAATGCCTTAATCCATGACAGTATGTACAACAACGTTTTGCTTCCTATACTTAACAGTTAGTTGTGGCCGTACATCTGGGTAATTTTACGTTGTACTTCCAGTTGTTGAACGCGCGAACATAACCTTAGTTAAACAGAGAACGTCTGGTGTAGATTAAGTACGTACATTTTTTTTATTTCGATAAACCCATAATTTCGTACATGAAAACCAAAAGTTTAAATTATGTACGATTGACATGGGTATGCCTATCGGGTACCCTACCATGAGGGTACCTGGTGCACGTATCGACTAGGCCCAACTATCAGAGCCTACATGAAGCCCATGAAGGGAGGCCCACGAAGATGGAGTATCCTCCAAGTTTGGCGAAGCAATAGTCGGTTTAGAGTTTCCTTACTTGTAAATCGAGTCGGTTACGAACACCCGAGACCCAGCCTATTATTTAAGGACTGGGAGGGCCATCGAACCAGACACGAACACCAGAGCCACAAACCCTAGCGAGATCGACATCTCGCCGGGATCCTTGTAACCATCATATTCACAAAGCAATAACAGACAGGCAGGACGTAGGGGTGTTACCTCCACACGAGGGCCCTGAACCTGGGTAAAATCTTTGCCCTGCTTGTCAGCCGACGATACTTCCAGCTCTACCACGTTCTCTCCCCCATATTCATAACCTAGGGACCTTAACCATGGGTCTTGATGAGTCTACCCCTCGTCAAGTGGCGCCGTCTGTGGGAAAGAATAGCGCTGGACTCGAAGTTTCGCCGGTCCCAACAGCAAACGGCAAATCGCCGATCACACCAGCAAACGGCAACTCGCCGATCTCATCTGCAAACGGCAACTCGCCGGCCATGTCAGCAAACAGCAACTCGCCGATCCAGGCGACACACGGCGACTCGCCGATCCACTCGAAAAGCGGCAGCCTGCCCGCTTCACCTGCAAAAAGCGCATCTGCTCTTCCAATGAATTTCAATCCGCACTCGCCAGAGCTTCAGGAGGCGTTTTCCGGCCTTGAATCAGGTTTGAGCTTAACTGTTGGAGCATTCAATTTTTTCGTAAACAATCTTGGCACGCAGGACTCGACAGATCCGCAACAACTGGCGCTGGGCACTCGAGGCTCCGTCGACTGCTCGCCCCATCGTCGATTCCTGAAGCCTGCTCGCCCGCAACAACCATGTCGACCGGCGAGCTCGACAGGTTCATGATGACGGAACTCCAAGGCGAGGAGCAGAATCAGCATACAACACAAGCAACATCGACTTCAACCTACCACTCGACGAGAGTTTCGACTGCGGGATCTCCCTCGATGACTTCTACGAGCCCGCGATTCATAACGACAACAACGTCGACTCGGAGATCTTCACCAACACCAACCTCGACTCAGAAATCCATAATGGCTTCGCCAACACCGAGATGAGCATAGGCGATGAGCACATCGACAACGAGATTCGCCTCGAAGATCTACTCGATGAACACACTGGCTCTGACATGAGCCTCGACGGCGACGTCGAGTCCATGACTGGAATCGACAGCACATACACCTGTCCTCGGGTCACGCCCCATCAGGTCTACGTGGCCTTCACCGCAGAATCATCCGCAGACGCAGCCGCTCGCAGGCCTGCACAATTCCCATGCACGGTAACCATGCCGGATGGGGTCACAACCTTGACAATCACGGAGGAGATGGCAGCAAAAGCAGATAAAGTCATAAAGGAGTGCACAATGATGCCACCAAATTCCACCCCAGAGGAGATGTTGACCTTCCAGTACTTCAACTGGCAGGAGTCAATTCGACTGCAAAACTACCGAGCGACGCTCGAGGAGCGCAAAAGGCAAGCCAGCCTCTCGAGTGCCCGAAGAAGGGAGCAATCCCTCGGGTCCACACAGCAACCAACCCCACGACCTAGGTCGCGGTTGGCAAGCCTTCCAGAACATGAAAGGGTAGCAATCACCCGTAACCTGTCGTTCATGACAGAGGACGCTAACGGAATCCCAGTGCCCAAAACTGCTGCGGGTGCATTATTCTCCGTAGGTGCTTACCTCAAGGCAATGCAACCTCCGGCGAATGACCCTAACGCAGCCCTGCATCGCCAACAACTCAAATCGCTAGCTCTAGCGGCACAGGCTATACAGCCAGAAGACAAAACTCCAGCAAGGAATCGCGATCGCGACATAGTCGACTCACGACACGCAGCACATCATCGCAGTGGTCGCAGCCACCACTCGGATGAAGGAAGGAGAAGCACGCGCCGGCACAGGTCCAGCAGAAGCAGATCTCGAAGATCCTATAGCAGCGATTCATACTCTGATCGCGAACCAGAGCCATGCGGAGCATTGTGCTTCACTCGACGCATCCGTGAGACGCGGATGCCCAAACGGTTCAAGTTGACAGGCGAACAACCCAAGTACAACGGTCGCCAAGAACCTTCTGGGTGGTAGAAGATTACAGACTCGCCGTGGCATGCCAGCGTGGCACGAACACCACGGCGATGCAGTACATACGACTTATGCTCGAAGGAACTGCCCGCGACTGGCTCAAATCGCTCCCTCCATCATCATATGACTCGTGGGACGATTTCCGCAGAGACTTCATCAAAAACTTCGAGCCTCTGTGAGCGCCCGAAGACATTCGAGAATTAAGGACATGCACTCAACGATCAGACGAGTCGTTGAGATCATACATACGGCGGTGGACCGAAATACGCAATTCGGTTGGCAAAGTGTCAGAAGACAGGGCCATGGATGCCTTCATACAAGGTCTCGCCAGGAAGGACTTCAAAGAGGCACTTGGTCGTGAAAAGCCAACCTCCCTGGCTGACCTCATCAAAGTTGCGACTGAGTGGGCAGATGGAGAGGATTCTGTACGCAGATCCCGTGCTTCCCCAACACGCGACAACTACGAAAGCGGCAGTCGAGCCGCAGAGATTCATACAGAGAAGATCGCAGGCGCAAACGTTCCAACGTCCTTACGACGATAACAGACCCGAGTTCATGGCGGCTGGATACACACAACCGGGAGGACCAAGATAGAAGCAATCGACGCTCGGATGATCGACGGGACAGTCGAGATCGCGAGCAGCGGAGCGACAGCTACAAAAGGCAAGAATGGCGCAAACGTAGCGACGCAAAACCCGAGCGGTCATTCGAGGAAAAGATGGACGACTGGTGCAGATTCCACCTCTTCAAGGGGGACGACGGAAAACTACGCTCCAATCACACCCTAAGGAACTGCAGGGAATTCGACCAAATGGCGACTGACTACATGATACGACTCAAAGGACGGCCCAGCACCTGCTCAGCCCACGCCTGCACCCACCACAGCCGAACGCTGTGCCCGCTCTCATGGCGCCACAGCCGCCACCGCAACCACCACCACAGCCTGCTCCAGGCGCAAACCTCGCAGGTGCCATACAACCCGTACTACGGGCGGAAGATGATCAATATCCACAGCCCCACGGGCAGATGTACATGATACAAAAGGGTCGCCCCTCCAACAGGCAGCAAAAGCTAATCACTCGACAGGTGAACATGGCTGTCATGGCACCTCCTGCCGTGCCGAATTTCTGAAGGGATCGGAAACCATCATAAGCTTCAGTCGAGAGGATCATCCCCCAGCTGTAGTTCGACCAGGGCACGCGGCTCTGGTACTCGACGCGCAAATAGGAGGCTACGCCATGACCAAGGTCTTCATGGATGGAGGCAGCGGCATAAACATCATCTTCGCGGACACGCTCCGCAAAATGAACAGGTCAGTCGAAAACCTCCCAAAATCTTCAAATACCTTCCACGGTATCGTTCCTGGCAAAGCAATTAGCCCAGAAGGCACCATACAACTCGACGTTACGTTCGGGGACAAAGCCACTTCAGGACAGAGTCGATTGAGTTCGAGGTCGTCGACTGGAAATCACAATACCATGCTATTCTTGGTCGCCCGACGTTTGCTCGATTCATGGCGGTGCCACACTATGCGTACCTCACGCTGAAGATGCCAGGACCAAAGGGAGTCATCACTGTCCGTGGAAACTTTCAAAGGTCCGATGCTTGCGACCGCGAGTTCAGCAAAATCTCCGAGATGTTCGGGGTGGAGAATCACTCGCCGACTTGGCGATTACCAACGACCGCACACTCCTTCCGGAGCATAAGAAGTTGGCAGTCGACAGATCCTTCAATGCTACAAATGACACAAGGTCGCATCAGGTGCACCCGACCGATCCGTCCAAGACAGTCAACATATCTTCGAGCCTGCCTATCGCATAGGAAGGCGCGCTCGTCGAATTCCTCCGTGAGAACTGGGAAATATTTGCGTGGTGTCCAGCCGACATGCCAGGTATTCCCAGGGAATTCGCCGAGCACTCTCTCCAATTGTTTCCAGATGCAAAGCCAGTCAAGCAAACGATGCGTCGAATCTCCGGCCCAAAGCGAACCGCAGTCGAATCTGAAGTCGACCGGTTACTCGCAGCAGGATTCATTAGGGAAATCAAGAAATCACAATGGGTGGCCAACCCCGTACTCGTAGAAAGAAGCATACAGACATCCTTCGGATGTGCGTGGACTTCACAGCGCTGAACAAGTGCTGTCCAAAGGATCACTTCCCGCTACCCGATCGACCAGATCGTCGACTCCACCGCCGGATGCGCACGACTCTCCTTTCTGGATGCTTACTCAGGTTATCACCAGATAAGGATGAAGCAAGAAGACGAAGAAAAAACGGCGTTCATAACCCCACTCGGGGTCTACTGCTACACAACTATGCCCTTTGGGCTCAAAAACGCGGGTGCAACATACCAGCGCATGATGCAGGACTGCCTCAAAAAGCAAATTGGACGCAACGTCCAGGTCTACGTGGATGACATTGTCATTACCACAAGGGAAGAACACACTACTCGACGATTTGAGGGAGACGTTCGCAAACCTCAAACGCTTCCATATCAAGCTCAATCCTAAGAAGTGCACGTTCGGCGTTCCAGCCGGGCAGCTCTAGGGTACCTAGTCTCTGCCCGTGGAATCGAAGCAGACCCGGAGAAAATACAGGCCATCCTCACAATGCAAAGGCCTTCAAAGCTTCATGATGTGCAGAAACTAGCAGGACGAGTAGCAGCGCTCAGTCGATTCATCAGCAAACTGGGTGAAAAGGCTCTACCATTCTATCGACTGATGAAGAAGGCGGACAAGTTCGAGTGGACGCCAGAAGCTGAAGCAGCCTTCACAGATCTCAAGCGGATCCTCACAAGCCCTCCGATCCTCGTCGCACCTAAGGAACGGGAACCACTCTACCTGTATGTCTCGGCTACAAACAGGGTGGTGAGCACCGTACTGGTAGTCGAACGCATGGAGGAGGGGCACATCCAAAGCATACAACGTCCAGTCTACTACCTGAGCGAGGTTCTCTCCATATCAAAACAGCGGTACCCGCACTATCAAAAGCTGGCATACGCTGTATTCATGTCCTCAAGGAAGTTGACACACTACTTCACCGACACCGATCACCGTGGTAAGTAACTCAGCAATCGGTGATATCCTCACAAACCCCAATGCAACGGGTCGAGTCGCAAAATGGCTCATCGAGCTGGCTCCAAGAGACATCAAGTACGAGCACCCGAAGGCTATCAAAGCACAAGTCCTACCCGACTTCACAACCGAGTGGATAGAGCCCAATTACCTGGAGCACCAGACGTGTCCAATTCCTGGACCATGTACTTCGATGGGTCCAAGAAACACGAAGGCGCAGGCGCAGGCGTCATCCTCATATCACCAAAAGGGGACAAGCTACGTTATGTTTTGCAGATGGGATTCAAACTACCCTCCAATAACGAGGCTGAATACGAGGCTCTGATCCATGGCATGCGGATGGCAAAAGCACTTGGGTGCACTCGATTGATGATCTACGGCGACTCCAATCTCGTGGTGCAGCAAACAATGAAGGCCTGCGACGCAATCGCGGACAACATGATCGCTTATCGCGACCTGTACAACACACTGGAGGGCAGCTTCGAGGGCTGTGAGTTGAGGCACATAGGAAGGGAAAGTAACGAAGAAGCAGACATGCTAGCCAATCTTGGCTCAACTGGCGCACAAATTCCACCTGGTGTCTTCCTCGAGCGCATCGAACACAGATCTATCAAGGAGAAACGAGAGCCTCCTCCGTCGACTACGCCACCCAAAAGCAAAATGCCTAGCACAGAGGACCCCCCTGTCGAGGTATTCTCATTGAGCCAACCTGGACTCAACCTTTTCTGGCTTACATACTCCGCGAGCTACCAGATGACATAACCGAGTCCCGACGCGTGACTCGAAGATCAAAAGCATACACCGTTATCAACGGCGAGTTATACAAGCGCAGCATATCAGGTATGTTCCAAAGATGCATCGCATTCGAAGATGGCCAAGCCATACTTCGAGACATTCATGCAGGTACCTGTGGGCATCACGCCAGCAGTCGATCACTCGTAGCCAAAGCCTTTCGCGCAGGGTTTTACTGGCCTACAGCACTCAAAGACGCGGAGGACATAGTCAAAAGGTGCGTCGGCTGCCAGAAATTCGCAACAAGGCCGCACGCACCCGCATCGGCGTTGAAGACTATACCGCTGGCCTGGCCTTTCGCCCAATGGGGGCTCGATATGGTTGGGCCACTCAAAAAATCATCGCATGGCGGGCATACTCACCTACTGGTGGCAGTCGACAAGTTCACAAAGTGGATCGAGGCGGTCCCCATCACAAATTCGACTGCTACTACGGCAGTCAACTTCATAAAGAGCATCATCTACCGCTTCGGTGTCCCAAACAGTATCATCACTGATAACGGCACAAACTTCACGGCTGAGGAGTTCAAAACCTTCTGCAAAGAGCAGGACATTACGCTCAACTACGCATCCGTGGCGCATCCACAATCCAATGGCCAAGTCGAAAAGGCCAATGGACTTGTGACGAGTGGGATCAAGAAGCGCCTCCTGGTGCCACTCAAAAGAGCTGCGGGTGCTTGGGTCGAAGAACTACCATCTGTGCTATGGAGCCTACGCACAACTCCCAACACTTCTACGCAGTTCACCCCATTCTTCATGGTCTATGGTGCAGAGGCAATTCTGCCATCAGATGTAAGGTTCAATGCGCCACGAGTTGAAGCATACAATGAAGAGACGCAGAAGAAGCACTCGAAGACGCAGTCGACTACTCGATGAGCGCGAGACACGGCCTTGGCCCGCACAGCTGTTTACCAGCAGATCTCCGCAACTACCATAGCCGTCGACTGCGAACCAGGTCCTTCGTCGTTGGTGACCTGGTTCTTCGACTGAAGCAAAAGAAGGTGCACAAGCTCGCTTCCCCATGGGAGGTCCCTTCATCATCACGGAGGTCCTTGGTGGAGGCGCATATCGACTGAAGCACGCGAAGACAGGCGAACTCTCTCATAATCCTTGGAACGTTGCGCATCTGCGCCGTTTCTACGCATAAAGTGCTCACAGTCATACAATGTAATAGGCTATATGTCGGATGGCTGCAGGTTTCAGACGCGCTCTTTTCCTTACCAGGGTACCTAAGGGGACTGGAAGGTTTTTAATGAGGCGGCCTGCAGCCTAACATTCAAAAGAGGAATAAAATCAATGTTCCTTCGACTTCTTTGTGGTACTACCCGCATAATTCATACCTTAACCGCACCCGAAACCCTCGGGGGCTGTGTTATCGATCAAATGAGCTCTCGCTCTTGCAGAAACACAATGCCTTAGCCGCACCCGAATGCTCGGGGGCTGCGTAACAAGGATCCAAACAAAGAACACAAAAACTCTGCAGCCGCACTCGAATACTCGGGGGCTGCACAGTCATTGGTTCACAACCAACCATATTTCACAAACCCCGCTCGACTGACTCGGGGGCTCGACAAAAAATCAAAGTATACAAACTATACAATATACAAAGAGTCAAAAATTACACTCGGGGGCTGCCCCTATACAAAATTGCACTCGCAAACTATTCTAATCCTCAGGCTCGTCCTTTACGGGCAGCTCGGGACCGCAAAGCTGTTCGCGAGTGCACTCGATTAGTGTCTCCGCAGCTTGGATCGTGTCATCCAGGTCTTTTTGTTCGAGAACCTCTCCGGCTGCAGGTGTCCGCAACACCAACCTTGGTTTTCGACTACGCATATACGCCATTGCAGCGTTGGCTCCAATCACAAGTCTCTGAGACAGCAACTCTCGAATGGGATTTGTTTGACGGAAGATGTTCAACACAGCACGAATCCCTTGTGGTTGTGGCCCCGAAGGAAAAAGAGTCTCGTTCAGGCGAATAAACGCTGCCCGCATAACTCCAGCAGTTCAGCACTTCGCCAGACGCGATCCTTCAGGGTGGCGAGTATGCGGGCATGGTACCTATCAAGCCAAAAGTGTTGACGCCCAGTCGTAGGGTTGTCAACCACGTTATCCAGACGCCCTTCCACGCGAATCTTTTCAGCCTGGAAACTGTCGACAAAGCCTACAAACACGGGCACAACAGTAAGATTAAAAAAGGCAAAAGCTACGCAAAAAGCCTGTAAACAGAGCAAGACTCGAACTTACACTCGAGTTGCCTGTTCACAAGCTCCATCTCCCCGCTGCCTTTCTTCAGCGCGGCGGATGCAGATGTACCCGCCACAGTCTTCTTGCCCTTGGCTGCATCGGTCGCGGCAGCGGCGGCGGCACCACGCTTAGATCCTCCACCTTTCGCCATTGCAACGATGGATGCGGGTGTGGGAGAAGAGAGCTTGGGCGCAGAACAATGGAGGTGGGCGTGAGGAAGAAGATGAGACGAGGGGCGGCGCAAAAAGGCAAATGGCAAGTAAAAAATTCTGCCAGCGCCGTCCACCCTATTTACCACAGACCGCAAAATGATCGTAACCGTCAAATCAAAGGCGCGCGCTCCGCGCAAAATATGGCCATACACGTGGCAGCCCTGGAGAGCAACCGTCGCCGGCCACTCCATCCACTACGCACGAGAATCCAGGAAACCATCATTACGCCCCGTGAAAATCGCGCCAGAACGGTCAAATCAAGTCCACGCGGCGTCATCCCTGGTCAGCTCTGCATAAACGGGCCCATAACACAGGGTCACGTCTTATCAAAGCTTCTCCAAGCACGCCACCGCTTGTCAGAGGTAGCAGTCGCAAAATGTGTCATTGCTGATGATGTTCTCTCTTTTACAACTGGCATAAAAGGCACTCGATGATATCTTCGGGTGGTCTCTCGCATAAGTTTCGTTGGTTTTTAGCAAAGGTCATAGAGTCCAGTCGAAATTCTTTCGACTGCAACATACTACTCCCATCGGGAGCGTATCAAAAATTTTTTTTGACTGATATGTGCAGGGTAAAAAGATTTTGAGATTATCCTCCATTGCAAACAATAAAGCACAATCTCGGGGGCTACTCCCATCGGGAGCGCTGTCGCGCACCCGATAGAATTATGGCAAAATAACAGCCGACAAATCATTCGACTCAGTTCATAAGCAAAATCATACTCGAAATATTCCCGAGTTGATCCGACGATCCTTGGATGCTGCATGCATAGTGCAAAGGTAAGACCCGCCGATCAGTCGAGCTGGGCTAAGGACCGCTCCAGCAGCGTTATCCTTAAATTTTCCGTGTCAGCAGACATGATGAATTATCCCCGACGGACGCGTTGGGTTGATTCAAAATTATACTGCAGATCGATTTCGTAAGACCTCAACGGCCGTTTCGAGTCTGTCCAGTTTGTTCCAGATTCGAGTCCGGGGACTCGAGTTTGATTGAAAGCTAGTATGGGTTTGCCACAAATGGTAGTTAACCGGCCCCGATCCGTCGTGTGTGCTGGGCCTGCTAAGTTAAAATCCCTTGGCTATCATAAGCAAAAACTCGTAGTCGATGAAACACTCGACATAGCCAACATGTGCTATTTCATAAGAATTCTAAATGCAGATGTAAAAAATATAACGTGCATGATGTATGAGTCCATGCCCGACTCTTCGAATCAGACAAGTACTCGGGGGCTACTGACATGGGTATGCCTATCGGGTATCCTACCATGAGGGTACCTGGTGCACGTATCGACTAGGCCCAACTATCAAAGCCTACATGAAGCCCATGAAGGGAGGCCCACGAAGATGGAGTATCCTCCAAGTTTGGCGAAGCAAATAGTCGGTTTAGAGTTTCCTTACTTGTAAATCGAGTCGGTTATGAACACCCGAGACCCAGCCTATTATTTAAGGGCTGGGAGGGCCATCAAACCAGACGACGGACTACCAGAGCCACAAACCCTAGCGAGATCGACATCTCGCCGGGATCCTTGTAACCATCATATTCACCAATCAATAACAGACAGGCAGGACGTAGGGGTGTTACCTCCACACGAGGGCCCTGAACCTGGGTAAAATCTTTGCCCTGCTTGTCAGCCGACGATACTTCCAGCTCTACCACGTTTTCTCCCCCATATTCATAACCTAGGGACCTTAACCATGGGTCTTGATGAGTCTACCCCTCGTCAACGATTGATGTAGGCAGACTTGAACTTCACTTCATGCCACACTTGTACACTACCTGACATGACATATTGGTTTATAAAGAACAAAAACGCAACACGTACAACCATTTTTGGGAGGAACGCACATCACAAAAGCATATATTTGTACATTCTATAAATTACAAAAAAAAAATTGAATACATGTACGTCCAAGCTACTAAACTAAAAGTACGACTGAAATCGCACAACCTTTTTTTGACACAACTGTACAACCTCCGACCAACAAAATGTACATGACTCACATCGTGGATGTACACCGGATAAAATATGTACATGCCTACACACTAACATGTACTTCGACAGCGTTCAAGACCGTACGTTCTATAAACCAAACTTGCACTTTCATCTTTTTGACGCGTGTACAATCTCTAGCTAGTATACACATGTACGCCCAAGCTACTAAACTAAGTACGACTAAAATAGAGCCACTCGCACTATTGTACCCTACGATCAACAAGACAAGATGTACATGACTCAAGACGTGTATGTAGACTGGATAAAATATGTACATGCCAACAAACTAAGATGTACATAGTGAACCACGTGTGGTCAAATTATAAAATAATGCAACCTATTAGTATTAATTATGGCAACTATGAACAAATTTCCTCATCTCCTTGAGATATGTCAGAGGGGTAAACACTTGCTGAACCTATCCACCAGCACCGCCGGTTGCCACGCCCCAGATCCGTCGAGATATACAAGTCGCGGTGACTCCGTAGATCTGTCCGGACAGAGCAGCACCGCCGACCGGAGTGGACATAACCGCGCCGCACAGCCTTCGCGATCTCGCCGCATCGTCCCCATGCCGCAGATCCATCGACATCTAGGATTCGCGATGGGACTCCGGAGATCTGTCCGGAGAGAACAGCGCCGCCGACCGGAGCGGCCAGAACCACGCCGCACAGCCATCACGCCGTCACGATACCTCAGAGCCATCGGTATATTTTCAAATCCGCTGTCAGGACCTCATAGATCTTGGAATCATGCCCCAGAGCCATCGGTATATTTTCAAATCCGCCTTCGACATCAATTCCGGCTGGAGTCTCAGTTTGAAGGTTAGATTCTTTAAACAAATACAGTTTTAATAGAAAACAAGCACTAATCTGCTATGGATTCTAGAATTTTCGACCATTTCTACATAAAGAGAAATAAGAAATGCGGCAGGAATCTGTTCCATGTAAGTTATGAATGCCATAGCTTGTACGGTTAGCAGCTTGATATAAGTGATGTACAACCAGCAGTAAATTATGTTGTACTTCAATTTAGTGTCGGGTTGTACATCCCTTATATCATACTTTTATCGTTGAGATTTCGATGTTTTAATATTTGCATTTTCAATTTACAGAGCAATACAAAATTTGAGACTCTCACTACTGCAGAATAGCCTACCAGTGACGTGCCCAATAGGCCCAAATCCTCTGCTGGCTGCCGTCGCTGCTGCCTCCCCCACGGCCTACCCAGTTGCAGCCATCTTTGACGCGGCCACACGACCTCCTCTTCCCATGGCCGAAGACACAGCTCCGCCATCTCCGACATGGCCGCCGCCCACCTCCTCCTCTCATGGTAGATGACAGGAGCGACCACACCTCCTGCTGCCATGGCCGCCGACGCGGTGGCTCTCATCTTCTCCTCCCATTGACAATGACGCGGCCGCTCCCACCACCTCCTCCCGTCACGATGATGTGGTCGCCCCCGCCGCCTCCTCCTCCTATAGACGACGCGGGCGCCCCCTGCCGCCGCCGCGACGGCCGCCGCCATCTTCTCCATGTTTGGCAGAAAGATCCAGTCATTGTAGGGTGGGGAGAGGCGGATCAGGTGCTGGAGAGACGCGGGAGCGGCGGATCGAGAGGAGATCGTGTGGGTGATTTTTCTGGGTCAATGCGATAGGGTTGAAGGAGGAGGGGAATCGCGGGAAGAGGATGCGGGGGCGGTTCGTCATAGCCAATATCGTCTGACGCGTTGCCCCGGTGTTTTTGTTTTTGCAGTGGGCCCCACCTTGTGGTGTGCTTCCGCCTGACCTTACCGGTGACAAGCATTTATAATGTCCGTCACTGGATAATTTTCTATTTCTACCAGCGTTAACAAAAAAATACTAGTGACGGTCACTTTCCTCAGCCCGTCACTAGTATTTCGTACCAGTGACAGGCTTATTCTTGCCCGTCGCTGGTAAACTTACTAGTGACGGGCACAGTTTTGCCCGTCACTAATCAATTGGCGGCTATAAGCCTTTCTGCAGTAGTGTCTTACAATTTTTTACAGTACATGCTTTCACGAAAGGAAATCAAGGGTTCAAAACAACAAGTGGTTCATGGATTTTGGACACGCGTTGATATATGATGAAGAAGGTAACTTCTCTTCAGTGGTCAGATTGGAGAAATCTTCAAACACACATACATGAGAAGTAACAAACAAATCAAAAAGCTTGAAGCCACTAGTTGTGGTACCTCCAGAGAATTCTGAAGACTCAGTAATAATGAAAAAGGAACATCCTGCACTGATGATGGCAAGGGAAAGGAAAAGGAAGGCATCTGAACCAGAGCAAGACGCGTCTGCCGAACACACACAAGAGAATGTGGGAAAGAGGACTACATGACAAGAAAGAAAAAAGGAGCCCAAAAATATTCTGCTTCAGCAAAATGCGTGGGCACACGCACAAGTCCTAGATTTGCAAGTGCTGGCAAGAAGAATAATTGTGTAGAGGAGGACATGGAGGACGAAGAGGATGCAAGTAGTCAACCAGAAGATAGTAGTGATGACACCTATGAACAAATTGAGGAAGACATAGAGGACGAAGAGAATGCCAGTAGTCAACCAGAAGATAGTAGTGATGACAACTGTGAACAAATTAAGGAAGACAGTCACAGTTTGAAGGTAACTAAATAAATTTCTAGATGGGTTCAATGAACATGCAGTACTACTTGTTATGACGTAAATACTGATACATATATTTATTTATTGTTGCAGCAGAAGAGAAGGCCAAGGACAAAAAAGAGTGAGAATACGCAAAAAAAAAAAGAAGGTTGCTCAAAGGTCTAAAGGACCAAAAAAGTTGAAGATGATGAATCAAAAAACTATGAGGTGCTCCCTAACAGGGTTCTGCAATTGCGCAACATTGTTGAAGCCTCGCCATATAGACAGGCTTCGAATAGCAGGTTTCAGACCTATGCTGGATGGAAAATTGAAAAATAACATTGATCGTCACCTAGCCTACTTCCTTATGGAAAAAATAGATCCAGAAACAATGATACTGGACCTCGGTGTACCAAATAAAGTTATACAGATAACTGCTGACGCAATCCATAAATTGTTTGGACTGCCTCATGGCACCAAAACAGCTCCCAGACCTTCAGAAAATGGCAACGACAAGGATTTATTTAAATTATAGAAAGATCTTGGATTTAGGAGGAATGAGCATATCAACGCGGATCATCTACGGAAACTGCTTACCAGTTTGGAGGAAGATAAGAAGAGCGATGACTTAGCCCTTCAAGTTTTATGTTGATAATGTGCATGAAAGTCATCTGCCCCGGAACATCTGTACGGGTCTCAAGAGAGGCAACATGGGTGAATTGACTTGAATGAAGCGAAAGAAATGGACATTTGTCAGTTGCTCGTTGATGAGCCCAAGAGAAGTTATAAACTTCAAAATAGCAAAAATCCAAAAACAAGGCTTTGACAGGTTGCGCTGTAGCACCATTGGTGATATATCTGGACTGCTGCCTCAAAACAAATTTATCTGAAATGGATAAGAGAACACCTCGCACACACTACTTGGATACAGAAAAAGCTGAAGAAACTTGCAAAAGAAGACCGTGTTCATGGAGGAGGTGACGATCAATACGGCAGCTTACCGGTGAGAGAATTTTGAAAAATTAGATTTAATATTAGTACTCTCAGTAACATAGACTATTTTGTTTGGACATAACTAATAATTCTTTACCATGAATTTTTTCCAGTGGAAAGCACCAGGCGACGTGGTTTACTACCAGGCAAAAACTCCAATGAAAAGAGTAGCCGAGTCTTCTGCATAACAAAGGACACAAGTGAAACATTTTAAAACAGGAAGTACAAGTGGAACAAAAGGGCAAGTTGAAGGATGTAGCAGCACTGAGTCGGAAAGAACATTTGAAGAAATTGGTTCTTTGCTGTCTAGAACATACCAGCTCTCACTCAATATACCGAGAACTCAAGACGGTACAAGTAAGGCTTCACTTGGATCTGATGAGAACGGGACAGCAGAAGATCAATTTCTACACCACTTACAACAGACTACATACCACCTACGAGAATCGTATAAAAACTTCAGGACAATCAAGCAAGAAAGCTCAGAAAAAGAAACAGATGATCATTAACAATACCTCAGGTCCTGTTCACAATCTTTGTACAGAAAATAGACCAAAACAGAATGGTTGTCTTTTTTATAGTTATTCTTCTTTTTTATTGAAATACCAAATTTCTACATTTTTTATTATGATCAAATAAATACCATGGTTGTTTATGCTAGATGCAGAGAAAAACAAAGAAACAACTGAATCAATAAAGACTCCAGAGTCTGTATTGGAACAGCAGAATGTCGAAGCAACAGATGAATTTCCCAACGTTCAGACACCACCTACACTGAATACAACAGGTTATAACACAAAATTTCATGGTTCTTTCTAGTTTTCTTTATGATCAGTAAGTTAATTCCAAGAGTTATTATCAAATGACCAGATAAAGACAAAGCAAACAAAGATAACACAGAAACTCCAAATGCAGGCTTGCTAGAACAAATAGATGAAGCACCACAAGATTTGGCAAATGCTGGAAAACAACATATGCCCAACAACACAGGTTGTAAAAAAATGTTTTTTTAATTATTCAATTAATCTTCAAGCATTTTACAAACTATGTCACGTTCTTATGTGATTTTTTCAGATGATGTCATCAATACAAGAACATACGAAGAGACAATCAAATGTACAACTATGTTGAATAGAGCAGACATGGACTTGACGATTCAAAAGGAGAATAATATTGTGACCACTATGGATGCAAATGAAAAGTACTTGCACTACGTCTTCAATGGTCGGAAGTATAGAAAAAAACTAAGAACGAAAAGAAGAAGTATCGTAAGTCAGACAAGCTCAATTATTACAAAAAACTTATCGTACATGTATATTATCTCTACTATATAATATAGCTAGAGGCGATGGTTGGTACGTTTTTCTGTTTCCCAATTTACCCCGTGATTTAGGATATATTACAATTTCTGCCACCGCTAAGTGAAAAACCGGTCAACCCAAGGAAAAGAAAGAAGAAATCCCCAATTCTGCCTCCAGCCCAAACTCCTCCGTGGTCGTCGTCACGGGCTCGCGACCACCTTCCCCGCCGAAGACCTCCACGACTTCCTCCGCCACAACCTCCGCTCCCGCAGCGCCGTGCTCCGCGCGCACGCCTTCCTCCTCCGCCGAGGCCTCCTCCTCGGCCACCCCGTGCGCTCGGGCCTCTCGGAGGCGCGTCGAGGTGGGGGTGGATCGAGCGGCAGCGGCTCGAGAAACAGAGAAAAGGACGATGAGGAGTGTCGAGGCTGGAGAGGAGTTGGGGTTGAGGCAGGTTTCGGGAAGGAGCAGGAGCTGTAGATGTCGGGGTTGCGCCGGCGGGAGTAGGGACGTAGGGGCGGCGGATGCCTTGTAAGGAGCTGCGGCCTGCGGCGGACGTAGATCGGGGCTGGAGCCTGGAGCCTATGCAGCCACGGGGCGTCAGGGCTGGGGGAGGTCAAGCTCGCCAGTGGTGGCCGGTGGGCTTGGGTTCGATTGTTGAGGATTGCAGGGAAAGTACGTGCACTCGTCGGATCACCATCTGCACCACAATGAGGAATAACCATTCGAACCAATCCAGTTTACTGTCCTATTTGTGTTTCCGGTCTGTTCAAGTCACAGACACTCTGCATCGACGACGGACACAGGAGAGAAAACAAACTAATCTTTCCTTCAAATATCATGAACGCATCTGCACCACCACCACCAAGTCACATGTAAATGCAGATCATCACAGCTTAGATTGCCGCAAAAAATGCTTTGTATCTATCACATATTCATCATCCTCTGCATCCTCCATTGTATAAATAAGATGAGTTTTCAGTTTCGCAGACATTCTCAATGCATTCCCACTGAATAAAGGCCAAACACTTACACTGAATATCTCAGGTTTCAGACCTTCTACGCTGCCGAAAATTTCAGTTGTGTTATGACCACGTTATCATCATTTGGCACTTTAAAAGAGTTCCGTTTTGGGGGGAAAACATCACCAGTTGTGTGTCTGCAGAAAGATTAAATAAGAACAGTACATTTGCTAGGAGTTGCATGCAAAGAATGTCTGTACTAGACACAGCAGGTCATACTTTTGATTTTTTCCTTCTCATTGATTTAAAACACACACTGCTCATACCAAATGGAACACCTGTATGAAGTGATAAAAATGCCAGATGAATAAGCGTATTCTTCATTTCTCATCAGCGGCGGCACGGGTCTTCGCCTCCCTGGTGTCCTCCTTCGATGACGAGCTAGGGTGCCTTGTTCCTGCCGCCCCGCCGATGCCGCGGAGGTGGACGCCGGCATGGACCAAAATGCGTTCACAACCAGATCGGCGTACAGGTGAGCAGCGCTGCAGCCACTTGCTTGAAGCAAATGATTTATCTTAATGGATTCTGTGATGATCAAGGTATCAGTGACTCAGGTGAGGCGGACAGCACGTCGCTGGCGAGATGGAGCGGCTGGGCGTGCCAGCGCCACCTCTCTTATGTGAGGATAGCATTAATCCCCTTCTACTACAGGATGAATAAACATAGCACATTAATGGTAAATTTGGGATTACATGCATCTAAAAGAGCAAGAGCATGGATGAGGTTAGAGCTGGAATTAAATTTTTTGTGGTGCAGATTACTTGACTGATCATTGCACAAATTAAAGAAAATCATATTCTTTTCTCGCAGGGTCTGAGAAAATTTCAGCTCGTTCAGTGGCTATACAGACTTCATCTCATGATGTGGGCTGGATGCTACAAAATTGCCTTACGGAGAGTGTTCACTGCTACAAAAGTTTACAGTCTATCCTTATAAACTGACCTCACGTGCATGATACTGCACTCCCTACTAATATTTGTTAAACGTGTCTATGATATCTTTATAAACCGAGTTTTGTGCATGTAATGTCTTGATCTAATTCACTAAGCAGTAAGCACACAGGTTATCATGGTCTAATTAACGTGAAGAGGTCCGAGATAAACAACTGACGTTACAATGATGACCAAGCTCTGCTGAGCGTCGCCCTCCTTATCCTCTCCCCGCTACAGTGCGCAGAGGCGATTTTTGAGAGTCGACCTTCGATCCACCTCTTCCGCCGGTGAGGCGTGGGTTCCTCCCCCTCCGTCGGCTGCTCCGGCAGCGGGAGGGTGGGGGAAGCCCGCCTCACGGCGTGTATAATGGTAGGGTTCGTAGGGTTCGGTAGGTGCTCGGCCGGCGAAGCTTTGGAGGTGCTGGAGCTGCTGGTTCGAGTTTTGCTGCCGGCGTGGATCCCCTCCGGCGGTGGCGTTCTCTGGAGCTTCGCCGTCCCGCGCGCGACCTGCTGGAGTCCGGAAATCGGCGGATTTCTGCGGCTCCGGTCACCACGGCCACATCCGGCGGCGGCGGATCTGGGTGAGTTCGAGACGGAGGTGGTGCATCAGATCTTCGTGGCGGTGCAGGCGGCGCCGGCAATAGTCTCTTCGGAGGCGGTGTTGAAGACTTCCCGTTTGCCTCGTGGTGGGCTCCGGCGATCCAAGATTTGGGGAGCTTGGGCAGCGGCGCGTCAACGGCAGCTCCGTCTTCGTCTTCGTCGCCGAGATCCAGCGGTATTTGTTGTAATTTTCTTGTGTTCTGGGTCTCTGTAAGATCTGTTGTGTTTCCTCTGCTAGCAAAAAAAAAAAAAAAATGATGACCAAGCTCAAAAGGTCCTGGTGAAGGTACTCAAATGGTATGAAGAGAAGCTCTACTTTTTTATATCGACAGTCCAGTCTGCGTCACATAAAAATTCTCCACACTTATGTTATGTATTATGTTCAATCTTTTGGAGAGGTCTTGAAACATTATTGTTTTTAATATTACAGATTTTTCTTTATATATGAATTTGTATGTTTATTATCTTTACATGTATGACAAAATAATTGAGTGACCCGTAGCAACGCACGGGCATTCAACTAGTGTCTATAATATGTCACCAATGTTTTTACACACCTTAATATTCGTGTCACCTTGTAGATCACCTTTTTTTCATATTGTTCTATGTATTGCTCATACAAGAAATTTCGAGATTCTTTTCGGCCACGTGATTTTCTGAACTTTGAAGCCATGGGTATATATGGACAGAGGATTTCAATAAAGAAGCAAGAAAGTTAGCTATGCACAACCCACTAGAAGTAAAAGAAATGCATTATCTTGCTACCTGACGGTCAGTATCGCAGTGTACATTACATTTGTGACTCAGTTGAACTTCTGAAAATTTATAAATTCCATAAAACAGATGAAGCTCGTTGTTGATCCAGAAGAATTCGACCCTAAATGTTGCATGAGAGAATTCAAGAAGTTAAACAAAAAGTTCAACATTCTGAATGATGACCTTGTGAGTTTATCAAACTTTACAACAAAATTGTTTCAATTCACTAGGTGATTTGATATCAACATATGAAAATTTTCAATGATGTCATGCAGCTGTACCTCCCAATTGTGGAAAACAATCACGGGATTGTATGTTGCTTCAACATACTACGTCAACAGTTTCACCTTTTTTACTCCAAGAAGTCATCAGAAAATGCAAGCATATTGGATACTGCAGCCATGAATCTGGTAAGTAAATAAACAACAAAATTTGAAAATTAATATGAAAAAGTCAAAATCTTTGTAGAACTAACAAATCAATGCTTGGATTTCACAGTTCAAAAATTTCTCAACGCTTGTTAATCGGTCGGAGCTTTCCAATATAGACTTTGCCACATTCACGCACTACACTCCTGATCATCCCATGCAAGAAACAATGTAAGTTTTTCCTGCATATACATCATCTCAGTTATTTTAAAAACAACGCTATTGATGGCGAATATTATTATTTAAATTTTATACTTATCAAATTACAGCTACGATTGCGGTTTCTACTGCATGTTGTTCATGGATTACTTTGATACCAAGGTCATGTTGGACTTCAAAACGGAAGGTATTGTATATTACCGCAGGGTAGTTGCCGCTAGACTAATTGAAAACAGAGAGAACACAGGAGACATCGACAAGATTATGGATAAAGAGTTAACGAATTAGTAGAAAAAACGGTTTCTATCATATATTTTTGATCTTTACAACTATGAAGAAAGTACCGAACTTTGATAAAAATCTTTAACTAGAAGCTTTTGATTTGAACCTTTAAATATCAGTTGATGTAATGCTATGTGGATCATTCTATATAATTTTCATGTTAGTGCATGTACAATTTTTTCTTTCTTTTTGTACATTCTGTCAAGAGTGCCCATACAAACAAATATAGGTAACATGTACATCATGAAACAACAGGATGTACAACCTGTAGTACACACTTTGAAACTCTAGAGCTCTGCGAAGCAGAGCCGCCGAGGCGCAGCCGAGATACGGCGCAGCCATGATGAAGCGCCTAGAGCTCTGCAAAGCAGAGCCGCCGAGGCGAAGCCGAGCCGTAGCACACGCTACGACAAATGCGCGCAACAACAAATGCGCGCAACGACCAATGCCCCCCTTTCAAGATATTATTAAAATTTAGCGAGCCGAAAGCGAGCCGTAATACTATTTATAACTATTATTGTCCAGGCGTAGCCGAGCAGTAAAAGTTTCCCTTTTTCGTGTTAGTGCATGTACAACTTTTTCTTTCTTCTTGTACATCCTGTCAAGAGTGTCCGTATAAACCAATATAGCTAACCTGTACATCTCGAAACAACAGGATGTACAACCTGCAGCACACACTGTGTACTCCCTTTTTTATGTTAGTGCATGTACAACTTTTTCTTTCTTCTTGTACATCCTGTCAGGAGTGCTCGTACAAACCAATATAGGTAACCTGTACATCCCGAAACAACATGATGTACAACCTGCAGCACACACTGTGTACTCATTTTTCCGTGTTAGTGCATGTACAACTTTTTCTTTCTTCTTATACATCCTGTCAAGAGTGCCCGTACAAAACAATATAGTTAACCTGTACATCCCGAAACAACATGATGTACAACCAGCAGCGCACACTGTGTAGTCTTCGTGTTAACGCATGTACAACCTTTTCTTTCTTCTTATACATCCTGTCAAGCGCGTGACCGTACAAAACAATATAGCAAACTGTACATTCCAAAACAACAGGATGTACAACCAGCAGCGCACACTTTGAAACTCTAGAGCTCTGCGAAGCAGCCTGAGGCCGAGGCGCAGCCAAGATACGGCACAGCCAAGATGAAGCGCCGTAAGCGTTATAGCTCCTGCGAAGCAGAGCCGCCGAGGCGAACCCGAGCCGTAGCACACCCTACGATAAATGTGCGCAAAGACCAACACACGCAACGACCCATGCACCCCTTTCAAGATATTATTAAAATTTAGCGAGCCGAAGGCGAGCCGTAATCTATACTACTATTAAAAGAGCAAACTTGATCGAATACATTAAATTTATGTCGTTCAATATCTGATCGACGATCCAGATCCTTTCAACGATGTTGAGCACCTCAACACACTGTTCGTTTCGTTTAATTACAGGATTTGCCATCGTAAAAACAAAAGGCGTTCCTTTTCTATCTTCCTCCTTCAGCGCCAACGAACCGTCGCCTGCTCTATCGATCTGCGCTCCTCCGACACGAGCTCCACGACGAACGTCAGCAGGTGACGCACGCGATGGCGGGATCGCCCAGCTCTGTCGACCTCGCGTGCGAGCAGAGGAGCACGTGCGCGGGGTTGGAACCGGATGGATTCGCACGTGGGCGTCACGGGGAGCCGAACGGGCGGCGCACGGAGACCGATGGTCGCCGGAATTGCGGTCGTCGACTAAATCCGCGGCGGCGGACGAGGAGAACGGTGATCTGAAGAAACAGAGCACGGGGAGGATGGGGAGATGGTCCTACTATTAAAAGAGAAAACTTGATCGGATACATTAAATTTATGTCGTTCAATATCTGATCGACGATCCAGATCCTTTAAACGATGTTGAACACCTCAACACACCTTTTCGTTTCGTTTTATTACAGGATTTGCCATCGTAAAAATAAAAGGCGTTCATTTTCTATCTTCCTCCTTCAGCGCCGACGAACCGTCGTCTGCTCTATCGATCTGCGCTCCTCCGACACGGGCTCCACGAGCTCCACGCCGAACGTCAGCAGGTGACGCACGCGACGGCGGGATCGCCCAGCTCTGTCGACCTCGCGTGCGAGCAGAGGAGCACGTGCGCGGGGCTGGAACCGGGTGGATTCACATGTGGGCGTCGCGGGAGCCGAACGGGTGGCGCACGGAGACCGATGGTCGCCGGAATTGCGGTCGGCGACCAAATCCGCGGCGGCGGACGAGGAGAACGGCGATCTGAGGAAACAGAGCACGAGGAGGATGGGAAGATGGTCCAGAAGGACCGGGAGCTCACCACGACGATTCCGTGCTTGGAAGTAGAGGAGGAGGTCGAGGGCGACCGGAGTGAGCTCGCGGCGGCCGGACGCGGAGAAGCAAGCGGGTCGGCGGCGATTCCGAGCGTCCCAGCAGCACGTGTAACTCGTGGAGGAGGTAGAGAGGATCGCGGCGGATCTTTCTGTGCTCTTCGATTCGTCTGGGAGGACCTGCAACGATGGCGTCGCGCGCGGCAGCTTTGGCCTTGTGTGGAGGAACCAGACAGGTAGAAGCAAAACGACCGCCGCCCAACGCGCCTCATCCTCGGCCAAGAATCCACCCAGTGGCCGCGCCCTCACCTACCTCCCTCCGGCCATCGCTTTCCATCTCCACGACGAGGCCATCCCAGGCCACAATACAGGGGAGCATGACTACAGGACGAGGCCAATAATACTGCCAAAGGTGAGCCTCTTACAATGATTCACATCTAGATCCAGTAATATTTTTATTGTCTCTGATCTCGCTAAACATGGAATGCGTGGAACATTTATTCAGTTTTTGTCAGTATTCTGAAAACAGAGCACAACCACCGTAAAATACAGAGGGAAGAGATCATATGGAGCTAATTTCAGGAACTGAACCGCAGGGGTGGTAGACCCGACAACTCTCTCGCGCGTCCCGTCTCCCCCGTGTGGCGGCGGCGCGCGTCCTCGCTTCCCTCGTCCCAGCCCACCCCTCCTCCCCTCTTCCTCGTCGCCGCCGCCGGCAGGGTCCGCCGGGCGAGCCCCGGGCGGCGCCGGCGGCGGCGGCTCGTCCTTCCCCGCGTCGTGTAGGGTGGAGGTGGGGATCTCTCCTCACGGCGGCGGTGCGGCTCGGGTGGCAGGGGTCCGGCTCCGGCCGGGTTGCAGCGTGGCGACGGCGGCGCGCACGAAGCTGTGGAGCAGCGCAGCGAGGTACGCGGCGGCGCGCAGCAGTCCTGCAGGGTGGATCCGGTGGCCCAGATCGGGGCCCTACGGGCCCCATCTGGGTTGGTACGGGCCGACCCAGCTCGACAGGCTACGCGTACGGCAGCGGACGGCAAGGTTGAGGGTGCAGGGGCAGCGGGATCGGCGGCCGGCTTGTTGCAGCGCGGCGGAGAGCTTCACGGGCCCGATTTGGGCCCGGCCGGACCCTATTAGGATTGGTGTGCCCCGTGGGGGCTTTATAGGCCCGTCGGGCCTGGCCAGACCTTACGGGAACTGGTGTGCTCTGCCGCCACGTCCGGTCGACTACCGTCTTCGGCGGTGGAGGTAGTTCCCTCCCGCGCGGTCGTGGTCCTGCGGTTCTGGTGCATTCGACTCTGCGCGTCTGTTTTGCTGTCCTCGTGATGGGTGTTTCGGTGAGACGACTGTGGTGGCTTCGTGTCCGTGGTGGCGCTTGTTGGCGGGTGGTGAGTCTGGTGGTGGCGAGGCCTCGTCCTTGCGGGCTCTTGTGCTACGGATCGTTCGGGTTCGGACAGGGTTTTTTCAGGAGAAATCCTTGTCGGCTTGTCCGGCACCGACGCGGTGCCGTCTTTGGGTGGCATCATACCTTCTTGATGGGCGTCGTGGCTACCCTTTGTCCGCTTCCTTGTGTACCGGGGGAAACCCTAGAGCCTGATGGTCCGGGCAGCAGGCGCTTTCCTTCTTCAAGGTGCTGCTTGGTACGTGACGTTTCGATGCTTCGAGCGTGGTGGTACTTCTTCGGAGAGGGCGCAGCGGTTGCGGGTCACCGTAGTTTAGTCGATCCGCCTATGTCTCCTTTTCATTTCTTCTTTTCTCTTCTTTGGGTGAGTGTGTGCTGCTGCCCCAGCGTGTGTGGTGTGGCGTTTGTATGCTTTGGTTGTATGGTGGTCGTTGCTTTATTTATAAAGCGGGGCGAATGCCTATTTCGACGATGGAGCTAATTTCATTCAGCTATTTGGATTTTGGACGATGGTGATAAGTAATACTGCTACGCTAATTTCATTCTTTTCTATCTTACTATATCATGCTTTTTTATATACGCCCTCGACGGAACTTAGAGTTGTTATGCCATGAAAACTAGAAATATGAGTATGGACTCATCTTTTAATTGATGATTTCGTAGTTATATTTCAGTTCTCTAAAAAAAAATATGTTGCCGCATGTACTACATTTCTGAACTTTCAAGGTATGTGTTGGAGAGGGACTCATTTAGCCTGTTCTTCTAGAGGCTGCTCAGATTTTCAATACTTTGAGGAACTTTATCGGTACTGTACAACTGAAAAGGTGAGATGAATTGTGGAATCAAAATGATTTGAAACCATCTTGCAAAGTGTTTTAAGTTTTCTAGGCATGGCAGCTCATCAAACCTGATGCTAAATATATATTTGAAGCATTGACAAGGGCTGGTGCCCAAACAGTTGTTGTATCCAACTTTGACACCCGCCTTCGGACACTTTTACAGGCCCTGGAATGATAAACGGTTTGATGCAGTTGTATATTCTGAGGTGTGTTTCCATTTGCAGATGAGCTGGTTTAGCTAAACTTGTTTTCTTTTACCACATTTAGCTAAGCCTGTTATTTCAACACTGTCTCTGTATTATTGCGCTATGCATCCAAGTCTGATCTCCAGAAACTATGTTCTGTATGCAAAGTTTGATCTCCAGTTTTCCTATTAAAAAAAAATATGTTCTGTGGTATCTCAGCTAACAGGTTGCAGCTGAAAAGACACACCCAACAATATTCTAGAAGGCATCTAAAGAGGTAAACCGGGAGACCTCAAGGGGCTTCCTCAGCGATTAGGGATTTTCGTCCGTTGGATCGTCTTCTCACAGCGCATCTCGGCCGTTGGTTGGTTTTCCAGCTTGGTATAAAAAGCGCACCCGCAGTGAAACCCTAGCTGCCGCATCCAATCCCCTCGCACGATTCGCTCCTATCCAATCCCCTCTCGCATTCGCTCCTCCCCAATCCGCTCCATCCTCCCGCCGCCACCGTCCTTCTCCTCAACCACCACGGCATGGCAGCGCCGCCGTCGTCCTCGCCCCTCCGGCGCGCACTCCCTCGATCGGCGCCTCGGCTCCCTGAGCAGCAGCGCTCGCGGTAGAAAACCCTAGCCGCCATCCCGTTCCCGCGCCCCTTTCCTGTTCGCGTTTCTCGCGCCGCCGCCGCCCTCGCGCTCTCTTGCTGCGCTCGCGCCGCTGCCCTCGCGCTTTCATTCCCGCTGCCCTCGCGCCGCCGCCGCGCGAGCGCTCTCTCTCTCTCTCTCTCTCTCTCTCTCTCTCTCTCTCTCTCTCTCTCTCTCGCATCAGCAGCAGGCGCCAGAGTGAGGGACGATGATGCGCGAGCTAGGGCAGAGTCTGGTGGAGATTTTCATTCTTGGTTCGTCGCTGCTTTGCCGCCGACTTCCATCGATCTACAGCCTCCAGCGCTAGCTGCTGTTTGTCGCGGACACCAGCTGGCCGAGCTCCATCTCCTCCACCACATATTTTATTTGCTGCACACAAGATCAGAAGGAGGCTGCCGGAAGATGAATCGATGGCACGGGATCTATGCCTTCATCGTCCTCGCGTGGATCCCAGGTCAATTTCTTTCTCTCTCTTAGTTCAGTCACTACTGATGCCCCTGCAACTCAGTCACATGCTCAGAGCATTAAATCAACGTCCTTGATTCAGATGGAGCGGTGACAGAACCACTGGCCGAGCAGCAAGGCGGAGCTGCCGCTGCTGAAATTGGCGATGCAGCATGCCTCCATGGACATGGATGTGGTTCTCGACTGCTTTTTCATCTGCCTCAACTTCCAAATCATAGCCAACACCTTCGTCTGCACTCCTACTTGAAGGTTTGTCACTTTGGCCCTTGCTTAATTGGCCTGCTATTTCCTAGAAAATGTTTGAACACGTTTTGTTTTCAGTGATGTTTGCCTCAATGTGAATACTGAACTATGTACTTGATTCTCAGATTAACAAGCTTCACAGATGTATTAGGTTGTGATTAGATCTGGTCCTGGATGCACTAATTTATACACCGTGACTTATAAAATTGGTTGTATGGACGAGCTGGTGTGTGGATGTGATCTAAATCCGGAAATCCACGTATACATGCTGGTCGACTTATTGCCATTTTTAACATTCATTTAATTAGGTACCATGAATATGAAGTGGGTTTGTTTTGAAATTATTATCAATATTTTTCTTTACATCCAAAAGGTTGGAGTTTTAGGATTCCTGGAGCGGATAAATACATGTATGCATGGTGGTTAACTTATTGCCATTTTCGATATTCCTATAATTAGGTAATCAAGCAAAAGGATGGAGTTCTATGATTCCCGGAGCGGATATAAATTCCTTATGGCTCAGGTACATCTCTGAATATTCAGTTTCTCGAGTCGCTTCAGTGCCTTTAGCATGTTCATGCCTCTTCTTTACGGGGCTGTTTTTATCCTTCAGAATTTGGTGCAATTTTACTTCTTTTGTTATGATGTGTTAGATGCAAGTTGCAAGAACTTAAACCGTTGTTTATGTTTCTCACCAAATGATTTAGTTGTTTGTTATTATAAATCTTGCTGTAACTTTTGATTAATTATATTTGCATAATTTTAGTGTTTATTCTCTGTTTGATTGTTCAATGGTGACTGTTTTTTACAGTGGTCAAAGAACCTGGGTATTGTAATATTAACACACACTGTTAAAATATAAGCATACAAAATTCAGTTCGCTGTAGCGAAAGTTGTGCGAGATAATTGATAATACCTTTCCAATTGCCATGGCCATCGTGATGGTTATGTATACAATTTTACGCAGTATTTAATTTTCCTACCTGAATTTCCGAGAGGTGTCATCAACATGCCAGTGACTCTTTTAACCAATATTTGGAGCTATACATTTCTATTGTTGTTTCCTTGGTCCTATAAACTAAGTTGGCTAGGTTGTTTAATGCTTATTGAGTTACACACCTCAGTTTGAACATTATTATATCATTTCTTTTATGTCATTTGATGGATAGATCAATCAAAAAGCAGAATCAACCACCACGCACGGGCTTATTTGGTGCTGATGCGAGAGCGAGCAGTTGAGGTACATCTCATATGAGATCTAAATCTGGAAATCCATGTATGCATGCTGATGCGAGAGAAGCAGCGATGGTGGCGCAGAAGAGGAGGCAGCCCAGGAAGATTTCTTATGCTTTAGGTACATCTCATATGTGATCTGAATCTGGAAATCCATGTATGCATGCTGGCTAACTCATTGATTTTTCAATATTCACTTAATTAGGTACCATGGATATGAAGTAGTTATGTTGAAATTGTTATCATTATATATCTTGATCAAGCAAAAGGATAAAGTTGTACAATTTCTATACCAGATAAATTTCTTATGGTTTAGGTACATTTTGATTAGCTCCATTCGCTTCAATGGCTTTAGAATGTTCATGCTTCTTCTTCAGCGGGGCTGTTTTTATCCTCGAGAATTTTGTGAAATTTTACTTCTTTTGTTGTGATGTGTTATATCCAAGTTCCAAGAGTAATAGCTATTTTGTAACAATCAGTACCATTGGGTTTCATTTCTTTAGTTCTTGGTGTGCCCATAGAAATTGTCCTGAAAGAAAAATAACAAAAATGACTGTTGTAATTGTACCATTGTTTTTGTGTGCTTAAAATCATTACACCTACGACTGATATTGTAGAATTATATAAAAAAAGTGATATTACTTTTGTTTTTACATAATTTATTATTTGTGGCATCACATACTAAAGATAAAGATTCCTTTACGATTATAGTTATTTATTTTGTCCCAATTACCTACCTTTTCTGATCCTAATGACTTCAAAAGATTCTAAGTAATTTTATGGAATCATGTGATTTTTCCTCCTTTTATAACTTCAATTGAGGTGGTTAAGGGTTAAGCAAAAGCTCAACGTACATATTGTATATCTAAATGATTCCTCAGATTGGTTTATCTAGACCTTCTATCTTGATGTTTTGCTACATGATTGCCTCTTGGATGTTTAGTTGGGTGATTATTATTTGATCCTTGAATTGGATGGGTTATTTTTAGTTTCTGATTGGTAGCACAAAACATTTATGAACTTCTCTTTGTATATAGCTTATGCAGTCGAACAAATGTACTTAACCAATAGGACCCATTTGGACCAATGACTAGCTTTTAAGGAAGCTATGGTAATTATTTATGTTCGGTGAATTTAATTGGTCTCAGTTTTCTTACATGATAACAAATATTATTAGTTTACCCGGGACATTATTTAAGTGCATCATGATCATGCCATTTGACACTTTCAGTGTTTTCCTAGATGTCTGTACTCATTTTATTTATGTTTTATCCTTTTTGTGTCTTTTGGATGGTGAAAAATAAAGAACAACATTGATTTTTCAGCTTGACTAACTTAAGCAGTGAGCTCTCTATTTCTTTTGTTTTATGGCTAGCTGCAGGTCATCATCTTCCTACTTATATTGTGCTCCATAAGTAGAGAACAATTATTGTACTTTTGTGCTTTATTTTTTCTTGAAACTAAATTCTTCATCTATATCTTATTAAGTTATGCCCAGTCAGCCATTTTTCATTACATCGTTATCTTGCAGGAACTAAAGTATTGCTGACTGTGTGGCGTGTTGATTCAGCCACATTCTGCCACCTGAAAGATTTGGATTCCGTCATTGTCATGAGCTTGAGATTCAGGGCTAGACCTCAATTGCTCAGCCTGAAGTTTAGTCCATTTAGTTCTTGAGAACTTTTTCTGTAGGTTTTTTTCATAAATAACAATCTGCAACAATGCTCATGCTCCTTATATTTACTTGCACCTGTAAAATACACATATGCTTTTCTATACGATCATATGATCTACTGCTGTACAATGAGCGCTAAACAGATCTGACTTTTATTTTCAGATCATTGAAGATGTAGCTTTGGATGTACTTCATACAGCACACCTGCGATTCCCAAATTGGGTTATGTTTTACTATGAAAATATTCAGCTATGACCTCTGATTGAAACTATGATATATGGAAGTCAGTTTTAGGTACAAACATATTGATTGTCAGGTATGCATGATTGTTACTTTTTTTGTATGCTTCAGTTTATGGAGCTCCCTAAAAATGTCTGATCTACCTTTTCAGGGGTATAGCAAGACATTAATGGTTACATAGGACACAGCTATGGATATTCCTGCATGTCTATAACCAAAAGAATTATATATTAGCCACTCAGTTGGCTAGGTAAGCCTCTAAATCCTGAATTTTAAATTCTCGGTGAATATTAATACATTTTTTGGTTCGTTTGATGCATATCAATTTATATTACCTGAGGTTTCAGTTTTTTGCCATAACCATTCCCACTGGGAGTTTGCTCATGCTGTAGTAAAATAAACCAAAATAATTCAGATATAATTTGTCAAAGCTTGCTTTGGACGTAGTTATCTATATCTACATGCAGTACCTTACATCCAATAGATGTGTTTTCATTTCCCTATCTTGGCAGTGCCATGAAGCATTGCTTGCCGGAAGATGTTCCCTGCTGGTTTAGGAAAGCACCATACACATGTACTGTCTTGATTCAGCCACACTCTACCACATGAACGACTTGAATTTGACGTTCTAGACCTAAATTCTCAGCCTGAAGTTAAGCCAGACTTACATCATTTATTTACTTGCAACTGCAAAATAAATATGTGCTTTCCTATATGATGTCCTGCTGAACAATGAGTTTTAAACAGAGAATGCCATTTTATTTTCAGACCACTGAAGATGTAGCTATGAGTATATTTTCAACGACAAACCTGCGACTCCCAAATGGGATAACATTTTTATGTGAAGATCTTCAGGTATGACCGTTCTGTTTCTCTCATTGTCTCTTAGCCAGTTAGAACACAACTTCTTCTCTTAATGCAATGGCAGTGTATGGAAGTCAGTTTAGGTTCACACATATTAATTTTGGGGTATTCTTGATTGCTGCTTTCTAGCAGTTTTGCATGCTCTTTTTTATGGAGATCCCTAAATGTCTGAATTTTCTACTTTTCAGGTCTATAGACAAATGGTTTCACAGGGATAGCGCCCTTCAGAGCTATGGATATTCCTACATGCATAACCAAAATAATTATCTATTAGTCAGTCAGTTGGCCAGGTAAAACTCTAAATCCTAAACTTTAAGTTCTGGAGTAAATAAAATATATAATTTAGGTTGAAGTTTGATGGATTCTACCAATCTATGTTACCTCTAGGTTTCAGCTTTTGCGAGAACCATTCCTCCCAGGCGGTAGCTCATGCTGTAATAAAATAAACTATAGTAATTGAGCTACACTTTGTCAAAGCTTGCTTTATACGTAGTTATCTATATCTTCATGCACTACTTTAAATAGAGGTATTGTCATTTTCCCCTCTTGGCAGTGCCATGAAGGATTGCTTGATGCGAGTTCTCTGCTGATTCAGGAAAGCACATGTACACATATAACTTCTTGGTGCTTTGTAATATACTACCTTTGTCCTAATTTATAAGATTCTTTGATACGCCAAAATGGCCTACCAAAATGTCTTATAATTTGAGACGGAGGTAGTAATTGGTTAAAAGGCACCCTCTCGATCTCTTACTTTCTGTAACATTCTTCTCCTTTTTATTCGAGTTACTTTTTCTAATATCTTATTGGTATTATTGGCAGATTTAGTTTTGTTTGGTACTTTGCAATCCTATAGACCGAGCTGCTATAGCTATGAAGCTGGAATGGCTATTTGGCGTTCCTCTTTGAATTTTCTTCCTATGTGGAATTTAGGCTGCTTCAAGAGTGACACACTTAGCATATGAAAGCACTTTTCTATGATTCACTACCATAGGAATACACACATGTGATGCAGCAATTTTACGGTTTTTTCTTTTGTCTTTGTGATCTTATAATACACTATATAAGATACATCGTGTCCATGATTGATGACATTCTACAAATAATCAAAAGTAACTCTCACTCATGCGACCCTTATACGTTAGGGATATTCCTATATAGCTACGTTAGGGATATTCCTATATAGCTACAAATAATCAAAGGGTATCATGTGTATTTTTTAATAGTATTATACATTATAGTTCACATTTTCTATAGAATAAAAAAAGGGAATGAACCCCTCAGGATCACAATATTCTAACCTCCGAACACTACCATTTCATATATTAGACACTACATTCTAAATATTTTGCTATTTTGGCTCAATTTGTTAGCATGTGGCTTGCTGTGCCATCATTGTTCTCTTATGTATCTTACCCGGAATCCGCTTAAGGCCCAATGTAAGTGCTCTGTCACTTTTCTCATACTTTACTGTGCATGATTTCTTTTATGTGGATCTACACTCATGGTACGTGCGTATATAATATTATTTTGATGGTTTGTTTCTTTGGCCAGCCTCTAATTTTGTGTCATACAATTTGTTATTTTTGCTAGCCTCTAATGCATGTCTTGTCTTTTACCTTGGGTTAGTTCTGCGTGATTTTTCTAATTCTTTGAGATCAACATTCTTTTCTTTCATCTTGACATCTAGGTTACCTTTTTCTTATACCTGGTTTCCTTTAAATATCCCCATCTTATCTTTATTGTAGACAGTCCTTTGAAGCATTGTACATATATTTTTACTATTTTGTTCCTATTTTCACTTCATCCTATCATGCTCATTTTCCTGTATAGGTTAGCACACTGTCTCTGAAATTGGCTGGTTTAAATTGCCATCATCGGTTCATACCATTCCTATTTAGTTGGCTTGGTGCACTTCCCAATCATCTTGATAAAACGCTACTTGATCTTGGATTTGACGGATGTTTCCGCCCCGTTTTTTCATGTCTATTCTGTGTTTTTGTTACATTCACTTCAATAGTATTACCCTGCAAGTTCCTTCCCTTCCGTGTTACATTGTCTTTTCTTTTGTATTTTGTTGCATAGATTCGTAAAAATACAAGCTGCGAGGTAGCAAATTGAGTTGTAATGTGAGGTGATGTGCTAGCTGCTCTGTGAGATGTACCATGTTATATGCATAGGTAGATAATATAGATTTTTTTCCGGTAACTACTATTGTTTATGCATATGGATGTAGTAATTGTGTCATTGCTCATTTCTATTGTTTATCCAACGGACAATTTTTATCCAGTTATAATTTTGATTACTGTGACAAGTATTTTATGAGTTGTGTGGAATTTAGCCTATGCAGCATTCAAACAACAGTTCCACTGTCTCTCTTTTTCTCCAAATGAGCGTGCGGGCTATTTCTATCTAGCTAAACATACTACATGATTATATGAGTTACAAATTTTGAAAAAATCATAATTTTCTACTTTTTTGGTTGTCCCGTGAAAAAATAATCTCCATGGTTTTCAAATGAATATGTTTAATTCTAAAGTAGATATATGCCACAACTATTGCTTCACCGCACTATCTGTTTGGTCATTTCTTTGCCTGTAATTAATTTGCTTTGTTCCATTGATTTTTAACATCTCATGACAACACTTCAGAAGAGAGAAAACCTTACTTCTGTTGCTTTAGATAATTTTGTTTTCCATGTTGTTTCCATACCATTTGTGTTGTCTCTTCATGCTCCTAAAGCCTAGCAAACGTTCCTTTCTTTTCGGATCATGTTAATCATCCTTTCCAGAGAGGCTACCACTATATGTTTAGATCATAGGGGAAAATCATCTCAAGGAACATATTTATTTGGCCTCAAAGTAACTAAGCCGACAGTCCTAACTTTGGAATGGCACATCTGTGTACCTTTAATGTGTGATGTTTACTTTGTACTTCTATATGGAGAAGCGCATTGCTATAAGGTTGATGTACCTGAGCGTTGACGTGTTACAGAATCAGGTTTTGTGCCTTTTCCTGCAATGCTCATTTGGCAGCCCACAACCCGGTCCGATGAATGCAGTGTTGTAGACTATTGTGTCTTGCTTTGTCATTGCCGACATGTCAATTTTCTTCTGTTCATTTTCTCTTTCTATCTAGCTAAACATACTACATGATTATATGAGTTACAAATTTTGGAAAAAATCATGATTTTCTACTTTTTTGGTTGTCCCGCGAAAAAATAATCTCCATGGTTTTCAAATGAATATGTTTAATTCTAAAGTAGATATATGCCACAACTATTGCTTCACCGCACTATCTGTTTGGTCATTTCTTTGCCTGTAATTAATTTTCTTTGTTCCATTGATTTTTAACATCTCATGACAACACTTCAGAAGAGAGGAAACCTTACTTCTGTTGCTTTAGATAATTTTGTTTTTCATGGTGTTTCCATACCATTCGTGTTCTCTCTTCATGCTCCTAAAGCCTAGCAAACGTTCCTTTCTTTTCGGATCATGTTAATCATCCTTTCCAGAGAGGCTACCACTATATGTTTAGATCATAGGGGAAAATCATCTCAAGGAACATATTTATTTGGCCTCAAAGTAACTAAGCTGACAATCCTAACTTTGGAATGGCACATCTGTGTACCTTTAATGTGTGATGTTTACTTTGTACTTCGATATGGAGAAGCGCATTGCTATAAGGTTGATGTATCTGAGCGTTGACGTGTTACAGAATCAGGTTTTTTGCCTTTTCCTGCAATGCTCATTTGGCAGCCTAGAACCCGGTCCGATGAATGCAGTGTTGTAGACTATTGTGTCTTGCTTTGTCATTGCCAACATGTCAATTTTCTTCTGTTCATTTTATCTTGTTGTTCTGTAGTTTATTCACATCTTATCTTTCCCAGGTTACTGTCCAAGTCCTACCCCCGCTTAAAAAGAAAAAAAGGTCCTATTTTGCTCACCAATTTCAGGTGAGGGCATGCACATCTAGCTTTGTACTATACTTGCATCTCATGTTAGCCAAGTGATTTTCATCCTCTGATTTCGATTCACAGAAAATATATATTTTGGCATGCTTATTGATAGCTCAAGGATGCCCCTGTTATATATTAGTTTATTTTGACAGCCTGAGAAGAAATGGATAATGTGTCGTGGTTATTAATCCCTTTAACTTCTCAATTTGCAGACTTCGTGTTCTTGATACCTCAAAGCATATACGATAATTATGTGTCTAACATATCCCTCATATATGTTATTATAAGATATTTAACCGCGAGATAGGCATCCAATCTCTGATCAAATAATGGCTTATCCAATCAGCAAATAATATGATGAACTACAGAGAGCCTATAGTTTTACTGTGTTCTGCCTACCAATACTGTCATTAGATCTAAGAGAGCAAACGAATTAATGATACTGATACTTCCTGAGATTCATTCAGTTTGATCCATTAGTTTTTTAGATATTGATAGTGATACTTACTTTTGTTGAGATTCATTCAGTTTGATCCATTGATTGGGTTTTATGTTTTCTGATCTGGTTGTTGTGGATGCAGGATTAAAGAAAATTAACCCTCACGCCTGCCTGCCAGTTGATACAAATATTATGTGTGTTAATGTGTACTATCCAGCACTATATTTCCGGACGCCTGATATTTAGGCTTACCAATCTCTATGATTGTTTGTAGATGTTGTAATGATTGACCTATCTATTCTAAATACTTTTATGGGTATGAAAGAACATTATGTGCTGCTGTCAAACTGTGCATAATTAGTGTTTCATGTTATGAGTGTTTGGTATGGCGTTTTGCAAATTGAAAATCAGTGTCAACGGCGGGTGGCGCGCGGCAAGCCGCGCCTAGGAATCTAGTGTGTGTTATTAGGCCTGAAACCTGAACATGCTGGGAATGATTTATGGGGTGTCAGGGACGCACGCAAGCTATGATGCATAGTATTGGGGCAGTGATGTTCACTCATTGAAGGAAATAAGCTTCGTGTCTTGTTGGCTCAAACACTAAACTGCAAGGCTCGATTTTTAACCCACAATAGGTTGTACAAGCAAGATAAGAACTTATTTTGACTGGATCCAGTTGTTAGTTAGTTGCATTAAGTTCTTAAACCACATCAAGTATTACCAGCGATATAGTAAGAAAGTAGGAAGTTTGGAGTTGTGCGAGGTGGAAGCGACTACACACACATTTCTACCCTTATTTCACATGAAAAGATGATTGTCGATTTTCTATTCCAATCTAACGTTCTTTGTGCTGACCACTTATGTTATGTGGCACTTCTATGTATCAGTCGAGAAACACATTGAAGATGATATTCTTATTTACCATATTGATATAAAGTTTTGTTCTAAAGTTAGTGTATGGGATATGATTAAGTAATTAATGTCAAGCCTATGAACTGTGTTTACACTTGCAGTTTATTATCCTTGTATGAATATCGAAGGCTTGAATAAGTTCTTATGATAAATGACTTTGTTTTTAGTACTTTATGCTGAAATGAATCGACGTATACTTATCTAACTAACAACAAGTAATCACAGGGAATGTGCATCCAAACATTTATGTTCACATTAAAGAGTTATCACCCAACATTCTTTTGTGTTTTTAACACAGGCCACAAGAAAATGTCTTTTTTTAGAAATTTTGTGTGCAGGCATAGAACGTTGGTAGCTACACTCGACTTTTTATTTTGACATTTTTAAATATGTTTTGAATAATGGGAGCATATACTCCTATGGCCCAAATTCGCACATACACATCATTCTTCACAAAAATCCATCTGTTATTCTTGCGACGTAACCAAACAATTTATGTAACAATTCATGCTCAATTCATGTAGGATTCAATGTGCCATGAAATCATATTTACATATTTTTCAAATACTACTAACGAAAGATCCCACAAAAATTACAATTAGCTATATGTGAATTGAAAGTGTAGGGTTTACAAATTTTTCAAATTTAAATCTAATCAGTCGTGCGTTGCACGTGCACGTCTACTAGTACTATATAAAATAATTCTACTGATCTTATAAATTAAAATATATAGTTAACTTATTTCATACTTTTTTAATATTTAATTAATTAATTTTATCTTATCTTTATGTTATTTAAAATATTTTTATCTTATTTTTATTAATTAAAAGTATTTGTATATTGCAATTAAAAGTGCAACCTCCCTCTCATAACTTCCCTGAAAACTCCCAGCCTGAAAATGACAAAGGGAAAAACGCAAAGTGAAAAAGGAGGAAAGTTGCTACGAAATTTTGTTAGCACAGATACTTCAACCTGTCACGTAAAGAGAAAAAGGGTCACGCTACCGGGTAACGGTCCGCACCATCGAAGAGTCAACCCGCGAACCCGAAAAACGGTTCACGTCGGGATACCCTCCGCACGCGACACGTGTAGGCAGGGGAGAGCACGCGCGCTGTGATTTGTTCCCTTCGCGTAGCGACACCCGTGCTAGGCCAGCCGAGTATGTTACCTTGACAATAAGGCCCTTCAGCATTTTTAAAATTGTATAAAATATTACTTTAATAGGCACAACTTGCATCTAACATGTCAATTTAAATCCAAATTCATATAGCAACCAAGAAAAAAATATAAATTTGAAATAAATAGTAAGGTAGCGTAAGTTGGGCTTTGAATTTTGCTCATTATCATTTATGAGAGCGGGTTATTATTATTTTACTTATATTTCGAATTCATATTCAATTTTCTTGACATATTAGACTTAAGTTGTGCCCATGATCTTTTTTCTTCATATTTTTTCACATTGTTTAAGGGTGTCCACCGAGGCGGGTGGACCAAAAATGCCGAGCTATACAAATACAATGATAATTATATGGCACAAACCAGCCCCTCGTAATTTCAGCTGTGCACATCATGTCACACAGACCAGGCCCTCGTAGTTTCGATTGTGCACATCATGTCACACAAACTGACGCCTATCTGAATCTGAAGTTTCATTACAACCCAAACAGTGGTCTAATCTGATCTGACAGAACTCATGGACAGAATCAACTCCCTGAGAAAAGTAGGATCCTAACAATACTAATGGTGAACTGTTCTCAGACCCTCAGACACGTTTCTTGAGGCCGTCCCCAGAGCCTCTGAGATGCTCCTCACCTCAGCGATCATCGCCACAATGTCGTTGAGCTTGTTAATCGCAGAGCCAACTCCCTGCAGCCACAGTGGGAAGGAAAGATCAGCTCTTTGAAAACTCTCTCCCATGTTTGAACAAGCAGGAAAATATTATATTTCAAACATGAAAAAACATGTGTGTTGTGACTTGTGATATAATTTTTTTTTTAGTTCAGTGTGGTTTGTTTCGGTCACAAAGTTCACACTGTCGTACACCTTGCCCTATTCTGCACAAGTTCCAGATACAGATACATACCACTCCGGCAGCTCCAGCAGTTACTGCCATTGGTGCCGTCACTGAACTTAGCCCTGACGCACACATCACCGGTATGCTGACCGCCCGAGAGATGGAATATGCGGCTGCCAATGTTGGTGTTGCCTACAATTCGTTGAACATTGGTTATGAATTGGTGAAACAAGAAAATAACGGCGCCTGACACTAGGTGTTCTATTTACTCATTTTTGCTCTACCTTTTCGATCAGTCCAAGCACTCCGGGCTTTGTCGGATTGGAGCACTTCCCTCCTTCAGTCTGGATGATATCCGCACCTTCCTCTTCAAGTAGCTCTGCAAGTCTCACCTGTAATGTTGCACAAAGGATTCCAGATTAGAGCACTTGGTTAACTGTCATTTCAAGAAATCCTGTAACAGAATGTATGAGAGGATGATATACCTGATCTGGGAGGCTCAGTGTGTGAGGAACTGTTACGGATAATGTGATGTCTGGGAACATCTTCCTTGTCTCCCTGGTCAGGTTCAATATCTGAAAAATATCACACTTATTTTGTATCTTCACATGGAAACTATGTCGCCTCAATAAACATATCAACCATTAGTGTAATTGATAATTCCAAATTAAAATAAACTGAAAGAGTTTACCTGCTCGGAAGAGAATTCGATGCCCTCTTCATAAAAGGAATCGTAGTTTCCGATTTCAATCTGCATGGAGAAAAGTTTGTGAAGGCCAGTAGCTAGAAGAATAAACAAAATGATGCTCTTTTGAATCTTGTTGCATAGTTTGCACCCAAAGCTACAGACTAACCATCTGCGCACCAGCTTGTACCGCAGGTTGGAATGCTGAAGGATCTACAGATGATACACAAATCTGCAATATGCAATTCCCATGATGCACTTAGCATAGGTTAACTCTACAGTTGGGTAAAGGAACTACAGTTGACAACTTCTGATAAGTCCATGAAAGGTTTCCTCACCGGAAGGTTGGTAAGCTCCAGAGCAAGCTTTACCAAGTCCTGGTCACATGCTATGTCGACATGGGTAGCACCTCCCTGAAGTCATTAAGAACAGTATGACAAGTCTGCGGATGATGGGTCGTATGTGATATATGCAGGACAGCACAAGATTATTAAGATAATTGCATAGGTGACATAATTTTATTTTTGGATCGGTGGATCATATATTTATCAAAAGCTGGCATTGGTCTTCTAGGTACATTCGGCTACAAAATAGAGGCTTTTGTACTGAATTCTGCTTGTTATTATTGCGTACTTTGTAAAGTTTTTTGAAATGGTTCATACAAAACTTTCTAGTAATATTAGAAACGTTGCAGTCGAGTTAGTAGTTGGACAAGAGTATCAGAGTGGAATGATAACAACAGTTGATTCCTGAATCCTGATTTCCTTGACGTTGACTGAATTTGACGAGGATACTTTAATGCCACAAGTAACTTGCATCGATAACGACTTCTCCAAAACATACTTCACAACTAATGCACTGACTGAAAGATAATATGTGCTGGTTCTGATTCTTCCGATCAGATAAGCGACAAAGCTTAGGTAATAATGAAACACTAAGCTTCACTATTTTGTTCAGTGGATTTTATTTAAACAAAAAGAAGTATGCAAAAGCTTTTAGATTTACCCACAATGTTTTAACAGGCATGAAAAATAAATGCACCACAACAGTATCCACACCTTATCTGCAGCCGTGACAACAGATGCAACATTGCTCCTGTCGAAGTTCTGAAGCCCGGAAATGATCTGCAGGTGCAAAGGTTCACTATCAGATTTCAGAAAGGAGAGTCCATCAAAGCAAAGCAAATTCTGTTCCTCTACGCTTCAATCTAGAGATGACTTGTAGACTTGCACTTATCCCGTCTGAAGAGAACACTACTACAACTCAACTTCAGAAAGGAATGCTCTTTGTCTGTCAGAACTAGCATTAATCAACAGAAGTGAAGTAATAGCCAAAGCTGGGTAAGGAGATGGAGAGTGAGACCTTGAGAGCCCTGTTCTCTCGGAAGGGCCTGAGCACGGCGTCCTTGGTGGCAGCAGAAGCCGCTGAGGCGCGGACGGCGAACACGGGTCTCCGGCTCGCCACCACGGGCCGGCACTTGGCTGAGGTGTAGGACTGCACCTGGAGAACTCCTAGTGAGCCCGGTGCTGCCATTCTTGATGCTGAAGATTTTGAGACTGAAAGAGATAAGGAGACTGTACTGCACAGAGAGAGGCTCTAGAGTGGATATGTTATCTTCCACGGTGCAGCAAATACTTGACAGACACCTGGAAATCTCACATGGTTGAGCAAGACGCCTTGGAAGTTTCCAACCTTACAAATTGCTCCTCGGCTGTCAGATTAGTATCACATAACATGGTGTAGAATCATGTTGCCATGATGAGTCAATTTCGCTCACTTGCCTAAGTTTTTTTGGTGACATAAATGTAAAGATAACTATCTGGATTTTGGGGTGATAACTCTTCAGAGTACACTTAGCATAAAGATTGAACCACTCGTGTTACATAACATTCAGCAAAAATTGCATCATTGGCTTACACATACAGATGAACGAAACTGAACACATTAGCTGTTTCTAGAAGTGGCTTAAGCACTTTACGATGGAGATTAAACATCGAATTTTATTCAGCGCGCATACAGGTTGAGAAGATTTCGTATCCCGGTATAGCATTTTGACGAACACCTTGCTTGCCTCTTACTTGCGGATGCCGTTCAGACGCTCGACGACGGTGATCAATCCCTGCAGGCACAAGTCGCCGTCGCCGTTCGCCACCATGGACGAGAACATCTGCCGGTACAACGTCGCCCCTGGCAGCACATTGGCCTCCTTCTCCTGCTCCTGTCCGTCCCCGACCTCCAGCGCCATGCCGAGATCCTTGACAATGTACCGCACGGCGCCCCCGGTCGCGAAGTCGCGGCTCAGCACGCGCTCGCCGAAGAGGTCCATGACGCGCGACCCCGCCGCGCCCTTGGACACCGCGCGAGGAAGAGCCGCGCGTCGAGCCCTGCGGCGTCGGCGAAGGCCAGGGACTCGCCGAGGCCGACGACGGCGCCGGCGACCGCGATCTGGTTGGCGATCTTGCTGCTCTGGCCGCTGCCGGGCGGGCCCATGTAGGTGGGCCTGCCGAGGTGGGCGAAGAGCGGGGCGAGCCAGGCCACCACGGCCTCGTCCCCTCCGGCGAGGACGGCGAGCGTGCCGTCGCGGGCGCCGGCGTCGCCGCCGGAGACGGGGGCGTCGACGGCGTGGCAGCCGGCAGCGCGCGCGGCCGCGGCGACCTCGCGCGCCAGGGAGGGGAGGAGCTCGTGCAGTCCACCAGGACGCCGCCGGGGCGGAGCCCCGCGAGGGCGCCCGTGGCCGCGTCCAGGACGACGGCGCGGACGTCGCCGGGGTTGCCGACCATGGTGAAGACCACGTCAGAGGCCGCCGCCACGGCTGCGGGAGATGCCGCGAGGCGTGCGCCGGCAGCGACCAGTGAATCAGCCTTGGCTGGAGTGCGGGCGTAGGCGGTCACCGCGTACCCGGCTGCGAGGAGGCGCGTGGCCATGGCGCCGCCCATGACGCCGATGCCGATCCACCCCACCCGCGTGACCCCGGGTCGGACCTGCACCGGGTAACCAGCCGCCGCCGGCTCAAACTTCTCCCCATCCTCGATGGCCATGTGCACCTAGCACCTCCACTCTCAGCTCTCAAGTTCCCAACCACCAAGCTACCTCTTTTGTTTAACGTTCACGAGACAGCGACAAAATCAATAAACAACTCAGGCATTGGTTCCAGAACGCAGCCACACCCTATCGCACCATTGCAGATTCACAGCGTCACAATTCACAAATTGAACAAATTATCTCGAGCACGACGAGCAGATTGTTATTTTCCCATGATTGGTTGTTCCGCGGTGTGGAAAGTTTACACAAGCGAGTAAGCGACGTCGCTCGATCAAACCAGAAGATCGACTACTTACTAACTAAAAATCCAAGAGAACAAAGAAAAAACCTAAGGGAACACGCAATCAGAGGAAAGCTAGAGGTGGCAACCGCAGCAGAGGAAGAAGCAGGAGAGCGCGAGGCCGAGCACGACGGCCTCGACGACGTACATGACCCGGAACGCCACCTCGTCGAGCGCCGCGGAGGCGGAGCCGGCGCGCAGGCCGAGGGACGGGAGCCCGGGAGGCTCTTCCACCGCAGCGACCGCGACAGCGACGACGCCAGCCTCCGGTACGACGAGGGCGGCGGCCGGGCACCATTGGTCGGTGTCGAGGCAGCCGCGCCGGTCCTCGACCAAAACAGCAACGAGGACAGCCTCCGGTAAGAAGACGAGGACGGGTGCCCGGTCGCGGCCCCGGCGGAGCCCGTCTTGCACCGCCGGCTGATCACGTACTCCCGCGGCACGAGCCGGCGCAGCCACCCACGCCGCGCCACGCACGGCGGGATCGCCGGCGCCTCTGCCGCCGTGGTCGTCGTCCCAGGGGTGGACACGGGAGCCGTCTCGAAGATGGACATTGGCGGCGCGTCGGAGTCTCGGAGTCTTGGGAGTCCGTCCTGGTTTGGTTGGGAGACCGGCCGCTCGGCGCGTGATTTATGGATTTAGGTGTCCTCGGCTCGGCTTTATTGGCAATTGCCGAGTTCCGATGCCGACTTTATTTTACCTTTACCGGACGTTCGCGCGAGTCAAGTCGGAATCGGAATTTTCTGGTGATTGGACGTGTACGATCCTAGCAGATGAATTACGCTAGAGAGTACTATGAACAATATCAGTAGCAATCCTTCCATGTCGAGAAATAAGATAAGGTTGGATAGTTGGATAGTTAGGAGGGTGGTTATACCTTCCGTCCATCAAAGTTTAAAACTCAGGGTTGATGCTGATGTTTCTCATTTAGATAGAATATTTTTCAGTGCGAGACGACGTTCCCGTCGAGACCTAATCCGTCGACTCAGTATAATCTCTCCGTGTCAAAATAAGTGTATTAGATTTGCCTAAAAGTGAATATATTTAGACATAAAACACGAAGGGAGTAGTATTTCGGTAATTAAGTTTACACAAGTATGAATACCATGCTATATATATATTCTCTTAAATCGTCCACCTAAATATTCTCTTCACGTCATTTCGCTTTCGCTAGCTAGCATAGATCCTCTCATTACCTCGCTGGTTATCATTTCTTGGTACCGAAGGCACGGCATCGATCGGCATGTTCCCCCAGACTGGCACGATCGAGTACAACCCATCGACAGCTGCATCTAGCGATTGTTCTCTCGATGGTTCTCTCGATGGTTCATCTAGTGCTGCAATCTAGTAAATAACCACCGACTCCATCCGTTCCCAAACGAATGCTCGCACGATTTTTGAGATGTAACTTTGATCAAACATGTTCTGAATATAAATCTAACAGTATCACTTTTTCAAAATGTAAATCATCAGCAATCTAACAGTATTATTATTAGACTAAGTTCTTGGTAGAAACCGAATTTGAAATCGTCAGATACGAAAAGACCAGTACCATCAAAATTAGATCATGGCTTTCACCCACAAAATGTCGGAAGGTCAGACCTACGTTTTCACCCGATCGAGAGCGATCAAAACTTTGAAGAGAGTACAGATAAAAAGAAGCCATGCATGGTTTTTTTCGGCACCTCAATTACTGAGAATCGTTAGGTGCACGTACGTCATTGGACACGGCCACCCAAAGGAAATAGTGCTCGATCGCACAACGAGTTGTGTACTTCTTTCACCCCTTCCATCATGAACACTCCACTATATATGCCGTGCTTGGCCGAGATAGCGTTGAGCGGTATCGAATATGTCATATTCGTCGTCGTATATGCCTTCATATACAATGAGTGCCACCGTTAGAAATACTACTGTCATGCGGGAACACGGATCCGAGCGAGACACGTTGAACTCCGGTTGACGATTGCAGCTTATAGCTCTCTGGTAGACAAAAGTAGCCCATCGCAATAGCTCGTGGAATGCACCTATTGTGCTCCAATTGGACGCTGCGACGAGCGTCTTTGGCACACCTCTGTGCTACAAGAGGCTCTAGGCAGCTTCAACAAGGGTTGTTGGTCGTGCACCGACTGACATCGATCCATAGCATGGACTCCATCACCATGATCCGCCCTAGTTCGGCATACACAATGATCCGCCCTAGTTCGGTTGCCCTAGCTCAACGTTGTTGCAACTTGCAAACCCTAGACGGTGGTGAAGCGTTCATCACAAACTGGCGTGTGGCGCGGCGTTGAGGAAGAGGCCGGCAAAACAGGGTTGGACCGGAGCCGGTGGGAGGATAAGGATCAAGGGAGACCTTACCCGCCGGCGACGGCAGGAGGCCTTTCGGCAGCGGCGGCGTAGGGATGGGGCGGAGGGCAGCAGTCTTGCGGGAGGGCGGCGTGGGAGCCTCTGAAATCACTCGAGGAGCGGGAGGTTGTGGCTAGGGTTCTATGATCACTAAGCATGACTCGTTCATAATTTTTTTTAAACTATATCAGCCTTTGTTACGTGTTGCGCTAGATATCGGCCTTTGTTTTTGAGCCAGTTGTCTTGTGAGTGGCGCTCTAGTTAATTACATGTGTTAGTCATCGCGATGCGTGGACATTGACATTTTGTAAACTATATTTAGTAAACTCCATTTTCTTGACAGAATCATACCTCTTTATCCATCGAAATCCATCGAAAATCAACGTTACATCATCAAGGATCAGAGGTATAATAGACATAGGGGGATTATCAATCCACACACCATAATCAGGTCCCCTTGCTAATCTAGCTAGTTCATGAGGTACAGAGTTTACCTCTCTAGGTACATGTTCAAACTCATTTTGCACAAAATCCCTAGAAAGATGGTAGCAATCATCAAATACCGCTGTGGCAATGCCATGACTATCCGCCGTTTAATGCTCACCACTTCTGAACAATCTAAATTAAAAATGACTCGATTGCAACCCAACGATTGGGCTAATAATAATCCTTGTTTTAAATCTATGGCTTCAGCTGTGAGAGCGACTTGACTCTTGAGCATGTTCAATATTTTAATTTGCTGCAGCAACAAACTGCCTACGACTATCCCGACAGCTCCAGTAATACCTCTCAGCTCCATTTACACGTGCCTACCAATAAGACAAAAAACAAAATGACATGCATCAATCATCATCGTCGTAACTAATCTAATGAGATATAGCCGCGCGTTAACAACGGCTAGGAGATGTAACCTACTACTCACTCCCTCTGTTTATAAAAAGATGTCACAACTTTATCTAAATTTGCATGGTTCTACACACTAAAGTATCACTAGTACAGAAAACACTACCGGTAGCGCACGTGTTTTGGTTATCTGTGGCACACGGCCGTGGAAAATGAGCTGCGGAAATAGTTTTTCCTAGCTGTGGAATATATGCCGTGGCCTGCGGGAAATTATATATACATATGGCACGCACTCGGTTTTATATATTTATATATATATATACTCCTGCTATTCTAGACTCCCTTGTAGAATAAGTATTCTGATCAACTTTCGGAACTTCCGTTTAAATAATATCTGAACTTCCGGACGGAATACTTAGATTCGGTGAGTTTTTTTCTCGCGGTTTTCAAACCATTTGTCGGATTGAAGCAAATGATACGCCGTTGGAAAGGTATGGAAAATGCGCACCTTTTTCACTTCTACAAGATTTTGAAATTAGTTACGGTTTTAAAACAAATTTAAATATACGAAACACTGTTTTTCACGTATTTTCCTCGTTTTCGTACTGTTTTGGACGCCATTTTCAAACCGTTTGTCGGATTGAAGCAAATGATACGCCGTTGGAAAGATATGAAAAATACGCACCTTTTTCACTTCTACAAGATTTTGAAATTAGTTATAGTTTTAAAGTAATTTTGAATATACGAAACACTGATTTTCGCGTTTTTTCTTCGTTTTCGTACTGTTTTGAACGCCATTTTCAAACCGTTTGTCGGATTGAAGCAAATGATACGCCGTTGGAAAGATATGGAAAAACCGCATCTTGACTATCTCAGGTCAATTTTCGTAATTCATCACGGAATAAGAGCAGTTTGAAAAATTAACAATTCTGTTTTCTGAATGCTTATGTCCAGCGGACAGTATTTTTAAAATTACTTTCAAACCGCTTATCGAAACGTAACAAATGATATTGCGTTGGAAAGATATTGACTATACGCAATTTTTTCGTATAGAAATTGTTGCCAAATTCTTTATGGTTTTTGGTTAATTTTAAAATACGAAAAACAGTGAAACTAGATAACATGGGAACGATTCAAAATTGACTCGATTGTGGTGCTCGGACTGGGCGAGTCAGCGTGGGAGAGTGAAATTACACTCATATACTCAACAATTGAATGCGGCGGCGGTTGATTTGGACAAACGAAAATCATAATGATAATTTTAACACGTAAGAATCCCGTCTTCGAAAAACAGAGTATATGAACTCTCTGGAATACGTGTAGTGAACCTCTGTTTTATGCCTAAGTGAACTTCTGGTAACACCGCTCGTAATTTTTTATAAATTTCTTCTAAAAAATGAATGCCTGTCGTGTGAACTTCCAATTAAATACAAGGTGAACTTTTCATATCGCCGTAAAATATGAAATGAAATTTTTGCAGTGTTAACTTCCGATTTTGATATGAGGTGAATTTCCGTGATTTGATATAGTGAAACTCTGTTTTTGTTATATTTTTCTAAAAACCAAACTCCGTGGTGAGAACTCCCGTTAAACACGATGTGAACTTCACATATCCTCGTATAATATTAAATGAATTTTTTTTGCAGTGCTAACTTCCGTTTTAATATGAGGTGAACTTCCGCGATTTGGTACTATGAACCTCTGTTTTTTGTTATATTTTTTTAAAAGCGAACTCCACGGTGTGAACTCCCGTTAAATACGATGAACTTCACATATCGTCGCATATATATGAAATAAACCTTGTTCAAAAAAAAAATATATGAAATAAAATTTTGCAGTGTTAACTTCCGTTTTAATATGAGGTGAACTTTCGTAATTGAGACAGTGAACCTCTTTTTAGAAAAACATGATCCTTTTTTCACTCAAGAATAACTTTTATTTTTATTGCTAGGAAAAAAGTGAACCTCGGATATAGAAGAATTGAACTCCCCTCTTAAACTTCTAGGAATATACTAACTCACACTGGAAAAAATGAACTTCGGTCCATGCACATCTTCTAGGAAATATAAAATTGAACCTCTATGATGGATGAATTGAACCGACCGACAAATAAAAATGAACTTCGCAAGTATAAAACACTTTTTTGTTTTCTTTTATCCAATTCAGTCAAAGCAAAATAAAAAATATGAATTCATGTCTTGACCAAAAATCTCAAGCACAAGAAGTGCTAAATTAACGTAAGTAACTTTTCTCCACCACATGTCCTACCAAATCTCTTCCCAGTTGATTTAGCTTTTTAGTTCCTTACCACCGAGCAGCTAGCTAGCTACTTATCCAATGGAAAATACAGCAGAGCAAGCAGCAACGGCAGTTGCAGTCAGTCGCAAGAGCAGCAGCTCAGTGCATCCCGTGGTCCACTAGAAGGCTAGCTGCAGTTTAGTCACGGGCTGAGGGCGGTCCACTCCGGTGGGTGCAGGTGGTGTCTTCAGCAGCGTGGGGCACCAGAGGAGCAAGCCCTTGGCCGCGGATGAGGGAAATCCGCGCGGGAGCTCTGCGGACGAGCCGCCTGGACGAGCCACCGTCGCCGTAGGTACCAGGGCAGCCTGGGCCGGCGATTTGGGCGTGATTTTGGGATCTTATCTTGGGTGCTCAAGCCCGGGCACCGGACAAGATGTGGATGGGCGGGCTTTCGGGCAGAGGAAGACTGGAGCAGAGGCCGTACCGGCGAAGCGAGGCAGCAGTCCGAGGCGGGTTGACGCAGGAGGTCTACCGCGCGAACAGGAACCGGAGGTCGGGGAACAGACGCGACATGGGACACCAGTGGGGAGGGCGGGGGCTGCTGGCCTGGGGCGGCGTGCGGGGTCTACTGGCCGAGGGCGGCGCGCGGGGGCTACTGGCCGAGGGCGGCACGCAGTTTGCCGTCGCGAGCGGCGCACGCGGTCGCAATCGACGACGACCTGCGTGGTTGTTGACCAGAGCGGCGTGCAGGATGCCGCCGGGGGCGGCGCGTGGTGTGGTCCGCCGGGGGCCTCGCCGGCGGGAGTGGAGGGTTGGGTTTGGTGGATGATGTGAGAGATCGGGCACGAACGCACGAGGAAGAAGGTCTTTTGATGGGGTCGGTGCGGGTGGGTGGTAGGTAGCACGTTGGTTTCTAAAAATTGACTAGAATAGTTATTCTAGATGTCTAGAATAGTCCTGCTCTATATATATATATAGGTGCATGAGTGCTGGATGGTCAAATACTCACATCGGATCACATATCTTTGATCTCCTTTTGATTGTATGTTGATTGTTGAGTGCGCTTTACTTCCTTTAATTTAGGTAACTTTTCAAGCATACGTCCCGAGGGACGTATCTGACGCATAGAAGGAGAAGCCGACATCCCTCAAGTGCCTTTCGAATTAGTACAACGCTAGTCCACCACAAACATTACAAAGCACGATGCAAAGAGGGCCTCGCCAAAACCGAGCAACAAAGTCGTGTCTCGACAAACACGGGACACATCCGAACACCATCATCTTTAATCAAACTTTTCTTGTAAACACACCATCCACCCTTGAGTGACTGAAGGAGTTGGCGAGTGGGTCGCAAAACACGGGTTGTCTCGAGAAAGGCATTGTCTTCAACGCACCAACGACAATGTACATTGCACACCGGGCCTTCAACCTAGAGCAGCGACAAACAACAAAGTAACGCCACACCAAACCTATATGCTCCTCCAAGCCTAGTCTCCAAAACGATGCTCCGGATAGAGGGACGACATAAAAAATGCCGCCAAAGCTGATCTGGACCCTAATCATGGCTTTCACCCAGAGACAGTAACCCGAGTGGGCGAGAGAGGTCCCGACTCCTCGGAGACGCCTCCATGGAGGGAAACGACGTCCGTAAGAGCCTTCGTAACCGACACTGGCCGAACGAGCAAGATTTTCATCCAAAGTGCCATGCACCTTAAATCCTACCCATAGGGGCTTGGAGTAGAACATCTGACGTAGCCCGCCAGAACCACCTGCCCCTAAGAACTCGCTTCACCGCACAACAGTACCCCATGGGTCTCACACTTGCCGAAACCGCAGCACAGCCGGGAGCCACGGCCAGCGCCACCTAGCCTGTCAATGTTGGCACCACCGCGGTTGCAGGCGGTCACTGGAGCCAAGTGTTATCACGCCGCACATAGCCACCGTCTTAGATCCACCGACCTACCTAGCCCTAGGAATCCTGGAACAAACCTAGGAAACATTATCGGGTGGACGGAGTCTCCACCTCCATCGTCGTTACGCCGAGGCCACCGCCGAGAGCCCGCGACACCAACCCACTGAAGCCCCACGGATCGTTATCGCTCGATGAGGAGGGTTGCTACCCGTGGAGAAGAGCACTGCCACTGGGATTTGCCTGCCAGCAAGGGGGTGGCGAGGGTCTAGAGCCGGCGGCGTGGGTGCCCCCACCCCCTGTGTCACCTAGGGTTGGCGATGCCGGGGAGCCAAAGGCAGCTAGTTTCCATTTAGGAAACTTGAGTTGTAATAGCTTGAACGATAACATCATAACAAAGGTGGTTTTGTGCATCGGTTGATACAGAGCCCAGGATGTACTTATGTTTTGATAAAGGAAAGAGTGTGGTCTGAACTCTTCTCTTTCGTGGGAGTATGTTGTTACCAGCAAATGAGGGTGTTGTTTTAACCCAAACAAGGGCGCGATCAAACTAGTTGGTGATAGATTAACCACTTGTCTCGCTTTTGTTTTTGTCTCAGCAATATTTCATAAATCCGTCTTTCTATGGATCTCCAAAGGTGATTAATTCTTGCATGACACTGGTAGAAAATGAACCTATGGTCCCGGTTCGGTTGGGCCATCAGTCCCGGTTGCCCAACCGGGACTGGCCAATCGGGACTAATGCTAGTCCCGGTTGGGCCACGAACCGGGACCAATGGGTGGCCACGTGGCCAGTTTGGCTGGGCGTGGGGGGAGACTCATTGGTCCCGGTTCTTGTTACGAACCGGGACCAATGAGTGCTTTTTTTTTGGTATTTAGGGTTTAGGGTCTCCCTCTCGCCGGTGCCCCCTCTCCCTCTCGCCGGTGCCCCCTCTCGCCGGTGCCCCCTCTCCTTCTCGCCGGTGCCTCCTCTCCCTCTCGCCGGTGCCCCCTCTCCCTCTCGCCGGTGCCTCCGTCGTCTCCCCCTTCTTCGCATCGCCGACGTGCTCTCCATCGTTTCCGTACGCATATTATACGCTCTACTATATACACAGTACATGTTGATGCATATATAATTAATATTCGATCTCTTGCGAGAATACAACTATTTAATTACATGGAGATAGATCAAGCCATCAAGGCATATGTAGTTCATCGTCCGAAGCATAATGTTCTCCCCTTTCATCGATGACCTCCCTAAGCAGAAATCCCGCCAATTCCTCTTGAATTGCTCCTACGCGCAGTTCTGGGTCGATCTTCTCCCGCATTTTGCTGAAAGCAGTTGTTCTCCGCTCAGTGGTCAACTCGCGAATGAACTCGCAAACGTAGAATCCACATAAATTACTCCCCGGTGGCTGCTGCGGACTTTCCACCGTTTTATAAGTTAGCTCATCTTTGAATGGACCTTCTACCTTCTGTTTGAAAATTGTCCAACACCTGCTTTGGCAAAGAAAATGAACAAAGGAGTTATTAATTACTTGACATCAGGGAACGAACGAAAGAGGGCGATATAATGCGATAATGATTGAAATTACTTGTTGAGCATTTCTTTCATGTCGGACCACAACGCTTGGTCCCAACTTAATGAGTCGTGGACTTCAACTGTGGACTTGTCAGGTTGAATGCTTAGCAGAATCCAGTGGAACCTGCGGACGTTTACATAAAGCAGACATGCATAGCTCATCAATTACACTTAACATCGAGAAAGCCAAATAAAAATATGTACAAGACAGAAACACTCACCTGAAGTTGTAAGGAAATAGTATTTCCGTACAGAAATGTTGCATGGTTAAAAAGGTGGTCAGGTCATGCTCCACGTCTTTGGGGTGATTGACTAACGTATGTGAATTCACGATATATGGGTCAACGAACCCAACCTCAAAAACTTTAGATCTTTTGCATTCCAGCATCTTCATTCTGCATAATAGCGTACAAAAGGATATATATATAGTCAGGATAATATAATACAGGCAATGAACGAGCTGAGCTAGAGACTTAATTACGAAAATAAATCACTTACAGACAATAGCAAGAGAGGATAGATTTGTCGAGGGCGCGCTTTTGGAATAACTGGAACAGTTCAGTCAGTTGAACCTGTATATGTAACGTTTGAAGAAATGCTCCACTCTAACGTCCAGCGGAAACCACTCTTTCGCGTCCTTCTTTGATGTGTGCACCAGGTACCAGGTATGCAGATTTCGCATATGTGTTGATAGACCCGTCAGCTCCTCATTACTGACCATAGGCTCCCCTTGGACATATTTCCGTGCCATCTCTAACATTGGCGCATATTCATAGCCTAAAAGTTGACCAAGGCTCATACCCAAGGCGGTAGCCTGTTCCTTGGCCTGAGATACAGTGACACCAAGTTCTTTAGCAGCAGCTATGGCTCTGGGGTCCAATAATTCCAGGTCCTTATCCATAGCGACTCTGAAGTCCTTGTCGACATCGGAACACACTATGAGCGGGGGGACCGATTGATTTTTCTGCTGTCCGAGCTGGGCAATTTGTTTCCCGCTTTTTGCACTTCTTCCCTTGTTCTGCTCAGACTGGGCACGTGCTAGCTTAGTAAGTTCACGACCATAGTCAGATGGCAGATTCATCGATATCTGGGATGGCTGCTCAAGGAAGGACTTTCTCCACTTTTTGGATTTTTCATCGTATACCGGCTTCTGCTCGGGCTTTTTTGGTGCAAAAAAAGCCTTATTGTAGGCAGCCACCTCCGCGGCGTTTTCCGCTACAGTCCTGTCATAAGGTCTAATGGGAAGATTCTTATGAGGTACTGTTGGGAGGGGCGACCTTTTACGTTTCGGTGATCGCTTACCCCTCATAGTACGAGCGGTGGGCGGAAACGGCTGACGCGGCGGCGGAGACGGCTGCGCTGGAGACTGGTGAGGCGGTGAAGAGGACTGTTGCGCTGGAGAATGCTGAGGCGGTGAAGAGGACTGTTGCGCTGGAGACTGGTGAGGAGTCGATGGCCTTGGCTGCCAGTTCGGAAGCACGATGAATTCCTTTGGCCATAGAATGGTCGCTTTCTTGGCTTCTCCAAGTTCAAGCACCTCCCCATCTTCACCTGCAGGGTGTTGCAGCTTCAGCTCCTCATAATCTTTCATCACTTCATCCACCGCGACAACAGCGTAGCCATTTGGAACCGGAGAGAAATGGTAAGTTGGATTAGGTCCAATTGGTACGACATAGCCGACCGCCACCTTCACGGTTAAGTTAAAAACTTTCACATGCATCTCACAAGGTGTGCTCTCCGTGATATCATCCACTGGGTAGCGACGAAGTGGAGCCACTGCATCATCATTACCATCCTGGAGCTCCGTGGAAGCCACGCTGCTTTTCCGATTCGATGGGCCACCGGTACCATCGCATGCAGCTTCTACCATGTGCCGTTGAGATTGGCCGCTAGTACCTTGCTGGCTAAGCACGGCAATTTGTTCCTTCTGCAGCTTTAATTCTTCTTCTATATTAGCAGCCGGTCTGCAGCAGCGCGTGCTTCCATTGCCTCCCTTTCCTTTCTCCTCTGATGGCTTCTATCAGGAAATTTCTTCCTGTGCTCGGGAATCGCAATTGTCTTGGGCTTGGAGCCAGGTACGCCTCGTAACCGTCCGTCGTGTTCCTTATTCCCAAGGGCGCGTGTGAGCTCGTCATCCTCTCTATCGGGAATGAACCGTCCCTCTTCAACATCCTTTACTGCATTTCTAATTTCTTGGATGGGTAGTAGGGGATTATCTTTGTGTCTTCTGTTATATATGCACTTCCCTTCTGCGTCCAACGTGCCCCCATGCCCGTAAAACCAATTTCTTGCCCGTTCGATCCACTTGAGTGGCTCTGGAGTGATCCCATTAGCCAGCAGGTCCGCCTCAAGTTTCTCCCACTTAGGCATGCTACCAGCGTAGCCACCAGGCCCCATAGTATGGTGGTACATCTTTAGAGCAGCATTTGCCGCATTTTTTGCAGACTTTTCCAGAGCTTCCTCTGATTTCTTGTACGCCACAAATTCTTCCCAGTAGTCCTTTATCTTCTCATACCCTTTATCGAAGTCTGGAGTCTTATTTTTCTTGACAAACAGTTTGTTCAATCTTTTCTTCCAGTTCTTGAATAGCTCGGCCATCTTCTTAAGTGCCCAGTCCTTGACTTTTTGCTCCATGATTTTCCGGGCAATCTTTTCTGCCTCATCTGGATCCTCCTCATCTGAATCCACCTCTGGCGCCGGCAGGGTGAAATTAACCATGAGCTTTCTCCAAAGTCTTTCTTTGCCCTCATCGCTGACATATAGCTGTCCTTTCTCCTTTGGCCGATGCCATTCTCGAACGGTGATCGGGATGAAGTCCCTAACAAGAACTCCGCATTGCTTTACCATTTTATTTTTAACACCAGGGGGAGCAGTCGGTGTGCCGTCTTCAGCGACTCTTTCGATCGTGTACCTTTCTTGGTCGCCCAACTTTTTGGCTGGGCCTCGTTTTGTCCTTACAGAAGATTTGCTCGATCCGGAGGGCTAAAAGAAGAAAGAGCGTTAATATATGTATATAGACAGCAGAGGCTTAATTAATACAATCTTCGGCTTCATTAATATATGTATATGCACCTCGCCGGAGTTTGCAACATTTAATGTTCCACCGGAGCCTTCGGCTTCTCCCTCGTCGGCTTCTCCCTCGCTGACTTCTCCCTCACCCCGGCCGTCGGGTTCTACCTCACCGGAGCCGTCTCTTCGGTTGAGAGACTCATCTCCCTCACCGGAGTTGTTCAAAAACTCCGTGGTGACATCGACAATATCTTCCGGCCCGCGGATTATATCCTGGAGGATATTTTCCTGATCTTCGTCTCGTTCCATAGTTTCTGCAAATTAAGAACAATGCACAAAACTTGTTTTAGTCCAGAAGCTTAATAACCAAGTTTTAGCTACTGACTAAGTTCCGAAGTATCTAGAAGGCAACACAATTGGATTTGACTCAAAATGATCTACCAAATTCTCTACACAATTGCAATGACTAATAAAATCATTTCCACAAATTCCATATTTAATATAAGAAGGTATTTTAGTTCTTCTAATTTAACATTGTTCAATCATGCATGACCAATTTAATGCATTAACATGGAGCTCTAAAACATATTTTAGATGTTAATAGAAGTCAAATTTCAAATATAAACACTTATTTAAATTAGCTCCATAACTAAAGGAAATGCATTGAAGTTATTTCCAAATATTCACCAAATTGAAATGTTCCAAAATGTTTGTATTTTGACATAAATAGCTAGCATTTATTTTTCTGTGCATTTTGATATATTATTCATATTTTTCTGATAAACAGATTAAAAGATATTGATTTTACAAGTTTAAATCATTTTCTGGCATTTATTAATTAAGCTGGGTCCCACCTGTCAGAGATTTAATAATTTCCAAACTCATTTTAGGAAAAGAATAAAAGGCTGACAGCCGGGGCCCACATGTCAAAGACACAGGAGCACCCACGGCGGCTCTGCTCCGGCGAGTCTCGCCGGAGGAGGGCGAGCGGGCACGCGCGACTGGGCGTGTTGCACGCGCACGTGGGCGGCACCGTGACCAAATGGTCGCCGGAGCACCACCGGCGACGACGGTTTGCGGCGGACGGCGGCGGACATCGACGCGAGGACGAAACAGAGCGCAATAGAGAGGGAGAGAAGGTCCACGAGGACCGCGAGCTCACCAGGAAGCTGTAGAGATGGTCGGCGAGGCGAGGCGAGGTCGAAGACGGCCGGAATCAAGCTCGAACTGCGGTGGCGCGGCGGCCGTGCGGCTAGGGTTTCACCGGGAGAGAGATAGAGAGCACGGGCGTCGAGGGCGCGCGGCGCGGGCGTCGAGGGTGCCGGCGTCGAGGGAGCGTCGACGGCGAGGTCGGGCAGCCTGACGGCGCAATTTCGCTCCGTCGCTTCTCCGGGGACTTAGGCGTTTTCTGCGAATGAATCGGGGAAGGAGAAGGGGAAGCAGTTAAGTAGCAGGGGGTCATTGGTCCCGGTTCGTGCCAACAACCGGGACCAATGACCCTTTGGTCCCGGTTGCTGGCACGAACCGGGACCAATGCGAGGGTCAGTTAATGCCAGATCCAGTGGCGCGCCCATGGACTCTTTGGTCCCGGTTCTTTCCAGGAACCGGGACCAAAGAGTCCTTTTTCAAAATTATTTCGAACTTTTCAGTTCTGAAATGTTGTTCCCGCCTTTTTTTTCTTATTTAGGTGTTTGAATATGAATTTCAAATGGTTTTGAATCTGAAAAGACTTTCAACATGAAAAGTGTTTAAATTTGAATAAATAATCCAAAACCATTTTCTGTTTTCTGAAATAATTATTCTAACTATACAAACTATTAACCATTTTGCCATTTTCAATTAAAAATATATTAACTTTATTGCATATTTTGAATTGACAAAACTTTCAACGTGAAAAGTGTTTGAATTTGTATAACATAAAAGGTTTAATACATTATTACACATGATACAACGTCTCACAAGCGCTTGAAAGAAACACACCCCTGATCCAACATTTGCAGAACAATTTCAGTAAACCTATATTTGTAAGATGAATGTTTGGTGTTGTAAAATGCAGAAGAAAGCAGATAAAAATTATTAATTCATTTATCTTAATGCATTACATAAAAGGTTTAATACATTATTACACATGATACAACGTCTCACAAGCGCTTGAAAGAAACACACCCCTGATCCAACATCACCAACATTATTCTACATAAACGGACTTGCTGGCTCGAAGGCCGTAGGATTAGGGGGAACGGCGGGAGGAGCCAGCCCCGTGGGCGGCCGCCCGGTTCTCGCGCGCACGTTTGCGGCGGAGGGCAAGATCCATGGAGGATGAGTCTTTCAGCGCCCAATCCAGATCGGAAGCCTCCTTCGCCTTGAGCTGGTAGGAAGTCTTGGCTCGCTGGACAGGGTAGTCGCGGACAGACTGGAAGGAGGCTTCCATGGCCTCCTGTATCTGCAACCCACAACCTTCTTCCCCGTCGTCGCTCCAGTCGAAGTCGTCGTCCTCCTCCTCCTCCGCGGGAGGAGCGGCGGCGCCTGGTGGAGGTGCAGCGGCGCCAGGTGGAGGTGCGGCGGCACCTGGTGGAGCAGGAGGCCGGTAGCTGGGCATTCCTCTCCACGCCGGGCTCGTGGGTATACGGCGGGATAGACTCCCGCGGTTGCCCAAGCGCGCTCTGCCGAGCACGCTCGACCTCGTCCAGAAGGCGCTGCGGCGGGCGTGGCGGATCCATCTCGACGATGCGTTCGTGGCTAGGAATGGTGGATTAGGGTTTACCCCGTCGGCGACAATATATAAAGACCTCCAGGGCAGCGCTGGGGGAGGACACGTGCCCAGGGAAGCGCTGGGGGAGGACACGTGTCGTGACCGCAAAGCCCGTCTTTAGTCCCGGTTGGTGTTACCAACCGGGACTAAAGAAGCACACAGATCGTGTGTTTCTTTCAATCGCTTGTGAGCCGTTGGATCAGGGGTGTGTTTCTTTTGAGGGATTGTGAGCTGTTGGATCAGCAGTATCACGACCACTTCGTGAGCCACATGACCCGGTTGGTGTTACCAACCGGGACTAAAGAAGCACACGGATCGTGTGTTTCTTTCAAGCGCTTGTGAGACGTTGGATCAGGGGTGTGTTTCTTTTGAGGGATTGTGAGCTGTTGGATCAGCAGTATCACGACCACTTCGTGAGCCACATGACCCGGTTGGTGTTACCAACCGGGACTAAAGAAGCACACGTACCCTATATATAGCCGCCCTCCTCAGACAGGTTACTCACTCACACAAAACATTCCAGCGTCACTCGGAGAGGCATCTTTGGGCAACCAGCGGCAAGACGTCTCTGATGACCTGCGACCGTTCCAAACGGTTGCAGATCATCAGAGATGTGTTGCCGGACGGTTGTAGATCATCAGAGACGTCTTGCCGCTGCTTGGATCGAAGTGGCGCTCAAACACAAAACATTCCAGCGTCACTCGGAGAGGCATCTTTGGGCAACCAGTGGCAAGACGTCTCTGATGACCTGCGACCGTTCCAAACGGTTGCAGATCATCAGAGACGTCTTGCCGGACGGTTGTAGATCATCAGAGACGTCTTACCGCTGCTTGGATCGAAGTGGCGCTCAAACTCACGAGCCACCGTCGGGCTGTATGCAGGGGGAACTGTGTTTGGACGGTCGAAGCTGAGGTTTGAGAGGTTCCCACGGGAGGTGTGGGAGCCGACAACCACCTACCACGCGTGTTTCACCGGTCGTCATGCAATTAATTAACAGAAAACAAAAAAGAAAACTCACATGTGATATAACCCATTTCTTCTAGATGGAAACTCCCATTTCGTGTATTATGGTTTTCACCACATAAAGGTTTAATACATTACTACACATCACATAAAGGTTTAATACATTACATTGATTTACATAAAAGCCATGAACCCTTCTTCGCGTATGTCCCTGGCCTATGATCGCTTCAGCCGTAACCATGGAGCATCTTCATTATTTAACGGGATGCTTGGGTCAGTTCTCACTGTGAAGGGCGGAATTTCATCAAACTTATCATAATCTGCTGACATGTCTGTCTTGTCCTCGACTCCCACGATGTTTCTTTTCCCTGAAAGAACTACGTGACGCTTTGGCTCATCGTCTGATGTATTCGTTTGCTTGTTTTTTCTTTTTTTCGGTCTGGAGGACATGTCCTTCACATAGAAAACCTGAGCCACATCATTGGCTAGGACGAATGGTTCGTTCTTGTAACAACCAAGATTCTTGAGATCCACTGTTGTCATCCCGTACAGCTGGTCTACCTTTATCCCTTCTCCATTCATGTTGACCCAACTGCACCGAAACAAAGGGACCTTAAAAGTAGGTCCATAGTCAAGTTCCCATATCTCCTCTATGCGACCATAGTATGTGTCCTTTTGCCCATCGTCGTTTGTTGCATCAAAGCGGACACCACTGTTCTGGTTGGTGCTCTTTTTATCTTGGGCGATCGTGTAAAATGTATTCCCATTTATCTCGTACCCTTGGAAATTCAATACAGTCGAAGATGGTGACGCGGCCAACAAGTAGAGCTGATCTCCGACAGTGGTGTCATTCATGAGCTGTAATCGCAACCAACTGCCGAAGGTCTCCATGTGTTTTTCTTTAATCCAGGAGTCATCCTTCCCCGGGTTCTTGGAGCGTACATAATTCTTGTGTTCCTCGATATACGGAGCCACGAAGGTGGAACTTTGTAGAACTGTGTAGTGTGCTTGAGTTAAAGAATGCCCGTCCCTACATATCAGTGCTTTCTTTCCTAGCGTGCCTTTTCCACTCAGTCTCCCCTCATGCCGCGATTCAGGAACACCAATCGGCTTAAGGTCAGGAATAAAGTCAACACAGAACTCAATGACCTCTTCTGTTCCATAGCCCCTTGAGATGCTTCCTTCTGGCCTAGCACGGTTATGAACATATTTCTTCAAGACTCCCATGAACCTCTCGAAGGGGAACATATTGTGTAGAAATACAGGACCGAGAATGGCAATCTCGTCGACTAGGTGAACCAGGAGATGCGTCATAATATTGAAGAATGATGGGGGGAACACCAACTCGAAGCTGACAAGACATTGGACCACAGCCTTCTGTAAACTTGGTAGAGTTACTGGATCGATGACCTTCTGAGATATTGCATTGAGGAATGCACATAGCTTCACAATGGGTACTCGAACATTTTCCGGTAGAAGCCCCCTCAATGCAACCGGAAGCAACTGCGTCATAATCACGTGGCAATCATGAGACTTCAGGTTCTGGAATTTTTTCTCTGCCATATTTATTATTCCCTTTATATTTGACGAGAAGCCAGCCGGGACCTTGATACTGCTCAGGCATTCAAAAAAGATTTCCTTCTCTGCTTTGGTAAGAGCGTAGCTGCTTAAGTATTGACGCCCTTTATCCGTCTGCTTGTTGTATGGGTCTTTCATACGTTGCTGGTCTGCCCGTGCTTCCGGTGTATCTTTTGTCTTCCCATACACGCCCAGGAAGCCTAGCAGGTTCACGCAAAGATTCTTCGTCACGTGCATCACGTCGATTGAAGACCGGACCTCTAGGACTTTCCAATAGGGTAGCTCCCAGAATATAGAGCACTTCTTCCATATGGGTACGTGTTGTCAGCGTCATTCGGAACAGATAGACTGCCAGGACCCTTTCCAAAGATTACTTCTAAATCCTTGACCATGTCATATATAACATCACCATCAGGGAGGTTAGGCTTCTTCCGGCGATCTGCCTCACCGTTGAAATGCTTGCCGGGCTTTCTTACGGCATGACTGTTCGGAAGAAATCGACGATGCCCCAGGTACACATTCTTGTTTCCCAAATGTATACTTTCAGTCTTATCTAAACAGTGCGTGCATGCATTGTATCCCTTGTTTGACTGTCCTGAAATGTTACTAAGAGCAGGCCAATCATTGATGGTTACGAACAGCAACGCTCGTAGGTCAAATTCCTGTTGTTTGTGCTCATCCCACACACGTACACCTGGTTCGGACCACAACTGCAAAAGTTCATCAACTAATGGCCTTAGGTACACATCAATGTCGTTGCCGGGTTGCTTCGGGCCTTGGATGAGCACTGGCATCATAATGAACTTCCGCTTCATGCACAACCAAGGAGGAAGGTTGTAGATACATAGAGTCACGGGCCAAGTGCTATGACTGGAGCTCTGCTCCCCAAAAGGATTAAAGCCATCTGTACTTAGACCAAATCTTAAGTTCCTTGCGTCATCTGAAAATGTCGGGAACTCTCTGTCGATTTTTCTCCACTGGGACCCATCGGCGGGGTGTCTCAACTTCCCGTCTTTCTTACGCTCTTCTTTGTGCCATCGCAACAACCTGGCATGCTCTTTGTTTCTGAACAGACGTTTCAACCGTGGTATTATAGGAGCATACCACATCACCTTAGCAGGAACCCTCTTCCGGGGGGGCTCGTCATCGCCCTCAACATCACCAGGGTCATCTTGTCTTATCTTGTACCGCAGTGCATTGCATACCGGGCATTTATCCATATTCTCGTACTCACCGCGGTACAGGATGCAGTCATTAATGCATGCATGTATCTTCTGCACATCTAATCCTAGAGGGCAGATAGCCTTCTTTGCTTCGTATGTAGTCTCGGGCAATTCGTTATCCTTTGGAAGCTTCGGCTTCATTATTTTCAGTAACTTCTCAAATCCCTTGTCAGAACAACCAGTCTCTGCCTTCCATTTCAGCAGTTCCAGTGTGGTACCGAGCTTTGTGCTGCCATCTTCGCAGTTTGGGTACAACAACTTTTTGTGATCCTCAAGCATGGCCTCCAACTTTAGCTTCTCCTTTTCTGTATCGCATTCTCGCTTTGCATCAGAAATGACCCCACCAAGACCATCAGCGGGCTCATCTGATGCCCGATGTTCACCTCTTTCTTCTTCAACGTCTTCCATAACAGTATCACCGCATTCCTCAGGAACATAGGATAGTTGTCATCATCCTCCTCTTCTTCATTGTCTTCTTCATTGTCTTTCAACGTCTTCCATAACAGTATCACCGCATTCCTCAGGGAACATAGGATAGTGTGAACTTAAGTGAGGGTCGGACATTTCATCGAACACATCTTGTGCGTGGCAAAGGAAAAAAAAATAGCACCCATTTCCCACCAATCCAAGAGAAAAAAATTAGAGGAGAGAAGGGGGTGGGGGTTATTTATAGGCAGGGAGGGGTATTGGTCCCGGTTCTTGGCACGAACCGGGACCAAGCTCCGCCACACGCCACGTGTCTGGCTCTGGAGCTTTGGTCCCGGTTCGTGCCAAGAACCGGGACCAATACCCCCAACCGAACCGGGACCAATGGTCCACGGTCCCATGGCAGCTCGAACCGGGACCAGTGCCAGGCACTGGTCCCGGTTTTTCACTGAACCGGGGCTAATGGCTGGGGCGGCCCTGGACCAAAGATGGTTTTTCTACTAGTGTGAATTGCTTAGGATCTAGTAAGTCCAACAATCAGTCAAAGAAATTTACCCAGCCAAATCCTTATTTTATAGGAAATCCTTTAAAATTTGAGGGCGTTAGAACAATTTTGTACCTGCGAAGATATAGTTTTTTTGTTTGATGTTCACCAAATCAATTCTTTAGTACTTTTAATATTATATGAATGAACGACATGATGAAGCCTCTTAATTAACCATTAAACATAACTAAAAAGAGAAAAGGTTGATAAATGATTGCATTACGCAATGTTATTTCTGTTATATTAAAGAGTAGGCGGATCCACTTACTAAATTACGAGTTTAGAAAATTAGCAGAACTTTCTCTTTGGAATAGAAATAGGCAATTTCTACATAGGAAAGTCGGGTGCAATGGCTTAGTTAGAGCATCTCCACCGCGCGCCCAACTCCGCTCCAATAGACGTTTTGGGCACGCTGGCAGCAAAAAAATCCCAGCGGCGCACCCAATACAAGAAAAGTTACCGGCGCGTCCCAATACAGCGTCCGGCAACCCCGCTTCGCCGCCAGGTTCTAGGGACGTAAGCGGGTGTGCCGGCAACCGCGGTAACGCGCGGCTCGTCCGAACCTGACGGGTGGGGGCGACGCGTCAGCGACCCAATGGTCGAGGGCGGATTTATTGTGGCAGATACGCCCGTTTTAATGACGCAGCGGTTTCCCTGGCGGGCGCAGGCGACGCAACGCGTCGAGCGCAGAACTGGAAGGTCAGACGGTGGCGCGCACGCGTCGTCGGCGTCAATGCGCGTGGCAGACGAGCCGGTGGCAGTCTAGGGTTTAGTTTGAATTTAGCTAAATTCCATTTAAGTTTATTAAATTTCATTTGTCAGATTTCGTTTAAGTTTGTTAAATGTCCTTCAAATTTAATGAAATATCGCCGGTTCATCCATATTCGAGTATCTATTTTTTTGTTGTGAAAAACCTATTAGGAGCGACCGGTGGGGTGCGACGCTCTCAATACTCCAGTGGCGGATCCACGTCTAGGCTGTGGGGTCAGCTGACCCCACAGCTTTTCAGCAAACCTTTTATATACCGGTGAGTTTTTGTGTAAAAATAATTCAAAACTAGGTAAAATCAGTGGTGATCAAGACTCTGATCCCACAGGTTTGGCATCTTGCCTCCGCCACTGCAATACTCCCTCCATTCGGATTTATTCTACATCCTGGAAAATTTCAGACAAATTAGGCTAGCATTTATTAGTACTACTTTTACACATCTCACAATGCATCATAATTATGACCTCACAAGAAACAAAACACCCATTGGTTAAACCAAGCTTAACTAATGCAATCCATGCATGGGAAATAGTAAACCGGTGCATGCATTGGTGTAGACTCTCTCCCTCTTAATTAACAAGGTTGGACCCACCTTGGATGTAGAATAATTGTGAACAAATTTTGAATCTAGGATGTAGATTAAATCCGAACGGAGGGAGTAGGTGGCAACGGCTGCCGGCGCGCCCAACAACGACTGTCCGACAACTTTGTCGGACGCTGTATTGGGTGCGCCGGTGAAGATGCTCTTACGTGCTGTCCTCGGTTGAGCTTTTGTTTTTTCGGCCAGTTGCCTACTGGTGTTCTAGTTAATGACATACGTTAGTCGTTGCGATGCGTGGACATTGACACATTATAAAACTACTTAGCTTCCCATTCAGATTTGCTGACCAATCACCATCGTCGTAGTAAACTGCTAATGAGATGCACGCGTTAACAACGGCTAGCTAGCCTATCCACAGTTGGCTAGGTTTGCAACTAGTACTAATATTTTGTGCTTTCTTTGCCATGATGCCCAACAAAGCAGCAATAGCCTACGCACATGTAATGAAGGGCGGACAAGAAAACGGCATCTCAGCGCACGTCGTACTCTAGATACAGTGCCGAATCCTGGACGTCCGCTCGCAGATCAATGGCCCACAGCAAACCCGCTTGATGAACAGTCACCGCGCTACTGTAGCTGCACGAATATTGGTGCACAGCTGCAGCCGGTCGGGCGCCCTCAGCCGGTTACCTGCGCACACACGTGCACAAACTTTTAGCGCGCGACGCCCGGCCACAGCCGGTGCCCTCCTCATGCGCACGAATATTGACGCGTCTCAGCCGGTCGACCCCGCAGCAACGTTTTGCAAAAAGAACCTTGCACCAAAAGAAATTTCGTCGCAGCCCACCACTCCTCCCTGAGGGGACCTAGCCGCAATTTCCAAAAACATTAAGGACCCCGCTGGAAAAGCGTCCCCGCATCCTTCCCCTCTCCTTCTCTCTCCCGCGCGGCTCCGCCGTCGCCGCCGCCGCACCGCTGCTCCCCGTTCAGATCGATGCTCACGGGAGGCTTCGCTGTCGCTTCCTCTTCATCCTCTCCGGAGATCGCTTGCCGGGACGCAGGAGCGGCGCCGGAATCATCGCCGCCGTCGAGTTGCTTCGGCCGCCGCGTTCGGCTGCTGCAGGCGACGCTCCGGCAGCCCAAATGTGGCGGCGCCGCCCCGTCCGGCCACCCAGCGTCTCCGCGCGCCCGACGCGCCGAACCGCGCGCTCCAGCTCGCGCGGATGTGTCGCCGGCGAGCTCGCCGTAGCCGCGGTGGCCACTGATGACATCAGCATGACTCCAGCAGTGGGCCCACACAGTCAGACATTTTGTAATTACAGAAAACATTGAAATTCACAGAATTAAAATCTTTTAATCTGTTAAACAATAAATTGCAAATCATTTATAAAAAAAATGCAGGAAAAGTGTATTGTCTTCAATAATGCTTTCTCCCCAAAAAAACATTTAATTCTAAAATAAGTTTCAAAATAAATTTCATAAAAAAAACAAAAAATTAAAATCTTTTAATATGTGCATTGCAATAATGCAAATCATATATAAAAAATGCAAAAAAAGAAAAGAAATGTGTGCCAACGAATAGTTCTTCCTCACCAAAAAAATATACAGTATTTTTAACAAGTTTAAAAAAAGATTTCAATGAATATTTGTTGAAATTTTTACCAAAAAAAAACCCCACCCCCCCAATAAAATATTAGATAATTTCTACAACTTCAAGATAATTTTCACGCAAGATTTGTTCAAAAATTTTACAGCAGCTAATTTTCCCCAGAGAATATTCGACATCCCTAAAATATTATTTCCCCCACAATATTCAACAATACTCAAAGAACAAAAAATCAAATATGTTTCATACATGTTTCTCTATTTTTCCTTTTCTCAGACAAGTTCTGTTGCGTTGGTTCGATTCAAATTGCATAGACGTATACATAATATATCAAAACCACTGCATCGGCCATGACGTACCACAAATTTCAAATTTAAGAAATTTTTAAACTTTCCACATAAAATTTGCACTAACTATCCAAGTGAACATTTGGAGACAGTCCAAATTCATTTCCTCTAATTATGGATTGGATTTAATAAATGCCCATAAATGTATTTTGTCCGTTTATGGAGTTAAATTAAGTTTCTAAAACAAAATACAGATTTACTACACCATTTCAAAATGATTAGTATTTATAGATAATATAACTAAAGACTATCCAATTATGCAGATAAATTTAATAAATGCTAAATTTAGTTAACATTTGTAGATAACCACAATTTATTTCCTCTTATTATCGTCTCAAATAGAATATTTATGGCAAAATGGAACCATATTTGATAATTCCAATTTTAGTTAACATACTATTTGGACATCTTATAACTTAATCACCTCTAATTATGCAGTTAAATTTTAAAAGATGCTTGGTTAGATGAAAATTTGGAGAAAATGCAAATTCAATCCCTCTAATCATGGATTGAATTTAAATTGGATTTAACACATGCTCACATAATGTATTTCCTCTGATTATTGAGTTAAACTAAAAATTAAAGGCAAAATACAAACATATTATGCGAATTCAAATAGGTTAATACTTACAGAAAACATAACTTTAACTCCCTCCAGTTATGCAGTTCAAATTAATAAGTGCCCAAACTGAACTTAACTCTCCTTAATTAGGTCGGTTTTGCTAATTCTCAGCTAGCTGAGAATTAACTTAGTGCTCAGTCAACTCCCTAACCATTTGATCGTGCGTTGAGATTCGTGCGTCAGTTGCAAGTGCAACTGGGATTTGATAACGTCATGCGAGTTGCAAGTGGACTTGCAACTGCTATGGACCATTTGATTTGCTTCATGATTCGTGCTAATCATGAGTTGGAACTTGACTTGCAACTGTGATTGCTGACGTCAGTCGACAGAGAATTAAGCTAATTCTCAGTCGACTGAGCCCTAGAGAGACCCTTAAATTTAAGTAATGCCTGATTAGATTAATATTCAAAGAGAACACAAATTCATTTCCTCTAAATACGGATTGAATTTAATAAATCCTAACACAATATATTTCCTCTAACTAAGACATTGTGTAGAAAAGTGAAACTTAGAAATTTACAAATTTAAGAAATTCTCGAACTTCTCACATAAACTAACAAATATTCATTTTGTTGAAGATTTGTTAAATGAGGTTTCCAAAAAAAATTTCATATTTTCTTGCTTAAAAAACAAAAAAAAACAATGGACTTCAAAATTTTGGATCACAACGGGTGCGGCGTAAAATTTTAAATATCTTCAAGATCTACTCATTTTACAAATGTAAAAATAATTTGAATCTGAAAACACCCCAACTTGAACAATTTTTGAATTCTAAACAAATTTTAAACGCAAATTTTTTCGAATTTCACTTATTTTCAAACCTCCAAAATGTTTAAATGTTCACATTACCAAATTTAAATTTTATTTACTACACGGTGCCGCGCCAAGTTGCCTAGTTTTGTTTAAGTTGTTCCATTGCAAGCCCGACAAACAGGTAGCACCGGCAGTACAATTGCATTGTGGTCTACATGAGATTTTTCAACGGAGCAACCGGAAGAAATTAAAGTTAGATTCTCTTGGTCGATAACCAAACCAGCAATCTCTATCTATTACACGTACGCCGAAATGATCTGCTGAAATCGCTTTTCTTAATGGCGGAATATATGCCGTGACCCGCCGAAAACCATACATTTCGCGGGCACTCGGTTATCCCGGTGTTTATTTACTGCTAGGTGACTACGATCATAGATGTGACTCTGTGTGAGTGCCGGATGTTCACATCGGATCACATATCTTTTAATTACTCTTTTAGACAGTATGTTGATCGCGCTTTACTTCCTTTTGTTTAGCCAACTTGTCAAACAATGTGTACTCGTGTCTGTCTTTCTTGGATTAGGTTTTTGCATCTGCCATGTAGCCACATCGTGGGAAAAAAATCTACAGCATATAACATCCAGGCATGTAAAATTCAGTACGTGGCAGGATAATTGAGACGCGGGCCCATCGTTATCGTTGTCCTAGGCTCCTAGCTACAAATATTAACAGAGAATAGTTCCAGCCGGGGTAGAAGGAAAATATTAGTAGGGACTTATTGTTCATATCAAAATGTAAAATGTTTTAGCAATTTTTGGCCCACATGTATATAGACATGTTTTAGTGCAAGATTCATGTGCGAGTCCAATTTTTTTAAAATATCTTACATTTTGATACGGAGTGAGTAATTAAGAAAAGAATAGGAGCAAAGAACAAAAGTGCAGGCTTGTGGAATCGCCATTGTGCTCTTTTCTGCGTGAACCAGGCACACACCTGAACATTCGAAGAAAAAGATATGCCACTACCATTGAAAGTCTAAACTAAAGATGATGAAGTGAAACTGTGGGTCTGAAAGGAACATGATTCCGATAACATAGAAGGAGACTCGGAAAAGAGAACTGAGTAGGGATTTCTGGCTTCTGAGATCCAGCTAGCGGTCTCTTTATCTAAAAAAAATAAAAATCATATTTATTACATGTTATAGAAAAAACTGGATTTTTATGACTCGATAATATATTCTACAAATTTGTTAACCTCAATTTGAAAAACTTTGAGTTTTAAATTACAAAAAGTATAAAGTGTGGACTAACTAAGTATAATGAACACATCATATTTGTAAACTCCAAAATTTATCAGATTTTTTCATTTTTGTGTCGCCTAAAATTTAATTAATTCATTGATTCAATTTTGCATGCTTGTAGGATACATTAATACATTTAGATATTTTTTTTCAGATTTTTCTAAAACTTATAAATATGACCTTTCATATTTTTTTAAATTAAGGGGGTCAAGCTGTCTTTTGTTGTCTCTAGTAGCGGTAGAGGTACAAATGGAGGCGTGTAAGTTTGTGTGCGATCATGGGAGTGACGAAACCTACTTCAGTAACCAAGCCCGGCCTAGAAGTGTTTTTTTAAGACAAAACATCTATCAATTATCATTTCATTAATTAAGCAAAAGTTTTAAGAGTATCACAAAGACCAAAAATGCTGAATTGATACAATGCTATTACTCTCAGGACTCGGGGCATCATAGAAGCCAAATGTTTCGTCCAGGTGACCCTCCAATCCTTAGCCTCTTTTTAATGTGCATGAAGATTGTTATTGGCATACCAGATACTCCCTCAGTTTCAAAATAGTTGATTCAGATTTGTCTAAATACGAATGTATATAGACATGTTTTAGTGTGTACATACATTCATATTTACACAAAGTTAAGTCAAGTATTTTGGAACGGAGTGAGAACATTGCTAAAAACTCTTCCGTTTCTTTCATTCCAAGTTCGACAAACTGTTACTGGAGAGCTTGATTTGCTTGAGTCCCGGTCTACCCACGTTGGTGTGCAACTAGCAATATTTGGTTCCTTCCTTTGCCAGGACGCCCAGAGAAAGCAGCATAATGTAATTGTAACCTACGAACGGCGCGCACAACGTATTTTAATTTTGATCTGTCGATGTTTATGTGCTCAGATCTTGCCAAGAAAGAAAAGGAAGGCAGTTGATGCATGAAGATTTGCTTACCATAATTAATTCATTGACGGGATGACGAATACTAACAAGCTCATATTTATCTTTACAAGTGCAACGTACAGAAGGGAGCTGTTCCAATGCTAGCAAGACAACAGGTAGTAGCTTCCATTAGTACACGTATTCTACTGTACATAAGACGTGCGAAGAAATATAAAGCGAAGTTGACACGCGGCAAAAGAGCTCCGGGAATCAAATTTTTCTATGTGTGGAATATATCTACTGGCCGCTGAAAATCGTATGTATCGCGCGCACTCGGTTTTCCTGGTGTTTTTACAGCTAGCTGGCTGCGATCAATTCATATACAGTAGATGTGTTTGAGTGATGGATGGTCACATACCCGCATCAGGTCACATCTCTTTTCTCTCTTTAGACAGTATGTTGATGGCTTTAATAATCTCTTTAGCAAACTTGTCAAAGAATTTGTTCTCTTGTCTGCCTTTCTTGGATTAGATTAATTGCATCTAGCATGTATCCACATCGTGAAAAGAAAAAAACCTTGCAAAATGCAGCACGAAACAGAGGCAACAGGATACTTCAGGCGCACGCGGGCGCACCGTTATCTTTGTCCCTGGCTACCAAAAAAAGCTATGCACCCGCGCTGTAGATGTGTTTGAGTGATGGATGGTCACATACCCGCATCAGGTCACATCTCTTTTCTCTCTTTAGACAGTATGTTGATGGCTTTAATAATCTCTTTAGCAAACTTGTCAAAGAATTTGTTCTCTTGTCTGCCTTTCTTGGATTAGATTAATTGCATCTAGCATGTATCCACATCGTGAAAAGAAAAAAACCTTGCAAAATGCAGCACGAAACAGAGGCAACAGGATACTTCAGGCGCACGCGGGCGCACCGTTATCTTTGTCCCTGGCTACCAAAAAAAGCTATGCACCCGCGCTGTCCGATGAACTGGGCATGCACCTGAACTTTCAAAGAAAAAGTTATATGTTCAGAGTCTGAAAGAAAGATGATGAAGTGATACTGTGTGTCTACAAGGAACAGGGCTCCGGTAACGGAGGAGGAGACTCCGCAAACAGAACTTTGGGCATTTTGTTGTCTCTAGCTAGTAGCGAATATTTTAATGTGTACATACATCCATATTACACAAAGTTAAGTCAAAATTTTAAAACGGAGGGAGAACATTGCTATAACTCTTCCATTTCTTTCATTCCAAGTTCCCAACAGACAACGGCTGCTACTTGAGAGCTTGGTTTGCTTGAGTCCCGACCTACCCACGTTGGTGTGCAACTAGAAATATTTTGTTTCTTCCTTTGCCACGATGCCCAACAAAGCGGCAGCAAGTAGCCTACGAACGGCTAGCACAACGTATTTTACTTTTGATCCGTCGATGTTTATGTGCTCATATCTTGCCAATAAAGAAAAGAAAGGCAGTTGATGCATGAAGATTTGCTTATAATTGATTCATTGACGGGATAATCAATAACAAGATCATATGTAATCTTTACGAGCGCAACGTAAGTAATACAATACTCCCTCCATTTTTTAATATAAGACGCTTTAGAATTGTTCCAATCAGGTGACCTCACTTGTTGATTAAATTACAGGTAATGCCCTCCCGCAGTTGTTCAGTGTCGACAAAAAAATTGAATCAGGGCCATCGCCATCGCTAGCACGATCGTCGCCGTCGCATCTCAGGTCCCTCGTGCGCGAGGACCTCCAGGCGCTTGTGCTTCTTCCCCGCGTCGCCATCGCCTCCCCGCCCCACTCCTCGCCATCAGGATCCAGCTGCCCAGCTGCTCGACTGCAGGAGCACCAACATCAGCACCGTTGGGCTGAGCACCAGCGCCACGCCAAGCTGCTCGACTGCGGGAGCACCAGCAGCAGCACCCTTGGGCTGAGCACCAGCAGCACGCCCGGGATCCACCAGAGGCGCTCCTCGCCCAGATTTCTTTGGTTCATGATCTCCTCCGGAACAGCAGAGGTTCTCCACGCCCCTATCGCAGTATGCAGGAGGAGCAGAAGCAGCTGATCTTCTCCAGTTCCATCTCCTCTGGTTCCTGATCTCCTCCGTCCTAGAACTGGACTCCATCATCCCAGGTTCCTGCATCTCCTCTGGCCAAGCAGTCGATATGATCGTCGTCGCCTCGCTGTGATCCTCTTCCGGCCCTGCAACATTTGATTCACACATCAATATGGTAGTCCTGGACCTCGAGCCCGCTTGTTCCGGTATGGCTGTGTCCCCGCTCCACACTGCCCGTTCTGCCCCGGATGTGAGGAGGACCTACCTCATCTGTTCGTCCGTTGACCCCGTCTGGCAGACGTGTGGCTGCGAGCTACACCAGGGCTGCGCCTCCCCCATGACGCTGACATCGCGTCACTCATCCACGGACTGACTGACCGCCTCCCCCGCCTGCACCCCCTCGCTCTCAACAAGGTGCTGCTCATGGTCCATATGGAAATCGCGGAACAGCATGGTCTTCGACGCCGACAGGCTCTCTACTGCCCGTGTGCTTGCCATGGTCACGGACCACCTGCGGCTCTGGATGGTACGTGCCCCTCGTCGGGTAGACCTCAGTAGCCTCCACGCCTGGTGTGACGCTCTAGTATGATCTCCACTTTGTTAGGGCTCCTGCTCCTCCCCTGTTGTTCTCCCCACAGGGTGGTATGCCGCCCCGTGCACGTCGCGTACCCTTGTCTGCGTGACGCTGTTACCATGTATCTTAAAATGTTTTGAATGAAAATCGTTCAGGTGGGCATATCGCCCCCGTTGCGCGCTCTAAAAAAAAGTAATGCAAGAAAAAGGACTCCAAGATGAACAAGGACCACATGATGAACAAGTACTCCAAGATGAACAAAAAGAGGAAGTAATGCAAGAGCAAGATGGAGTAATTGAAGAACATGGTGCTACAGGTAAACAGGGGATTTATCACACCAAAAGTAAAGAGGGGGTAATTTAACATGCATGTCTTAGAATTTCTTCTTCTTTCTATTTCAAAAATTCGGTTATGTCACTGCAACAGGGGAATCCTAAACAGGAAGGAATAATAGATGCATAAAGTGAATTCATAATATACATTAAACAAAGTTTGTTGCAAGGAATAATAGATGAAAAGGCAGAATAATTAAGAACAGAGTAAAGAGGCAACCTAGGTAGTACAAAATGAAGAGTGTGTCCTGGGGCAACCATTACTGAAAATTAACAGGAATAATGGATGGGGCAGACTGGTCTTGATTTGCTCACCCAATGCGGTTGTACAAGCACTTGGAACAAAACAGCTAAGTGTCCTCAGGTCTTATGGTGATCAAATCTCCACTTATAGCAGAAATATAGACAGACTCCGACATTGGATCCAATGCAAGGCATCCCGTATAATCAAACTCGTTAAATACGTGCAACCTTTCTGATCTCATATTATTTGACAGATAGTCCTATTACATCTACATGAAACTCTGACAAACACAAACTGTTCATCAGAATTTTCAATCAAACATAGGGATCCTGCTTTAGTCTAGGACAAGTTATAAGGAACTTCATGGGATTATATAAGTATGAATGTCATAATGAACTGTAAAGATCATCCAGATAGCAGAGTGCATGGAGAACAAAGTCACATACCATTAACATAGTCAGTAATCTGCTCAACAGTATCTCTTACATGATCAATTGTGATCATGTGAAACTGGCATAATTTCCATTTTAACTTTTTGGCTCCATCATGATGAACTAATCATCGTCTTGTGCCGAGGCTGGTACCAGAAATCATAGCCAAACAAGGGCTGTGACCTGGCTTTTCCCAACTACACGTAGCAAGTAGATTGATTAACTACATTTTAAGAGGCAAAAATACTGTCTGTTTCTCAAAATAAAGCATCAATACTAAGTTTTTCAAGCACAAGTTTATTCCAGCAAGCAACATGTGTTTCAGCAAGCAACTTCTAATTTTTTTGTTTTTTTTCCTGTTGCAGGTGTGCAACAACCAAAGTGAAAAAGAAACTCACTGAATGATCAGCAAAGATATGCAGCTTATGTGGCAATGCACACCTTGTGTATGAGCAGAGGAGGCAATTTTTTTTAAAAAGACAAGCAAGATATCGCAAAGTTTTTCAAGGCAGATATTCAAATCATCCAAAGAATATGGAAAGATGCAATGCGGCAAATTACACAAGGTCTTGAAGTGAATGTTGCATGCAAAATTGTCAAGGTATATTTGTTGAATTTGTATACTCCTATATGGAGTAACTACCAGATAATACTGCTATATATTGGCACACAACCAGGTCGAAAAAATTTGGTAATGGTGGAGGAGACTTAGACGGAAGGCTCGAGAAGAGCTCGACTTTGAATTAACGAAGCCAACAACCGGCTAAGGTTACAACTTACAAGAACATGCTGGCAAAACCAGCAACAGCACACACACACACACACCACACACTCACACCTCACAGCAGCAGAGAAACCAACCAAGCAAAACTAAATGAAGCACAAACTAAAAGAGATTGCTTGATCCAAAGGGGGCTTCATGACTTCTGCTGCACGGAGACGACGTCGAAGAAGTCCATACCAACAGACCTCCATCGCACCATCATCGCAACCACCACGACACGCTAATGGGGAAGGAACCTAGCAGGGTTTGGGACTCCAAAGGCGAGGGCTTGTAGCAAAGTCTCCAAGAAGGTGGACGGCATTCAAAACGTCGTCATTGCCGGCAGAGACATGTCTCGCAAAGCTTTCGCTCAAGCCCCAATATACCAACCCTAGAAAGACCTCGGAGAGATCAAAGGGCGATTCACAAGACGCTACGAGGAGAACCTTCACCGGACGGACACACCGTGGAAAGCAAGGTGGGACGGAGAGGCGGAGTCTGGCCGTCTAGAAAAAGGAGGGGTCTTCACAGCGATGCCTTCAACAAGGTAACTACACCGGAGGTGTTGTCATCGCCAGCAATGGACGCAGCCATTTCACGGCTTTCACCGAGACCCATCCAAAACCAAACGCCAGCCGCCGCCACGAGGACGCGAAGAAGACACCGATCTGGAGCCTCACGGCAAGCACCATGGAAACCGGGGTAATTCCGGCAAAGGGGACCGAGCATCTCCAGCAGGACCGCGCGGGTCTGATCTCTGAGAGGCAGCGTCGCCCGGCCTAGCCCAGCTCCAGCCCAACGGGCTTTGGATCTGGCAGCCTTCCGGCAGCCACCATGGGGGCAGGCGCACGGGGCCGACCGACGGAGAGGCGGCGCACGGGGCCGCCCACCGGAGCGGCGCCCGGACTCGGCCGGCCGACCGCCGGAGAGGCGGCACACGCCCTCGGCAACCCACCCGACAGATCCACCGGATCTGGGAGGTCCCCGCACCCGAGCGGAGAGAGCTCCACGGGCGGCGCGGCGCGGCGGACACACGCACACACGCATGGCGCACGGCGGAGGGAAGATGGCGTCGTGCTCAGACGAGGATAGGCGGGAGGAACCATGGCGCACCATGGCGAGGACACACACGCACGCACGCAACACCACACCCACACACGCGAGGGAGCTCCCCACCGCCGCCTTCAGCCGTAGCGCCGGCGGTGTCCTCAGGCGACGGCGGGGGGAGCGGGGGTGGGAGGAGGGAGCTCGGGGCGGCTAGGGTTTGGATCGCCGCCCGTGTCGCACTCGCGAGAGCGACGCGGGGCCGACCAAACAAAACTATTGCGATTGATGGAGGAGGAGACTCGGTAAAGAGAACCTTGCTCTTTTGTTATCTCTAGCAGTCTAGCTAGTAGCGGCGCTCCGTCCCTGCTCTAGCTAGTAGCGGCAGCGCCGGCGACACCTTTAGTCCTATACTTAACCAAGCTCTCAAGTAACAGTTTTTGAAAGCATATACTTCCATGACCCAATACATGGGTGTAAAATCATTCAACATCCATCGGGTTTGACGTTTCTTTTTTCACACATAAGTTTGAGGTTTTTTTTTTAAATAATCAGGAGCTTTATTGATTAAGCAGCGGTGTCACAATCGGAAAGTGTCTTTTGCTCTTGGGCACCAGTGCTCCTGCCACTTAATTTTTTTCTAAAATCATATTTCCGAGTTTCAAAAAATTATTAAAAAAAGTACGGGTGTAGTTAATGGTGTAACCCAAAAAAAATTAAAATATCAATTTGAGATACTTTGTATTATGGGCTCCATAAAAATGACAAAATTTGTTAAACTTTAGAGACTTAAAACAATGCGTACCCAAATCTACACTTTTGTCATTTTTGTATATCTCAGAATACAAAATATTCCAAATTTATTTTGTTCACGTTTGTGGGATATAACGATGGCTACATTCAGATTTTTTTCATATTTTTGAATCTCGTAACTATCATTTTCGAATTTTTTTAAGTTGGCAGGAACACCGGTGCCCAGGAGCTAAAAATCTGCACTCTGTTGCAATCCTTAGCAACAGTGGCGGAGCCAAGGCCCACCGACAATTCTCTGTCTTGCTTTATAGGCGGAGAGCTCCATCACCACCCCGAAGAAATAGTAAGAACTGCTTTAGAGTTCGTTGTCACGACATCTAAAAAAAAGGATCGTGTTGAGCGTCCCCCAGGGGATCGGAAGCCCCGATCCCCCGCTTTCCCAGTCGTTGGATATGTGCTTTGTAACCGTCAGATCAAGTACCCTGCCCCCCGCATCGCTTCGTAAAATTTTTAAAAAAAACATGGCTGGGATGCGCCTTTTCCTCCAAGACTCGCACGGACCTCTCCCATGGTTCCCATCAGGCCCCACTCGCCGCCGTACGAAAGACCGCCGCCGGCGAGGAAATTCCTTCGTGCTCTGACCGCCGACGGTGAGGAAACTCCTTCGTCTCCGACCGCCTCCGGCAAGGAAACTCTAGCTCCGGCTTGCAGCAGCAGTGGGGCCTTCTCAGTATGACCCCTTGAACCCATCCCCGCACAAAGCTGCGCTGACACATCTCCTATGAGACACACGCCCGTCACCGGATGAATCTGGACTCGGGCGGTGTGTGGGCCTGTTTGGAGACGCGTGTCGCACTCTCATCTGACGGTCACGTGTCAGGATGACTAGGAGTGTGGACCCCGGGGGAATTGGAGGCTTTTCCCTAAAAAAACCTTGTCAGGTACAGGTTAGGTACCATCACTAACGCTACATGGGCTTTAAGTCTTTAGAGGCCCAGAAGGCCATACGTCATGGGGAAAGATGTGCACTGCGACCGGATAAATGCAATCTTAACCAAACGCAACCTCTGATCCTTATCCCCATCTCACGCGATTCTTATATAAACTAGAAGGTAAGGACGCGCTTTGCTGCGCCCGATTTAGCCGTTTTTGTTTAATTGGTTCGTTTCATATTTTTGCTTTGTTTTTGTGACTTTAAATGAGGCGGTTTAACATTTTTTTTGTTCTCCAGTTTGACAGATAGATATAATATGATAATTCTCTTCATTACAACAAGCTTTTAGAACAATAATTGCTCAAAAATGGTAGTACAATATCATTTAATGTTTACGGTTTCATCTGCAAAAAAAATTCCAAACAAATTCAAAGACTACGATAAAAATGATAACAAACTGGGTTATATCCTAACATTTTCATGAAACTATAGATTTAAATGCTAATATTAAGATCAATGTTTTTATAATAACAAGTGCCTTTGCATTGTCACCTCCATGAATCGCTCGTCTTATTTACCTACCTTCCTAACTTGAATGGCAATGAAGGTATAGATTATTTTGCAACATGAAAAGAATGTAGTACGTGTAAATGGACTGGGAACGTAATCGAAAGAATCTAAAAAAGAAATCTAAAATACACGGGACAAAAAGCAAAGTAGTAAAACATTCTAAAAGAATAGTCCGTTGATTTTTTTCGTGATAACGTCTTCTATCATTTGAAAGGATTACCTATTCAACTGAGATGTCACGTATTTCCCTGCTATCATTCGAATGGATTAACTATTCAAATAAAATGTCATGTATTTCCCTATGAAAGCTACTCGTTATTATAGAAAGCAACCTCAAAACAGCTCTTATAGTTGCAAGTTGAAATATGCAGTTTTAACATGTTTCATTATAACAAACCTCAACAATTCATACGTCTTTTTTTTCCGAAACTCTATGCCTAGGTGTTACCAAAGTCATCGCCGCAAAGATGATCAACCAGACGCATTCAAGGACGTGTCTGCTAACTCTTATGTAGTAATCTACCGCTCACTAGAGGCTAGCTAAACAGAAACGTGGTATGTGCCATATTTTGCACTATGTTTTCTTAACTGCATTGATTTTGACATGTATCTGGAGAGACACAAACACGGGCGTTTCATTGTATATTGTGTTTTGTGTACTCTCCCACTTGGCTAAGTGATAAAGTTATCTTACACCAACACATTTGAACAAATTCTTCTATCTGACAGCCATATGAGCAGCGGTGAATGGGATAATAGCGCGACGCGTCGGTAGTGCAGCGGCTGGAGAAGCACGTGCTTCGGTGAAGTTTAGAGCGTACATACATACAATATATAGATATAAATCTATATGTATATGTCCGCCAAAATGAAAAAGAGTTGTGGGGAACAGCGAGATGATCTACTCATAGAGGAAAATTTTAAACGGTTCAATGAGTGCGTTGAATTTGACAAAATTTGTCTAAAAATGTTACGAACTTCGGTGCAAAATTAACAACTTACATTTGACAAAATTTAAAACCGATCACAGGAATGGAATCTACTCCTCGACCCACATATATTTCGTGTACATTTCAGCTCAAATCAAAACACGGTTATATAGATTAGAGAGGATTATTTATTGTTAAAGGTAATGTGAGAACCAGCCAGCGCAAAGAAGTCAAGTGCGAATAAATAACCAGTACATGTGGGTCCACCAAATGGGCAAACGCACCACAGCTCTCCAAATCCAGGGAGCTTAGTTCTTTGAAGGATGGATCAACATCATGCCATATGTTGATTAAGCCATTCAAGCAAGGCGAACACAAACGCATAGAGATCCATATGGGGCCATCCAAGTCCTACCTCGCCTTTTTTCTTGTCGTCGCCCTCGTCGCCGTCATGCCGCAGCCTTCGACGGCCGTGAGGGCCGAGCCCCCTACTTCCTCCACCACCGGTGTTCAACCATCGAAGTGGCATATCTTCAGATTGTTGAGGGCGCTGCCGTCCTGCTTTCCGTTGCCGATATTCCGCCCACCAACGCCTAGTGCACCAGTTGCACCCAACCCATCGTATCCGAAAGAGTGCCTACCATCGTTGATGAGGCTGATGCCATGCAAGGACTTCATGACTAATAAAACCGCACCGGCGCCTCCAAACCCAGGCAAGTGTTGTGACGGCGTTAAGTTTCTCTACAAAAATGTGTCTATCTGCATGTGCAACTTCAACAACGGCAACATCGCGAAGCTCATGTCGGCACCCCTTGAAATGGGAAACTTCCTTGATCTCTTGGGTATCTGTCAAACGGATCTGGATGAAGCTGAAAGTTGCGAAGGTAAGCTCGTGCTGGCGGTACTACAAATACTTCTGTTGCATTACTCGGTATGTTTTTAATTATGAGGTTTTGAAAAAAAATATGGATCGATCTGAGAGCAGGAAATGTGCCACCAATGACGGCCGCACCTACCCCTGAAGCTGCTCCGTAATACCTTTATAATAAGGTAAATGCTAGTTTTTGCCGGATAAAAATCCTTATGATAGCTATTTCAGGGCTTCATGAACTATGTATTTTTGTCCCTCAAAAGAAAAAATTATGTACGGAGTGTTTTTTATTCTAATTTGGCATGTCTTTGTTTGCGTTTTGCAGAGCCATCGCGCTAGTAGCACTAGGAAAGTCAGGAACAAGATGAAGTTATGGTGCCGTACGTCAGTCAAGATCCATTAGTATTATTCTTAGAAGTAGTACAAGTTTGGCGCGGTTAGAGAGAAACTATATGTCGTTTTACTGGAGTCTATGTGGCATTCGTCTTGAGAAATTTTATTAGTTACTGTCGTCCAATATATATCTCAGTTGGTGGTTGACCGTTCCCGATTTTGTTTTCTGATTTTACCGGACACCCGATCGATCCTTGGGCAATACAACGCGTCAAAGCCATCCTCCTCCCCCGCTCTCGCGTCGCCCGCTAGCTTGGGTTCTGGATGTGTTGCCGCGGCCAGTTCCATCTCCCGTAAGACGCCGCCGCCGCCACCTGACCCACTCGCGTACCGTATTGTCGTAACTCGCTGGCGGCAGCCCCATGTAGGATCGCGGCCTCCGCACCGGAGCGACGTTGTGTGCACGCTCAACCAAAGTTCACGTGCTCTGATAGGTACAGCGTGCCGAGGAACGCGTCCAACACATGTGAACTCTCTCCCTCGCTCTCGGTGACGCCGCAGCCAGGTAGCCAGCCCTCGTTGTGTCGGCGCACGACTTTGCTGGAGACCGGCGCGCCGGCGTAGGAGCCTGTCAGACGGGGACGGTTGCGAAGTAGGAGAAGGGCGGGAGGCCATGTTGGAGCCTCGGAGGAGGCAGGAGCGTACACGGCGGCGGCCATGACCACGGGAAGGTCGACACCGGCAGCCTGATTTATGCCTAGCCGCCTGCAGAATGCATGGAGTTCGTCCACTTCAAGCTGAACCGAGATGTGGTCCGATAAAGTCTAATTTGTTTCTTCATGATTTTCTGAGGATTGTCTAAAGAGACCTACCATCAATACCACATTCAAAACCTTCCCTTCAAAAGATTTGCAGTTCATCCGATTCCAACGGTTCTAGGTAGCATACGCAGACGGAGTTATCTCACACCTTTTGTTTTTGGCCTCTAGCACTTAATTCATGAATGGTACTGTACATGATTTCATTCTACCAATTGCCTAAAGGAGTCTTAAAACGATTGGATTATTTCCGATCAAGATTCTTTTGGCAAGGGGATTGCGAGAAGAAAAATACCGACTGACTAAATGGAGTGTCGTTTGCTGCCCTAAAGACCAAGGAGGACTCGGAGTTCATGACCTTGAGGTCAAGAATAGAGCCTTGCTAGGTAAATAGCTCTTCAAATTTCTATCGGAAGATGGAGTTTGGCAAACCCTCCTTAGGAGAAAGTATGTGGGAGATCAAGCTGTTTCTCAGGTTCTTTGCAAACCTGGCGATTCACACTTCTGGGCTGGTCTCATGGCTACAAAGAAGTTTTTTTTTCCAACATGGATTTTTCTCAATTAGGGATGGATCGGAAATTCGTTTCTGGGAGGATAAATTGATAGGCCAATCTACCCTTAGAGAACAATATCCGGCTCTGTACACTATTGTACGAAACAAAAGCGACACGATCGCGAAGGTGTTGGGTACCTCCCCACCAGATGTTTCGTTCAGAAGAAGTTTACTTGAAACAAGACAAGCATTCTGGAATGCTTTGCTCATCCGATTGGATTCTGTCCAATTGTCGGAAGGTCCAGATAAATTTCAATGGAATCTTACAAAGAATGGTAAATTCTCGGTTGATTTTATGTATAGAGCACTAATTCTACCTGAAGTGCCAGTCGATATTAAGGATAATAACAAAATTTGGAAGATGAGGATACCACTTAAAACTAAAGTGTTTGCATGGTATCTTCGTCGGGGTGTAATTCTTACTAAAGACAACCTTGCCAAGCGTAATTGGCACGGAAGTAAAAAGTGTGTTTTCTGTCAACATGACGAGACCATTACACACTTATTCTTCCAGTGCGAATTCGCCAGGTCTATATGGTCAGCCGTCCAGATAGGTTCTACCTTACATTCACCGCGTACTGTTGCAAACCTTTTTGGCAACTGGTTAAATGGCGTGGATTATAGGTTTAAACTCTTCTGTAAGATGGGCGCGATTGCCATTATTTGGTCGCTGTGGCTATGTAGAAATGACAAGGTTTTTAACGATAAAAATGCTTCTGTTATGCAGGTTATTTATCGGTGTACAGCTGTGCTACGAGCTTGGTCGGCCCTGCAGCGTGTGGAGCACCGAGACTTATTTTTGGAGGTGGCGTTGAGGCTGGAGGCTGCGGCCAGGGAGTTATTCTCCCGGCATGGATGACAACAAAGACTCCGGATAGACCTTCCAACATCTTAGGCGGATCTACACTTTCTCATTATGATATGTAATTCGCCGTTTTTACTTTTTGTTCTGAATTGGTTACTGGTGAACTGGTGGCTGTGTGCATCTTAGCTATGCAGAGCCCGGGTGTAATGCTTAAAACTCTTAAGTAATAAAATCCCTTTATCTAAAAAAAAGTCAGAAGCCTTTGCCCTACCCCTTGCCGTAGCGCATCCGCCGGTGCGTCTTCGCTGCTCCGATTCCACCCCGGCCGCCGTCTTCGCTGCGTCATCTCGAGCCACCACAGGTACCGCACTCCACTTGTTATGCTGGTAGCTCACCTTTCCATAGTCTCGTACCCATCCAAAACCTAGCAGTAGCAGATCCACTTCAGAGCAAGCTGCCTTCCAATTCGTGATGATCCCTGACCAGTCGATGTATGAGCGTCCGTCAATTGCTCGTGATTTCCTGTTCTGGGTGATCGTATATAATGCACCTGGATGCTTCTAGGAGAAAAAGGGGAACGCATTGTTTGTTAAGAACATGTGAGAATTATATGTAACAAACCAAATCTATGAGCTCATGTCGTGTTTTTACTAGGTCGCTTAACTTGTTTGGAAATAGGAGACTAGTTTTCTCGTAGTGGTACCATCAGTCGAAAGTATTGCGCGGACATGGTATCGATAGTACAAAGTGCAAACTGGGAGATAGTGTGATAAATCTGGTGATTTGGCGCGACAAAGATATACATTCTTATTGTATTGACAACGCTCCGTGCCCCCTGTATGAATGCAAAATTTATGTATCTTAGTCTTGGTACACTTTACATGCAGATACATTTGTAATTTTAAAACAGTGTAAGTTTCTTCTGATTGAAGTCCATTATAACATATTTGTTACCCCGTTCATAGCACTTTTCCTGTACTTTTTTTCGCGACAGTCAATTTTTTCCTTCAAGTAAACAAGCATAAATATATGAATTTAAGAGAAAGTTTACCATGGAAAGTCTGACTGATGATCTAGTGGTGGAAATCCTCTGTTGGGTGCCGTTCTAGTCCTTTTGTTGATTCAAATGTGTCTGCAAGGCCTCGCTAGTATTTTCATATGATCCACACTACAATCAGAAGCTACAAAAAATCCCAACTGGTCTTCTTCTTGGAACCTAATCTTCTACCCAAATTGCTATCCGGCAAAGCTCATGAGCATGTAGAACTTGTGTGGACTCTTGCAATGACCTAGTTCTTTGTAAGTACAAGAGTCCTTTTCAAGATAATTGCCACTTCATTGTGTGCAACCCGGCAGACGAGCGTGGAGAATGCTTTCTGCTACTCATCTTGACCCACATGGACTTGAGTGTAAAGCTTATTTGGTCTTCGATCCAACATGGTCGGTGCATTTCTATGTCTTCAACTTTTAGGAGAAGGCCAAAATGGGTTGGCTACTTGGTGTCAGCGAACTTGAGTTTTTCATCTGACCTATCCACGTGGCATGTGGATAATCATTGTCTTTCAGTTCTAGAGGATAGTAAACCACACATTTTTATAAGTGGAGTGTTGCATGTGCAGATAGGCTTCCCTGAAATTCTGGCGTTGGAGTACTGGGAGGAATGAGTTATAGGATACCCCACCATGATTTTAGGATCAAGCTCCCGACTGACTGTTACGGTGTCTTGAATGGTTGCTTTGGTAAACATCGGGGTCCTTGCAGTAATGTGCATTTTTAGAGGAGGGTTCTCGAAGGGTTGCAGTTTAGAGCCTTGGTGCTATCGTCCTTGCAAATGGTCTCTGAAGCATGATCTTGGCATGCAAGATGAATTTGGAAGGGACTATTTTGATCGCATTGGTGATGCGTACCCGTTCTTCGGGCTAGGTGGTTATCGGATTATTGCTTTTGACCAGGAAAGATAGCTCATCTTCCTTGTCAACAGGGAGGCAAATAAGATTTTTTGCACAACATCACCAATGGGAAACTTAGTGAGATCCAATATGGTTACCCCTTTTGGAAATATTATTATTATGTGGCATTACACTCAAAGATTCCAAGCTGATCCAGGTACGTTATGTAGTGAGCAGCAGCATCTCTTGTGTTGCATTATGTGCACTGCACCTTATTCTTATTTTGTCACAGGAGAGGCTACATATGCCTCAGTGTTCCCTTTCTAGACCTACCACTACAGGAAAAACCATAGTCGTCGACAACGTTTTCATTGATGACGGCTTTTTATAGTGGCCTGCGGCATATGTGCCATATGCCGAGGGCTTTTACAAAGCCACCAAAAAACAAGTGCTTTTGCCTATGTTCTCTCCGATCGACCGTCAGCAACAAATGTTTTTGCCGAGAGTGGCCGTCGGTATATTTCGCAGCCATGTAGATTCCGGCTGACGATGCTAGTAGTATGCCGACGGCTATGACAGGGCCATCAGCATATACATTTTTTTATTCAATGATCCTCCGCAATTAAATAAAAACTTTTCAAAAAATATATGAAAGCACAACTTTTTCAATGACAGGGCCACTTCACCTCGCCTCCGGAAGCTCCTTTTTGACATCTCCAACACCCTCCTCGAGCCCCTGCCCGACCATGTCACGTCGGCCACCCCAAGGACCCCGTGCTGCCCCGATTCCCTTTAGTGTGGTGGTGGTGATGGTGTAGGTGGTGTTGGTGGTCTCGTGATTGTGATTTCAATTGCTGAATCATATTTGTAATTAGTCTTTTATTTTTTTGTTTCCGCTCATCAAGTATGACGACGGATTTGCCCTTGGCATACACAGAACTGCCATCTCGACATACACAAAATGACAGGTTACCAGCAGCCGCCACGTTTTGGCATGTGCCGTCGGCAATCGGCAAAGCCCCCGACATGTATGGACATGTTTGCCAAGGGTTTTTGGCCGTCGGCATACAAGGATACGCTAGCAGCCTGACACCCAGCAGAGGCCACGTGGTTCTTTTGGCCGACGGCAAACATCCCAAGGCCGTTCAACGGACGACAATGTCACCTTTTTGCCGACATCGAGGAGAAACCGTCGGCATACGTGTTTTATGCCGATGACAGTCCACCTCTTTGCTGAGGAAGAATAAGTCGACGGTTGTTTGCCGTCGGCATACACCTTTGTTGACGGTTTTCGGATGTCGGCGTATATCCTGTTTCCTGTAGTGTGCATAAGAAACTTGTTATTGAGGTTCCAAATATTATGCCCAAAACAATGGTTCCAAAGCTTTGGTCATTCGGGTTCATGTTGACAACCCTACACAAGAGTGCAAGTTGTAGAATTTATGAAGAATTAGGTGGCTGATATGGCACAGAAGGACTCAGTTTACTGCCTGAACAACACTATAAGAATCAGATACTGTTATTATGGTTGAGCATATCTTTTGTCCTTGCCAGAATGTAAGTAGTAGTAGTAGTAGTAGTAGTAGTAGTAGTAGTAGTAGTAGTAGTACCGAGTAGTTCATTTTTCTTTTTTTCCCTTCTCCTTCTTATCTGAACGGAACAGTGAGGAGGGTGTTACACTGAACAATCAGCAGTAAGTGTTCTCCACCTTACGGTACTTCCTGCAGCATGAAGTGCTACGGTAATAACCACTCATTCCCTGAACGGAACGGTGAGAAGGGTGTTGGTTACATTGGGCACATATTATGTATGAACTATAGGGCCAATGCTCCATGCTCACGACTGTTTTGAAATTTGATGCGGCTCAAAATTGAAGAATTTGTTAGTACAGTACAGTAGAGAGTAAACCACGCGTAGCGTAACCTAGCTGGTCATTACTACTCTATTAGAAGTTATACTATGAGCCCGGAATGAGCCGCATTAAGAAGACAACAAGTTTCTTACCGTTCGCTCGTTGTAGTTATAGCAGTTAACTCAGCGTTAATGGAGAAGATACATGGAAGCGGTGAAGAATAACTCCCTTGCCGGCTTACTATATAAGCACGATCGATGCGGCACAAGTTTTCTTGACTTGATTTCAAGGCTACTGTAGCTCCCTTTCTGCCATGGCGCTTCTCAAGAAAGACACAAAGGCTCTGATCTTCTTGGCAACCATTGTAGCTGTCGCCATGATCATGCCGGCGTGCCACGCCGCTGACGGTATAGCAACGATAAGAACCTCTTCTCTAACTTCATTCCATGCTATTATAAATTGTTTAACATTCGAATAAATTGTCCCCTATCCTTATATACATTATGGTCTGACTTAATTATAAATTTGTAGACTCAACTTTATCCAAGTGCTACCGCGTCCTATCGTGCACCAACAAGACGTGTCTCGCCTACTGCAGGGCCCTCTGGTACGAGGACCCGAAGGCGCGCTGCTTTCATACGTCGGACCCTAAGAAAGGCAAGAACTACGACACGTGCTGCTGCTACCAGTATCCATCCATGAACTGACTGAGTGGTGCCGGTCGTTCTCAGAGTCATGCATCGATATGATCAGACTTTACCGGCGACGACCGGAACTGATAATCTGTCCGCCTGGAAGCGGCTGCGGCCTGTGTGATCGTTTCCTCCGCCACTTCCGAAGTCGGGCGCTCTGGGACGCCGCGACGCCGGGTCATCTTCCCGCGCGCAAGCTCACTCCCAGATCAATAGATCTTCTCCCAAGGTATATATGCACGGCTAATCTGTTCTGAAGCAGTAATACCAACGGCATTAGTTGGCAATAGTAGTTTCATGTGCTTAATTAGATGATAAGTGGGATATAGTTTATATTTTTTTTTTGAATTTTGGGTTTTATAAATTAAGACGGATCAGTTCGATTACAATCACGATTGATCACCCCAACCACGCAGGGAGGAGATGAGCCAATCAACACCTCTTTACTCAACACAGACCTACCCAGACTAGCAAGGCAGTGAGCCGCTTGATTTGCAGTTCTATTAATTTTCACCACATCCGCCATATGCAAAGCCTCCATCGTAACCACAATATCAGTGATAATTCCACAAATAGCTGACCTATTCTCTCCAGTACAGTTGATCTGATCCACGAGTGAAGCACAATCGCTCTCCAAAACAACTTTTCCTGAAAAAATTGGAACCATAGCTCTCAAGCTCTCTAAAGCAGCTAGAGCTTCACCCTGTTCAGCATCAAAACAGAGAGGGATGCGACCCCAGGCCACTGGCGGAGCTCAGCTGAAAATTCTGGGCGGGCCAGCCCAAGTGGAGAGTGTATTTTTCTGCTTTCACTGTTCAATTTAGCCCACATCCTTCAGCATTTTGGGCTGGGCTGGGCGGGCCGTAGCCCAGTTAGGCATACACTGAGCTCCGCCAGTGCCCCAGGCAGTCATCAAGACATTTCCTCCACAGTCACGTAAAATACCACCCCAAGCCCCTGAATGATCATCCGAAGAGTAGCTAGCATCAACATTCAGTTTTGCCCAACCAACATCAGGTTTTGTCCAGGCAGCAGGCTTTTCTTTCCTCTCAAGCTTGCATCTTTCCATAGGCAGTGAGACAGGGGACTTGCCTTTTGGATCAACCACATCAGTGATTTCCCTTTTATCCTGAAAACTTGTCAGGTAAGATTGCAAGAAAACAGCGGAATGTTCAATAGTACACTTCCCATCACCAAAAATGATATTATTCCGGAGATGCCATGTTCTCCACCACACTAACAGCATTCTGGCACGCATGTCATCACTAATTTGGTTCAAGAGAATAAGTACCCAGTTGTTACCAGTCTCTGAGAGTTTGTATTCAGGGGGAAGGTCCCAAAAACTCCTGATACATTGTCTAAGGGCCACAGCTTTGGTGCATTTTATCATTGCGTGATGGTTTGTCTCTGGTTCCATGCCACAAATATGGCACGTAGGAATTTTATCCATTTTCCTTTTACATCTCAAAAATTGAACCCCCAGGGAATCAGTAGCTAACTTCCAGCCAAACACCTTGACTTTAGGTGGAACGTTAGCCTTCCAGATTAAATTCCAGAGCTCTCTTCCTCCATTAGTTCTGTGACTCGGCCCCTTTTGAGTACACTTTGAGTTAAGGGCAGCAGCAAGCCTATAAGCACTTCTGACCGAGAAACAACCATTTTTTTCATGATGCCACGCAATGGAGTCGTCACCATTGAAACGAGGAATTTTAATCTGCAAAATATGTTCAGCATCAGCCGGGTGAAAAATTGTTCTAACAAGTTCAGCTTTCCATTCTTTTGAGGCAGGGTCAATCAAGTCCGAACCCCACTTCTCTCTAGTATTCGTTGCTTTACCCATACTCTTCAAGCAACCCCTTGGGATCCAATTGTCCCGCCAGATTTTCACTTTAGATCCATTGTTGATTCTCCAGATAACTCCTTTTTTAAGCAGTTCCAAGCCAAAGCTAATGCCCTGCCAGCAAGGTGAGGTATTTTGAATGAAAGCAGTGTCAAGGTCACCTGCAGGTAGTATTTGGCCTTCAAAACTCGAGCACACAGGCTGTCAGGCTTAACAATTAATCTCCAGACTTGTTTTGCTAACAGAGCTTGATTGAATAGTCTCAAATCTCTGAAACCCATTCCACCTTGGTTCTTGGTTTTTGTCAATTTTTCCCAAGAAAGCCAGTGTACTTTTTTATTATCCACATCATCTCCCCACCAAAAGTCTCTAATGATGTTATTCAGATCTTCACAAAGACTAGCCGAGAATTTAAAAACACTCATAGCATAAGTTGTGATTGATTGGGCCACAGCTTTGATAAGAGTTTCTTTTGCAGCCCCGGACATGTACTTCTCGGACCAGTCAGAACATTTCTTAGAGAGCTTTTCTTTGGAAGGTTGAAATTTGTCATTTTTCAATCTCCCCTCAGGGACCGGAAGGCCAAGGTACTTATCATCAAAAGAAGTTGTTTCCACATTCAGAGTTGAGATAACAACGGCTGCATCAGCCTCACTAACCATCTGTCCAAGCATGAGCGAGCACTTCGCAGGGCTAAGAAGTTGGCCAGTACCTTTCTCATAAACACGAAGAACATCATTAATCTGACCAGACTGATCTCCATTAGCTTCAAAAAAGAGGAGGCTATCATCAGCAAATAGAAGATGAGATATTCCCGGGCTCCTTCTACAAACATGAAGTTCTTTAATATACCCTTTACTGATTCTATCTTGAAGCATAGTGGAGAGCCCTCTGCAACGAAAAGAAACAGAAAAGGTGATAAAGGGTCACCTTGTCTCAATCCTCTAGAGGGTTTAAAGCTGCGTAACAATTTACCATTGAAGCGGACAGAGAATTTTACCGTTTTAACACACGTCATAATCCACCCAATCCATTTTTCACAGAACCCCAACTTTCTCATAGCATTTTCCAGAAAGTTCCAGTCTACGCGATCATATGCCTTCATCAGATCAAGTTTGTATGCACAAAAATTTCCAGCGGTTCTCGATCCTTTTTGGAGAGCATGGATGCATTCGAAGGCAATGATTGCATTGTCAGTGATCAGGCGCCCCGGAATAAAGGCGCTTTGAGATTCCGAAATGATATCCTCCAAGAGTGGTCTCATTCTATTTACCAGGCACTTTGACACAACTTTGTAGATGACATTGCAGAGGCTTATCGGTCTATAGTCTTTCAGAGCAGCAGGATTTTCCAACTTTGGAATGAGTACAATAGATGTATCATTTACTCCATTTGGCATCTCTCCAGTCTCAAAAAACTTCTTAACCGCAGCAATGATGTCTTCCTTTAGAGTACCCCAATTCCTCTGAAAGAAGCCAGCTGGGAAGCCATCAGGCCCTGGAGCTTTAGAAGGCCCAATTTGAAAAAGAGCAAAGCTGATCTCCTCATCAGTAAAATCTGCACAAAGTTTTTCGTTAACATCCCCATGAACCTTCTGTTGTAACAGATCAGTTATCAGAGTTGGTTGGACCGAATCATCAACAGAGTACAGATCTTGAAAGAAGCCAGTGGCAAGGTCTTCCATTGCGGTTAAATCAGAGACCACTTGACCATTTGGCATTTCCAGCTTCTCGATCCGATTCTTTTTTTGTCTCCAACTTGCCTTACGGTGAAAATAGCGAGTGTTCCTGTCCCCTGCTTTCAGCCAGGTAACCCTCGACCTCTGCCTCCATTTAATTTCCTCCTTCTCCAGAAGTTCGTCAAGCTCAGCACTGATTTTTGAAGCAAGAGCTCTACTGGTAGGATCGAATCTAGCATTGGCTTTCTCCAAATATTTTCTCTTCTTCTCTATTTCTTTATGAATTGAACCAATAGTTCTACCACTCCATTCATGGAGCGATGACATGACGCCACTCAGGTTTGCAGCCACCTCACCGAGATCATTTGGCTTTTTATGCAATTCCCAAGCAGTTTTAATCTCCTCTCCAAGCGATTGCTCACGCTCCCAAAAGGCCTCATATCTGCGGACAGAATGAGATCTGTTTACAGCAGTAGCTTTGTCCAGGGAAATTAAAAGAGGACAATGATCAGACCGGGAAGAGGTAAGATGAGTCACCTGACAGTGAGGGAGTAAGTCAGACCAGCCAGGGCTGGCCACAGCCCTATCAAGACGGACTCTAACATTACTTCTGCCAACTTGCTTATTATCAAAAGTCCAAGGCCTGCCTTTGTATCCCAGATCATGAAGGTCACAGTGGGAAAGAACCTCCCTAAACTCAAGCATCTGTTTTTCACCACGTTTTCTGTTTGAGAAATGTTCCTCTTGCCACATACATTCATTGAAATCTCCAAACATCAGCCAAGGGTGTTGGAGCAGAGGTTTAATTCTGCGCAATAGATTCCACATATGGTATCTCTCATGAACACGAGGCTCTCCATACACAAACGTACATCTCTATTTATTTCCTTGTGGCAAATTGTGGATGGTTACATCGATAAAGTGCTCTCCAATCTTGAACAGCTCAACATGAACACTCTCATCCCAAAACAAAGCAAGCCCACCACCTTTCCCCTCTCTTTTAAAGGAAACAACATGTTTCAGGCCTAACCTCCATCTAAGCCCCTCAACATACATTTTATTCTGGCGAGTTTCAGATAGAAACAGTAACTTCGGACGATGCACACGAACAAGCCGTTCAAGTTCCTGAACTGTCCCGGGCCGGCCAGCACCCCGACAGTTCCAACCTAACAGCATCATGGCTCCTGACAGGTGCGAACATCCGCACCTGTCAGTTGACCAGCGGCCCCGTGGCTGGTTGCCTCCTCATCCACCTTCTTCGCCATGCTTGCATTCTCTCCCTGACCCTTCAGCTTATTCAGCTCAGTCCAAGCTTGTTCCCTAGTCCGTTCTTCCTCCTGCAGTTTCAGGAGCCCCTCCTTGCCCAAGCTATCAATGAGAGAAGGCATAGGCAGGACACTCCTCTTGGTTCTATGCATTGAGCTCATATCTTCATCATCATGTTCATGGCGCAGACGCACCCTATGGCCACCTTCATCTCGATAGTTAGCAGGGGAACAGGGTTTATGGCCGTCCGTTCCCCTGCCTTCTGACGGTCCATCCTCTTCCACCTCTTTGCCAAGCTTGAATTTGACGAAGCCGAGCCCAAGGGACTCACCTCGTCATCCTCATCTTCCAGCATAATGTTCAGGCTATCATCATCCGTGCCTGCTGGTTTGGTGGAGTCCACCTTATCCTCCACCGTACTTTCCTTGTTGGAGGTCTCCTGGCTCTTGTTCTCCTCTGAAACTCCAGCGTTGTTGTCGACGAGCATGGTAGCTGTCACCCCAGTGTTGTTGTAGAGAGGTGCAGCGTGGACCCTGGCGTCGTCCACCAGTTTCGCAGCTTCCCCGTTGTTGGTGTCGGGGGGAGCTGCTTTACGTACCTCGCCGTGGCTCGAGTTGTTGATGTCGTTGTACTCGGCCACAGCAGCCCCAAGGCTGTCGAGGGGGGCTACTGCGACCATAGTGTTGTTGTCGACGTTGGTGCTGTCATCCATCCGGAGCCGCGCCACATGTTCCAGGACTCCGTCCACCTCCGTCGTCCTAGTCGCAGGTTCCAGTTCCCAGGTGGAAGGTTTTGGGGCACTCCACAACCCCATTGTGCTGGTTTTGCCCTGTTCTGGAATCAAATCATCCGGCAGGTACCAGGTGTGCAGATCATCGAAGTAGACAGGTGGGACTCTGAGCTCCTGGCTGAAACACAGCGTCCTGCCTGCTGCTGTGGTATCGCATCTGGCCTCCATGTGCCCGATAAAGCCACAAAACAAACAAAAAATTGGGTAATCTCTCATACCTTAGCTGCATATCAACCATCTCATCTGTTTTCTCATCAACTAAGGTGATCTCCTTTTGCAGAGGTGTGAACAGAGGGAGATGAACTCTAGTCCTGATGAATTTGTCATCAAAGTTACCTCTAGACTTTTTGTCGATCTTGATGGTGCCGCCCATCCGATCCCCGAGATCATAAGGAAGCTTCTTCGTGAGGAGATAATCTGGGATCTTGCGGAATTGAATCCACATGGGGACATGAGTGAACAGAGCCTTCGCAGGATCAGCTCCCTTCACCAGCTCGACAACGAGGAAAGCATCCCCCTTGTATTGCCAAGGCCCGCCACGAATGACATGATCTTTGTCTCCCTCCTCCGTGAACTCCAGCACGAACATGCGCCCGTGTACTGCCTTCAATGGGCTTGCCTCCATCTTGCCTCTAACCTTCCAGACCTTCGGCATGTGCTTGATCACTTGCTGCGAGTCAGCCAACAACACGGAGAGGAAAAGCCCGACGGCGAAGAAGCGAGCACGCATGGCATGGCGAGCTCCGGCCATGTTGATGAAGAGGATGTTCTTCTTCGCAGCCGAGCTCTCCCCAATGACTTCCTTCCCTGCACTTTTGGTGAAGCAGGGTGCACGGACACTGTCATCCAGAAGATCAACACCTTTGCTTGCCATCGGGCAAAGCCACAAACACTTGGTGAGCACTGTCGAGGGTGGTCTGAGCTTTGTGATCCGATGAGGCTTCTTCTTCTCTGAGCCTTTCCCTGATATAGCACTCCAAACCGTCATCAAAAGTGCCGCCTTACTTCGCTGAATTAAACCTGTAACTGACTTCCGTTTCCATCCCACGATCATAGACATTTGTGGTGCTTTATTCCCATCATCAATCTCACTCTTAAGGTCCTTAAAACTAACACCCAGCTTCACAGCCGCCCCACGATCAGGAGGAGCGTTATGGTCCTCATCAAGGTGACTGATTAGCTTCCCTCTTCAGTAAGGGCAACGATGCACAAGAACTTTGAGAAAAACAAATCTTCAGAACTACTAACAAAACCTGAACCCAGCTCTGAAGAAACAGCCCTGAACTTTCTGAAGCAAACATGAATAGCCTCTGCCAGCGACTTCCAGCTCTTCAGGCCTGAATCCACAACTGAAGACGACCCAGAAGAAAGCGAAAAAACAGCAACCGAAAAGGAATCGACAAGAACATGAGGGGTGGAGCTGGGTTGGGCCACGATGGAGTTTTTTCGAACGGGTGGAGGTTCCGGGAAAGGGAAGACGGCGGGCTGTGGCTCTGGGGTGGGAAGAGCGGTGACCGAAGAGGACGAGATAGCCAGAAGGGGAGTAGCAGGCACCTGATCACCCTGACCGGCGAGGAAGGCGAGGGCGTGACGGCGGAAGCGGGCGACCACTCCGGCCGGGTCCCTGGCCTTGCGGACACAAGCCAAGGCCCGAATCCTGAGCTCCGAGGGAGAAAGCAGTCGCCGCCGGACAGGGGAGTCGCGGAACGGCCATCATCACCTCCAGAATCGGGTGAGGGTGGTTGATTTCTCACCACCGCTCTCTGGTTTTCAGAGTCGCCATAGTCGTCGCCAGAGAGGCGAAGCGACATGTTTTCTCTATTGCTATTTTTATCTATGTGGTATTTCAGATAGAAAATGACAAAGCAAAAATATATAAATATTTCACATGTCACTCCCTTTCATTGTCAAACCACTGTGTGACAAAATTCAGATCCAACCTATTAGTTGTTCGATCTGCTAGGTAATAACAAAGTCGAACTTAATCCACCAGTTGTTAAACATGTGTCATTTTGCCTATCTATGCAAGTTTCTCGCACAAACCGTAACATGTATCGTCGTTGCAAAAGATATGTTGCGACACGATTTTATGCAAGATGTAATATAAAAATTTAACCAGAGATAATTTGTCTCCTTCGCCCCCCCTATGCCCAAATCCTGGCTCCGCCCCTGTTCTCAGCCTGTCGCGAGTTCGACACCGAAGCAGCCTTCCTGATTCTTCTTGGCTGCTGGCTGTTTGCTCGTATTTCGCTGCTCCTATTGCCTATTCTTGGCTGCTCGCTGTGTATTTCACTGCTTCTATTGGTACGTACACCTTAGCTCCACTCAGTACAGTTTAGCTCCATTCAACGAGCATCCTTGGATTTTTTTTTTGCTTGATTGGACACAAACTGGAATGTGCTCACGTTTATCATTCATTAGTAATTCTAAATTGTATTTTATTTCATCTACATCTGAAGTCGGTTTTGGTAATTTTGTTCTTTCGCTTGATTGAACAAAACCTGGAAGGTGCTCACATTTACCAATCATTTAGTAATTTTCAACTGTACTTTTATTTCATCTACATCAAAGTGTTCTCTCTCAAATATTTATAGTTCTCCATCTTCTCTTTAAGAAGCAATGCAGACAATAACACTACGACAAACAACTCTACACAGCAGCAAGAGTAAATCCAACCTGCGCAAGATATATCATAGGTACTGTATATGAGCAATATAAAATTCAGATTCTGATTCCAAGATTCAATGTTTTGTTACCTGTGTTACTTACATTTAAATATGCTACTCTTTACAATTGGTGCACAAGATATTAGAGTATGCGGGGGACAAAAACAGCAGCTTCACAGCCTACAACAACAGCATAATATTGCCTCGGTTGATAATATCACATACTCGCAGTGATCAAATTCAGTTGTAACTGAGCGACATCAATTTTGCTCAACAAAGACCTATATCTATGTCATCGACTTTGTCCAAATGTACCTGAATGGATATTATTATTAATAAACCAAGCTTGCAGTTTTCCTTGGACCGATCTGGCCTCCAGCTTGTTTTCCCATACGATTTCATATATCTATTACGATCACCCCACCATATATTTGCCCTTTACCCTGCTCAAGTGTTCTCCTTATTCTTCTCATTGTTCTTCTAGAACTATCCAGTTAAATCTTGCACGCATGGGCCATGTAAATACATCCATAAAACTCCTTTTTTTAAACAGATCTTCATTTAAATGAAACATAATAAATCTACAACGTTACTACTGTTTGGGAGTTTCTACACATTTGTTACACGATTGATTATTATTGAAAACTTTCTTGCGGTTAGACATTCTTCATAACTATAGAACACCTATATAACACCACCGGAAACATTGTACTCTCTACAAATTCATCATCTTACTGGGCAGACTTTTGTCCATTGGCAATACACATGGACAATCCTCATGAACTCAACAGGTATAGGTACTAAGTCAATTTTTATTAGTTCTTTCCGCTTCATGCACTAACCTTACTAAACAACGCACAACTATTTTTTTACAGGATTCAAGCTGAGGCAACAACAAAACGAATACTTCAATCAGAGAAACTCACATAAAGTACATGCAAGCTATTTCAGAGATAAAGAATACTGCAAAACGACCGACTTATATCACTTTCAAAAGTACCACACGGCTTCCCGAGGAACACCAATTCAAATATGCCAAATACATCTTTGAGTACATGAAGAAATGAACCACGCATGTCCAATTTGTCGTCAACGAGGAAGGCACCCACCCAAACAACTCTAAATAAACTTAACCACATATCATGCTATTTTAAAGAGTTTTTATCAAATAGAAACACCAATATTTTTTTCCTTTTTGACTTCTCTTATTGACGCATTTGGTTTTTTACTTCATTTATATCCTATTTCTTAATTTTCTGTTCATACAAAATTTCATCCAAATATATTTCAGTCCATTCCCACAACAACGCGCGGGGTATCATCTAGTTTTTACGGTTCGTAGTGCCTACACCTTGGCGATGAATGAAATGTGGAGTGGCTCCGATTAACTTTGCTTGTTTTTCATTTCAGCTTTCCTTTTTTGAAGGTAAAGCACTACTTTATTGATTAAATCACATCATTACATAAGGTCTGCCGGATACACTCCGGTGCAAAGTTTCTGAAAACAGTAGAGATAAAACGCTCCGCAGAGCGAGCTAAAATGTGAGCCGACTCATTACAAAGACGGTGAACATGAAACATGGAAATCTCCGTGAAGTTGGAGGCCAGATCCTTGATGTCCTGAACCACCACTCCAACCATGCTGCGATCAACGGTAGAAGAATTCACCCGTTGGATCAGAGAGAGGCAGTCGGAAGCTACCATCACTTTGCCAAAGCCTTCACTGTCAGCGAGGGAGAGAGCGCGGCGCAACGCCAGCGCTTCTGCCAGTTCCGGCGCCGTGACCTCATCAAGCAGCTCGCTGCAAGCAGCTAAGCAATCGCCAATGTGGTTCCTGATCACGACGCCCACTCCCATCCGACGAGAGGCAGAAAAAAGAGCAGCATCAGAATTGATAAAGACCGTACCTACAAGCGGCGGAATCCAGTGAGACACGGATGGATTAGATTCACGCCTAGTAGCAAGATTGGGTTTGAACAAATGCTCTTCAATCATCTCAGCATAAGCTTTAACTTGCTCGGCAACGCTGTGTGGGCTGCTCATAGGATCACCATTTCTTACTCCATTACGAGCAGTCCACAAGTGCCAAATAGTAACAGATAGGAACATGCGTTCCTTATCTGTTGATCTGCCCATGAAATCATAAAGCCACACCCTCGGATAGGCAAAGAACTTTCTCCGTAGGTGTATCCCAGAAATTTGTTTCACTTCACGCCAGACTTCTTTGGCGAACTGGCAGAACAGGAAGGTATGAGCTGCAGTTTCCTCCTGTGAGCAGAAAACACACAAGCTCTAAGCAGGGATATGTCGGCGGCAGAGCTGAAACCCACTCGGCAAACAGTCATGTGCAAACCGCCAGAGATTAACTTTCATTTTTCCCGGGCCTTGATTGCCCACAATTTCTTCCAGAGTACACAGTCAGTTTCTGCCCCCGAGCTAGCGCCACCCCCACTCTTACTTCTGTCAGAATGGAATTTCTTACTACGAGCAAGGTTGTAGGCAGAAGCAACCGTGTATTCACCGAATTTTGCAAGAGGCCAGGTAAGAAAATCCTCCCCACCTCTCCTGCTGATTGGAATTTGCAAGACCTGATTCGCCACATCCTCTTCAAAAATGGAACGCACAACATCAGCATTCCATGCACCGTAGCCATCTGCAAACAGACAGTCCACCGTCGCGCCGCTAGGGATCGGCGTCAGAGTACTGAACGAACCGGGTCGCATATCAGGAATCCAGTAATCAGCCAGTGCATCTTCTTCTTCCCCGCCTCTATACCCCACCAATAATCAACCATGGCCTTGCGTAGGGTCTCGCAAATAGAGACGGGAATCTGGAAGCAGCTCATGATGTATGTCGGGATCGCCTGGATAACAGATTTTAGCAACGCCTCCTTGCCCGATCTTGACATAGGCCGGTCTGACAATCCGTTCATGTGCTTCCATGCTTTATCCACAATGGATTGAAACGAAACCGTAGTTGAGCGGCCAATGCCGGTGGGCCCATAAGCCCCCTCGGTCTCATTCCCCGGTGCCCTGAACTCAGAAGCCTTTGCTATCCCTCCCCGTCCTCGCCGCCAGAGCGCATCCGCCGGTGCGGTGCTGTGATTCCACCCGCCCAGCCGCGCCAGCTCGACCGTCCAAAGGTATGCGCCCAGCTCTCCACTCTCCTAGTACGGACCTGGTCTGTGGTCTCTCACCACTCCCTGTTCTTGTACCCATTCAAATCCTAGCAGATCCCCTTCAAAGCAAGCTGCTCTCTTAGTTCGCCTTCCAATCCGTGATGGTTTCTGACCAAGAGAACTATGGACATCGTCAATTACTCATGATTTTCCTGTTCGGAGTGAGCGCATACTTAGAGATCTGATAGAAAAAAAAATCAACGAATCGCTTGACAGAAACCATATGATTTTCTTTACTAGGCCGCCGAACCTATATGTAACTTGGAGACGAAATTAGTGACATGCTGGAAACGGAGACCGATAGATAATTTGAATGGTGCACAAACGTTTGCAGTACCGCTGTATTTGAAACATCTGGGGTGCACTTACATGCAAATATGTCACTGGTTCTTAAAGTAGAGCAACTAAGGTTGTGTGCACTCGATCTGCGTTCAGGGCCTCTAGGATACTAGGTTAATGGGTTGGATATAGCCATATAAAGATATACTTGAACTGTACATGGGAAATCAAATGGTTCTCCAACACAGTGAACACACACAATTAGACCAAATACAAGTGGAAGTAGACTGCTAAGGTCTCATGGAGATATAATTTCTTACCTGTGCATGTTTTCAACCATTTATTCCTCTAGTTCTGGAAACATATAAACTGAATGTCAGTTTCGCTACCAGCTAATTTTTTCCAATAAAACTGATTTTTAGTTGATTGAATTCCATTTTAACTTATTTGTTCCCATGTTCCGGAGTGATTTCTTTATTATGTTGACCTTGTCAAGTTTTCCTTTCAGTAATATGCCATAAAAGATGGACCCCGACAATGTGATTATTGCTGCTAGTCTACCTGATGATCTAGTGGTGCAAATCCTCGGTTTGGTGCCATTCAAGTCTTTTTGCCGCTTCAAATGTGTCTCCAAGGCCTGGCTTGCCTTCTCCTCTGATCCACACTACCGTCAGAAGCTGCCAAAAATCCCTACTGGTCTTTTGCACGAAGGTCGATGCAAGACTAATATCCAGCTTGTTAGCCTCTCCCCAAACAATGAGGAAATCGATGGAGCTCTTACATTCGTGCCGCACTACAAGCACTTAGAATTTGTGGACTGTTGCAATGGCCTAGTTCTTTGTAGGTACAAGAGCAGCTATAGTCTTACAGATACCCGCTTCGTTGTGTGCAATCCGGCAACACGAGAGTGGAGGGCGCTTCCTGTTTTTCAAGGGCACTGTCACCCATATGGCCCAGATGGCTCCCTCTATACAACTATCTTGGCCTTCGATCCATCATGGTCGGCAGAGTCGTTCTATGTCTTCAACTTTCATGAGAATGTCAACAATGGTTGGGAATTTGGTATCAACAGACTTGAGTTGTTCTCGTCTGACTTATCTGTGTGCTTGTGTACGATGCATGGAGTTGGAATTATAGGATACCGGTCAATACACCACACAGTTTTATGGCTGGAGTGTTGCATGTGCAGACCAGCAGTGGTGAGATTATTGTGGTTGATGGCTTGCACAGAACGAGTTATGGCATCTCGTCCTCTATTTTTAACATCAAGCTACCGCATGAACAATGCCGTCTCATGGATGGTTGCTTTGGCCAATCATCACGGTCTTTGCTGTGTGCATTTCCAGAGGAAGGTGGAAGTACGGTTGCAGTGTTCAGTCTTGACCCTGATCCTCTGCAAAAGTGGTCTCTAAAGCATCGTCTTAGTATGCCTGAGGCCCTTAGAAGGGACGACAATATTGAATTATGTGATGATGGGTCTCGGCTCTTGCGGTGTAGTTATCACATTATCGCTCTCGACTTTGAAAGAGAGGTGATCTTCCTTGTTGACAAGGAGACAAAGAAACTTTTGTCGTACAACATCAACACCAGGAAACTTAGCGAGATCCAAGAGGGTTGCATTACTCGCGCCTGGGCCTACCATTATTATGTGTCATCCTACTCAAAGCTTCCAGGCGGAGATATGCGAGTGATGTAGTTGCTGGGTAGTAGCATCTGTTGGGTGCATCTTATTTGCTGGCTGCATGACTCTGTTTCTACTCTTTCTGGCATCTTGAAGAAACTTGTTAGTATCCAGGTTCGGTTCCAGTTGACAACTAGCAACCTTGTTAATGGTGTGGATGTTTCTGTTTGTTTTCCACCATGAAGAGCTTAAGTGACTTGCAATGTGCATTTCCTGAGGCGGTTGGTCACATGGTTGTAGTTTTGAATCTTGATGCTTGTCGTCCTCGCAAGTGGTCTGTGAAACATCGTTTTAGTATGCGCGATGATTAATTTAGATGGAAAGATTATTATTTAAACAGTTATTATTTGTGTGATTATCAGATTATCTTCTCACGTCCATTTATTTGATGTAAATGAGAATCAGCATATCTTCTCTTGTGTGCATTTTGTTTGCTGCGCCTATTTTCTTAAGTAGTTGCGGAGGCTTTGTCGACCCGTTTTAAATGGATAGGATTTTTTTTTTTTGAAACAATCCATATCCGGTTTAAGAAATCTGGCGGATAAGCATATCTGATTCTGAATTAACACTCAGATACAATATAGGATATGTTATGTAAAAAAGCATCCCAATAATTATTATCCAAAAATTAGTTAGGATAATTCAATGGTTTTTATCGAATAATCTGATTTTTTTTTACTGAAACACACTAAACTAATACTCCGTTACTGAGTTTTCGAGTTGTCTGTTAGTCATCAACTCACTTACATACTCATTGCACCGATTATGGATTAAATTTCTTTACACTATTAAGCTATTTAAGCATGTGTGGAGGATAAATTATATACATATGGACCTATCTTTTTCATTTGATCATATTGTATTTATTTACTTTATCGTGTTATCATTATTTATTTTGTAGTGTTTTGTTGAATTTTTTATCAATTATTTTGGTTGGATGATTTGATGATCAACTTATGCGTGTAACGGCTCGATGTTGAGTGTGAAAAGTAATGCACAAACAAGTACGTAAAATTAACTAGCCTCATATATACGCATGAACATATATAGTTAAATAAATATTTCCTCCTGTCCATGTGGATTCAAGATGCTGACTTATTTATAAACACTAGAAGAATACCCCGCGCATTGCAGCGGGTATCTCTTAAGAAATTTAATAAAACGCATGAAACTTGAACTTGATTAAAGAAATATGCAAGATTTAATTAATCATGATAGTCAAGAGGCTAAAAAAATTAGGCATCGAATGTATGTGTGGTTTAAATTTAAAGATTGTTATGGTTTAGGAGTGTATTCGATCGATATAGATAACATTATATCAACCGGTTGAAGAAACAAATGTTGTGGATGGCTTGCGTGAAGGTGACATACACATTGCCTCATAATATTTTTAAAAACTTTTTGAGTGAATACATATAAAAAAGCCCATAATTTTGAATTACAACTATATGATTTTCATTATTGAAAATAGTTGGCAAAAAGTTCACGGACGAAACTGATTCCAGTGTTATACTTGCACATGATTTACTTGTGTAAGTACAGAGCGACATGATGTGATCTTATCATTCGAACTTAAAAAACTAATATGTGGACAATTTGATGGGCTAAGAAAAATGATGTGGATTCTTACATGGAGAGATAGAAAATAATTAATAAATGTTAGTGGGATGACATGGACAATTGATTGGCTAAAAGAGCAAGTGATGTGGATAGCTTGCATGTTGAGATAGAAAAATATTAATTGCACTTAGTGGGGTTTTACTTTATAAGAACTACAGATAGGGCTGGGCATAAAAAACCGAAAACCGAACACCGAACCAAATTAACCGGAACCGAAACCGAATAAACCGAAAATGAATTAACCGAGACTAATCTCGGTGCATAAGTTGATAAAACCAAATTTAAATTTGCAATCTCGGTTTTAGCCCTTAGTTAACCGAAGAAACCGAGACATAGATGCGACACAGGAAAATTCTTCCGTCGAGCGGTCGACTCTTGTGTGATCGTACTGCGTTCTTAGCCCAAAATGAAGCCCACCGGGCCAGCCCCATGCACATGCACGTATATCTCCACCTAGCAGCCCATGAACGAACGCATCCATAGTCTTGACATTCTATTGAACGTATTCCAAAAATTAAAGATGCGAATGTGATTAAGCAGTACAGACCGATCTGTCTGTTGAATGTGATTTTCAAGATTATTACGAGGGTTTTGATGTGTAGACTTTCGTGGGTAGCCGAGAAAAGTGATACACAAAACTCAGACAACCTTTATCCCGGGCCGGTTTATTCAAGAAGGAGTAGTGGTTCTGAGTGAGGTGCTGCATGAGATCCATAGGACGAAATCGAGGGGTATCGTCTTAAAACTCGATTTCGAGAAGGCTTATGACAAGGTTCAATGGCAGTTCTTGAGGGATGTCCTTAGGCAGAAAGGTTTTGGGGAACTTTGGATTAACTGGATGGTTATGGCGGTGGAGACAGGGAAGGTGTGCGTAAATATTAATGGGGGAAAATGGCGAATATTTCAGAACCTTTCGTGGGTTGCGTCAGGGGGATCCCTTGTCGCCGTTGCTTTTTGATATTGTGGGAGATGCTTTGGGAGCTATGGTGACTACGACAAGAGATAAGGGTCATATTAAAGGTTTTGTCCCGCACCTCGTTGAGGGGGCTAACACTAGTAGAAAAAAGCCTATTAGTGGCGCACCAACATAGGCTATCGGTGGCGCACTAGTGGTGCGCCACTAAACTTGCGCCACTGATAAGTGAGTTACCTGTGGCGCAGTAGCGCTGCGCCACAGGTAACTCACTTATCAGTGGCGCAAGTTTAGTGGCGCACCACTAGTGCGCCACCGATAGCCTATTTTGGTGCGCCACTAATAGGCTTTTTTCTACTAGCGCTGCGCCACAGGTAACTCACTTATCAGTGGCGCACCATCCGGTGCGCCACTGATAGCTGATTCTGGCGCACCACTGGTAAGTGCCACAGGTAAGATATTTTGCAATTTTATTAAAAAATAAAAAATTCAGAAAAAATGAAATAATTTGGAAAAGCTAAATATTTGAATTTATTATTTTATTTGCATTTTTTGAATTTTTTAACCTATCTCAAATGATGACTTCCCGCTAGGTCACCCATGCTCAAATTGCTCCAACCTAAGCACGCTTAACCACTAAGTTCTATTCAGCTCAGCCACCCTTGTGCTACTCAAGTTTTTATTGATATTAGTATCATATCAACCATCTTAAGCCTTGTATGTATATATATGTATGTGTGTGTAGTTTATGTGTGTATGTGTGTTTTTAATTTTCAAAAGTTTCAAAAGAAATTCAAAAGTTTCAAAAAATCTCAAAAAAATTCAAAAAAAAATCAAAAAAACTCAAAACTTCAAAAACTTCATAAAAAATTCAAAAAACCCAAAAAAAATCAACAATTCAAAAAATCTCGAATTTTTTGAAATTTTTTAAATTTTTGATTTTTTTTGATTTTGTAGTAAAAAATCTTCTTTTCGAAATAACTTTTTACTCTTTTGAAATTTCCCGAATCTGAGCAGGTGATCCCGCACTACACCGGAATAGGGGTGGTGCAAGGTCATTAACTTGCATTTTCGACACGGACATCTTATCTCCTGCTCCTCATTTTTGTACATGTCCTCTATCACGTGTCTCAGATATCTGTCCACTTTCCTTTCGCTCATGATGACCATTATCACCTGCACGTCCGACGGTACACATATAAGCAAAATAATTAAGTAGTACCATCTCATTAGTTGTTGTCACACAAAATTTCGGCATGACCTCCCTACAAATGGGACCGAGGAGTTTACCAAAATTTTGCCGAAATGGAAACAAATCAACGTTTCGACAACATTTGGCAACTCATTTTCATGTCACATCGATCATTTTCGGACGGACAGATTTCGAGATAAGAACAAAGGGGGAAGTGAGGTTGCAATAATGGAGGTGTGGAGGTAGGAGAGAGAGTACCAGTGGCGCACCATATTACTCGTGCGCCACTGGTAAAATATTACCTGTGGCGCACTGGGTATGGTGCGCCACTGGTAAATTTTTTACCAGTGGCACACTGGGTCTGGTGCGCCACAGGTATTCTCTCTCCACGATTCAAAATACCTGTGGACAAATACCTGTGGCGCACAAGCCCCAGTGCGCCACTGGTAAAAAAATTACCTGTGGCGCGGCACCACTGCCTGGCGTGCCACAGGTAAAAAATTTACCTGTGGCGCACCACTGGCTAGTGCGCCACTGGTACTCTCTCTCCTCCAACTCGAAATTTTTCAAGTTTAACTGGAACTTACCTGTGGCGCACCACGTTTACGGTGCGCCACTGCTAAAAATTTACCAGTGGCGCACTGGAATCTTGTGCGCCACTGGTATTTTTTTTTCCAAAATCCAGGAACCCAGGTGAGAGACTATCAGTGGCGCACTGCGCCACTGATTGCATCTCACCTATAAGCTTTTTCCTACTAGTGTAACGCATTTAAAGTACGCCGATGACACGATACTACTGATGGATAATGATGAGAGGTCGATTGCAACTTTGAAATTCTTGTTGCTCTGCTACGAAGCAATGTCGGGCTTGAAGATAAACTACTAGAAGAGTGAGATCTTTGTTTTAGGGGTGGATGAGGCAGAACAAGTTAGGGTTGCTAATTTGTTTAACTGCAATATTGGTTCCTTCCCCATGAAATACTTGGGAGTCCCAGTTTCGCATAGGAAACTGCTGGTATCTGACTTGGATTTTGTGGTTACAAAAATTCAAAAAAAGCTGGGTAATTGGCATCCGGCTTCCACAGGCGGAAGGAAAGTCTTAATTGACTCTTGCCTTAGCAATGGTTCCAAATTATCTCATGGGGATGTATCTTCTTCCGGAAGGAATACATCGGAAAAGTGACTCAGCTAGAGCAGACTACTACTGGGAGGATAAGGGGGAACACAAGTATCATATGGTGAGATGGGATAGGTTGTGCAGACCAAAAGAGTTTGGAGGCATGGGTTTTGCTGATACAAGGAGGAGAAATATTGCTTTGTTGGCAAAATGGATTTTGAAATTAGAGAGGGGTGATGAGGATCTGAGCTGTCAGATTCTTAGGAAGAAATATTTGGGGCAGGGAAGTTTCTTTCAGTCTGACCATGCGGGGGCGTCGCAGTTCTGGAAGAGTTTACACGCTATTAAAAAAATGGGTGCATCCGAGCGTTGGGTATCACCTGGGAGACGGTAAAAAGGCAAGATTTTGGCAAGATGTGTGGTTTGGGCAGGTGCAGCTGAAGATTTGTTTTCCTTCTCTTTTTGCTTGCTGTGAAGATTCTGAGGTGGTGGTGGGGAGGGTGATCACGGTGGGAGGTTTGAGTTTACATTTTAACAGGTCTTTTGGGCCTTCGGAGGTGGCTGAGTGGAGTCAGTTGTGTGCCTTGCTTGAGAATGTTGAGCTTGGCCAGAGCCCAGATGTGGGATACTGGGCACTCACAAAAGATGGTGTATATACGTCTAAATCTCTTTATTATCATATTTGTAACCCTGGAGTGTATGACTCACGGGTTATGGAGTTGTGAAAGCATATATGCCACTTAAAAACATCATTTTTACTTGGATGTGTTTCAAAGGGAGAGTGCAGGTTACAGCAGATCTCATTTCGAAAGGGTGGCCAGGGGAGCCGGGCTGTCGAATGTGTGGCGAACTGGAAACTGCCTCTCACCTTATTTTTTGTTGCCCACCTCCGCACTTTGTTTGGTGGTGCGTTAAGGAAGCCTTTAATTGGGATCACCCCCTGGCAGCTTTGAGGATTTCATCGAGGTTGCGTTGGGCAGACCTGGGGTGAAAGCTAATCGCCTGATCTGGGGGTGATGGGGGCCATTGCTTGGTCGATTTGGACTAGCAGGAATGATGTGGTCTTTAATGGTAAGATTAATTCCTCGGTGCTAACCAATGTTTACAAAACCATATCTTTTCTCACGCAGTGGATCATTCTATTGCCGGAAAAGCTTAAGGTTGCGGGAAGGAAACTCATCGAGAAGATGCTGAGGATCGCCAAGAATTATCAACTTGTGGTTCGTCATGGCGTGGGATAGAGGGCTTCGTTGCTTTGTTTGTGTGTTTTCTGTAATTGGCCCTCGCAGTAGTGTTTTGTTCCTGTTGTACTCTGAATTCTGCTCCTGCGTGAGCCTGGAGGTTCTGTGTGGCGTGTTTTGGTGGATAGGTGGTGTTTTTCTTTTCAACTATATCTGCTAGCTGATATGTCAGCTAAACAGTTTTACTTTGGTTTGCTTTCCTAAAGCAGGGCATCTAGCCTTATTTCTAAAATCCATCTGCTGCCGCCTGTACAGTCACTAGTCCCACACTCCAGTACCGAACTGGTGATTCGCAACTGCGGACATAGAATGGAAAATAAAGTAACGCAAGTCATATCGGTTAGAAACCGAACACCGAACCGAATTTTGGTTAACCGAACTCAATGTTAATTAGAAAACCAAAATTATTTCGGTGCTCATTTCTCATTACCCGAATTACTAAAAAACCGAATAAACGGAACCGAAGTTTTGGTTAAAACCGAATGCCCAGGCCTAACTACAGATGTGTAAAGTGATTATGCTCCTAGACGAAGTGGCAGTGGAAATATAATCCGAAATATTAGTTGTTGATATTCCAGAAACTGATGATGGATGTGGAACTGCCCACGTGCTTGATAGTTACGGTGAACACGGTATGCTTCAGTACAGCCGCTTGTATCCTCTTAGTTTGTTTTTATGTTGCTTATATACGTTTGAACCTACTATTATTATGATTTTTGAATACAAATAATGTATGCTTACCGGCGTACGTGTACATCGTAAAAAAATGCCCATGAGCAAAGTAAAATGAGAATTTATATGAAAAATATCCTAACATTTGGAAATACAAGTACAATTATATCAAAGTGTATATTTGTATCGGAACTAAACTACGATTTGCCAATTTCAGTAATTCTAGCGCTATATTTTGATCATCCAACCTAAGAACCCAAGAAGTGGTTCATTATATGGCGAAACTTATCTGCTAGTCTAATGTTGACTTATTATACGATTTGAGTCTGTTATTTTTTGGTTACTCATAACTTAACATTAAATTTGTAAGATATATGTGTATGTTTGGATTTGAGTAAACATCGAGATCATGTCATGCTTATTCGACTCATACATATATTTATTTTAAGTGAAAATAGAAATCTGAAGGGCCTAGCTCAACTAGTTGGGGGAGTGGATGTAAAAACTCAATACCTAAGTTCAATTCTCATGGACGCGGGTTTAGGTTCGTAATTATACTTGAGGATCAGGCCTTCCTAATACTCATGCAATTTATCTTGAGAACCGGACTTGGTTAATACCCAAGATAAAAAAAACCTCGTACTCATGTTTAAAAGCTTGTGTGCATCCCTAGTTGTTGCAGAGACTGGGAAGTGAAATTCTCCCCCAACTTTAGAGAACGAAACTTCGAAAACTGCTCCTCCTGGGTTGCTCTCCACCCAAGCGACTACGGAGGTTCCCATCTAGACCCCGCTGGTCATCCTTCCCCGTTCTCTATTCCTGGCCGTCCCGCCGACGACTCCGGCGGCGGTGGCGGCGCCCTTCTTGTCCAAGAGGGGGGGCAGGGAGTGCATCGCGGCGGTGCCCTATGGGCGGTAGTGGGGCGGTGGACGCGGTGCAAGGCGGCGCGACTTTGGTGGCCGCAGCTAGATGTCGCAGTGGTTAAATGGAGGCGAGCGGCGCGTCATTCCTGCAGCGCCGGCGGTGCAAATGGTGGGTTCCTCATTGATCTAGCCGGTTACGGGTTCCAGAAGGCTCCACCAGTGATCTTTATCGGGCACTTATTGCATGTAAATTGCTGAATAAGATGGGATTCGGTCGTGTGCACCCATATTTCTCGCCGTGAGTCTTTAGGATAGAGTGACACGAAGCTTCATTGTCTGTCCTCACCATGGGACATGTCGGTATTTCGATTTCTTTGGTGACGATAGTGGCGGAGAATGTGATGGCGACTGAGGTATAGCAATGGCGGACCGAGTCTTTAAGGTGATGAGGACTTTGCTTGGTGATTCCTGACTTGTAGCAGCGGCATCGACAAGCGGGGGCGGTAGCATAGGAGGAGCAGGGACGGAGCCAGGGGTGCTGGCAGGGGCCATGGCCCCCCTTGTGCTGGAATTTTTTGTGAATACCTCCCTATGTAGTATGTATTTTGACCCCTAAGTTTGTGAGAAATTGCCTACATGGCCCCTCTGAGAAGTTTTGTGTTCATTTGGCCCCTCCTTGTCTTAATCCTAGCTCCGTCCCTGAGGAGGAGTATAGAGTCTTATCTTCTTCTCAGGGTGAAAATTTAAGGTCTAGCTTTGATTGGTTGTGCCTGGCCAATGATCTTGTTGAACGCATTGTTTTGAGAGCGTGGATATTCTTCAAAGCGAAAAGCCAAGATCTATGATCGGATGGCGACGACACTTGTGCACTGTTTTCTTATTGGAGACGTCACTTTTGGAGAATTTGGACTCTAAGTGTTATTTTGGTGGTGGTTTGTGTTGCAGCTATAAAAAATTGATCATTGTAGCGGGATTTTATTTTTCTTATTTTTGTTGTAGAGCTTTTTGCATAGCTAATGTATTTAAGACATTTCGTTGTTGCATATGCTGGATGTGATTGGTATCACCCAAATATTAATAAATTCTCTTGATCGAAAGGAAATGTGAAGGGCGCAATGTGATCTGGATATCTACTTTCCAACCGCTGTCACGCGCGCGCATCTCCCGTTTTGCGCATCATCGCTACGGCTCGTCGAATTTAAAACAAAGATGGGCCGGTTAAGTAAAAAAACAAAGATGGGCCGGTACCTAGTAGTACTGGCCATCAGGAGCCGGTTGCTCTGCTCGAAGCACCCCGTCTTACTGGGCCACATTGGTAGGCACCTCCGCTCTAGGTAGTTTTTTTTTTTGCTCTTATTATTCTTCATCTCTTTTGCCCCTCAAAAGAAAAAAACTTCATCTCTTTTTTCCGTCCCTAATTTCTTGCAGCAGCAGCACGTGCAGTACAGACATAGACAATTTTGACGGCTCTTGACTTTTCATCCCAACCATATCTCAGTAGACAGCACGTCCACACAGTGGCGGATTTAGGATAGGATCACCGGGGGTGCCAAGCTTTGAAAAACACCATTAGACTTGTTGGACTTCACATTTAGCCTGGAATAACGTGGTGCTGATCTAGTTATAGAGTTTTCACCGTACAGATTGATTTATTTAGCATTTTTCTACCTTGAATACAAATAGGATTCGAACAAATTCCGTATTTTGGAGGAGGTGCCATGGTGCCCATGACATTCCCACTGGATCTGCCCATGCGTCCACGGGTTCTCGAGTCGAGCGTTTTGACTCGACCAGCACGTACGCACCGTAGCTTTGAATCTCTCTCTGATCGATCATCTATCTTCCAAACGCATCCAGTCAATGCCGCTTGCCCATGCCTCCTGTTTTCTTTCCGTCTTGTTTAAGTGAGAACTTGTTTTGTTTTCCTTCCTCGTTTTTTTTTTTTGAATCTTGTTTTCCTTCCACGTTAGCTACCACACACTCTAGAGATCCTTTGGCAAACGATTTGTGTAAGATTGAAATACTATGGGATTTTTTCCTTTTAAGACGTTTGATTTATAAGATTATTTTTCATAGGAAATATTACTATAATAATCATGTAGTGTAAACTTTATTGGAAAATAACATGAGGTCTCTCCTCATGAAAAAATCCATTCACCACAATCAAACAAACTTCTTATTTCTATAGGATTAAATTAGACGTGTCATCCCAATACTATAAAATTCCTATTCCTACATTTTTTTTATCTTACGAATCAAATGAGCGCTTACTCTGCTGTGACCAAGAACGTGGGCAAGGACAAGAATCGGATTGTTGCTACTATCCATAGATCCATGGCTGTGTTTAACCTCGCTGCGTGTCTCCGTTCACCGCATCAAGATCGCTTCTTTCGAGTTATTCACCGCTTGACCGATCGGTGCTGCCTCTCGAGCAGCCTGTTTTGTTTGTTTCGGCATGCAGAGCATACCCCGTGCTCCGACTTTTTGGGAAGAAAAACTGAGAGCTAATATATTTACGAAGCCATGAAGCCAAGAAACGCGAACCCAGAGGAGGAGAGACAGACATCTCTCTTCTCATCGATGTCATGCACTCGTGCAATGGATTTTTCTTTGATCCGTGATGGACTGCGTACTACTCCCCCGTTTTTAAATATAACATGTTTTAGATTTTGTCCACATTCACATATATATAAATGTATGTAGACATGTTTTAGTATGTATGTTCACTCCTTTTTAATATGCATCTAGACAACATGTGTCTAAAACATCTTATATTAAAAAACAGAGGGGATATATACTACTGTACTACTATCCTAATCATACTGTTATATGCCTTGTTCTTTGTTAACCCAAAGAATGGTTACGGCGCTAGAGTTGACCTCGGGGGACGACGATCGAGGAGGAGGACGATCGGAAAGGAATCTACTCCCTTTGTTTTTAATATAAAATGTTTTAGCTAGCTCATATTTTAGTTTGGTACACACAAATAAGCGTATATACACGTTAAAATATGTCTAAATACATGTTGACACATGTGAATGTGGGGAACGTATCAGGTGCAAATAGACTAGTTCCTGAAAATCTGAAAATTTGGATATGGACCATTAGATTGTATACCAACGCTCAGATTGTGGGCAACCATCCCACCTCCATCCATTTTGCAAATCGGTACCCAGATATATTTCTCTATCAGATTCGCAGTTCTATTCTCTTTTAACATCTCTCAATCTTGTATTACCCATAATTAGGTACGGAGGTCCCTTCGGGGACATCCGATAATTAGGTACGGAGTAGTTGTCTGTGAGTCGGGACATCGGAGGGATCGTGTCCGGCACGGTGGTACAAGGTGGCACGGTGCCACCCGGCGATTCAGACGGAAGCGCCACACTCGCGGGTCAGCCTGCATCCACCGCGGCTTGTGCTGGATCTGACGACCTGGGCATGGTTCTTCTCCAGTAGAGCAGTGCCATGGGATCAGGGGCGGAGCCAGGATTTGAACTGGGGGGGGGGGGGGGGGCGAGCAATGGAACCCAAGGAAGTAGCAATAGCGCGATGCTTGATGTCCTCGAAAGCAAGCTCCAGCCACCTAAAGATGGGTATGGCATGTACGCTTAGGACATACCTATTCCGCTCACTTCGAAATGGCTTACAGTGGCTGACTACTATGCTAGGGAAGTAAACTATGGTATCATGTCTAAAATGAAACTGAATACTCAACATATGTTCGACGGTAAGCTAACATATATGGTATCACAAATGTGAAGATTGGCAAACAAGTCAGCATATTTTTGGCAACAAAGTAGTTTTGTTTCCCTATTTTAAATATACCTAGAATTCTACCAGAGACTGAATCCTGGAGTTTCAACACTTTGCCAGATTCGAGATCGAATCAATTGGCAGCAAATATCAATCTGCTATATTGTTTCTCATGGTTTTTTGAACTAACAAAGTATTGCTAAACTAAAGCAGAACAAAAATGAATACTTAGATCAGAGTAGCAGTAACAGTTCAATACACTGTACCTTGACTAATCCTGTGGTGAAATGACGGGATGGTGGTGAGGACTCACGGTAAGCAGGCAGACAGGCGCCGCCGTATTACTCGGACGCCTGGACAAACCGGCAACCAAAATCCAACATCGGTGGCGGCAGCGAGAGACGGCAGCAGCTGGCATCCACGCACCCTGACAACAGCTCGATCGATCGATCTATAGGATCAGACGAGAGCGGCCTGGCATGTGAGATTGAAGGATCGATCTAATTAGGCGAGAGCGGAGGTGGACATGACCAGGCTTTTAGGATCTGTCAATTTCTGTACGTGGGTACTGGGTACTCAACATATGGGCTATTTTTACCTATTGGGCTTCAGTTTGTGGACAAAATACTTTAATTTGGGCTAAAGAAGATGATTAACCGTGGCAATCAGTAGTACATGCATGTTCTGATACATGTAGTCATCGATGTAGACTATTGAGGGGGGCGATCGGTTGGGGGGGGGGGGGGGGGGGGGGGGGGGGGGGGGGGGGGGGGGGGGGGGGGGGGGGGGG